>CM069910.1:85272669-85613729 GCA_036172215.1 Camellia granthamiana
ATTAGATTAAGAAAGAATGAGTGAAGTAAGAATTTGGTCTGCTTAGAAAAAAAAAAAAAGAATAAGAGAAGTTATAAGTGATCAAGAAAGTAATAATTGTGTTTTGATATGTTTATTTATGTGCTTTGTGTAGGTGGATGTTCGAGGCTTGAATCAATATAACCTACTATGAGTAGTAACTTTATAAAGATATGTTCAATGTTATGTTATTTTTGAAATTGATATATGATTGATTGATTTATTGAAATGCTTTTTTCTCTTAATGAATGAAGTTCCTTTTTAAATTGTATCCGTGGCGTCCATTGATTATAGGCCCTTACCTAGGGGAAACAATACCACATCCATTGATTATAGGCCCTACTGGGGGAAACAATACCACGACCATTAATTATAGGCCCTTGCCTGGGGAAAACAATACCATGGCTATTAGATTAATTGAAACACAAAGATCTCTGATGTTAGACCTTAATGGTCCATTGTTATTGACCCTGGTGGTCCACTGATATTGAAATATTGTTGCTCTATGGATGTACCATGTAAATTGTTATTGCATTGATTATTGATATTGAGAAAACATAGATCATTGTGAATTGAATGGAAATGAGAATTGTTTTTGAAATGATATCGAACTTTATTCATTTAACTCCTTTATTTTATTATTACTCATTGGGCTTTAGCTCATTCCTTTCCCTTATATATATATGTAGGTGAGCAATTGGAGGATCAACATTAGAGTTTTCCTCGGAGTCAGCCCTTGGTCAAGCCACTCAGGATACGCCTTTGTGTCGAGGCTTTAGCGTTATTTTTTAGAGTTTTGTATTTTGATTGAGTCTTAAGTGTGTGTGAGATATGTATAAGATATGTCTTGGTATACGTATTATGAATGTTTTAAATATTTTAGTTAGCATGTATGCACAAGCTCAATGGACATTATTATTTTTGTTATGCTTCTGCTTTAGGCCTTGATAGTATTTAAATATTTTGAAATTTTGTCTTTGAGGTTAAAGGAAATTTAGGATTACTGGCCGGTTATGTGATAACTCAATTCGTACTATGCTTAATTATGTATGTAATTATGTGTTTGATATGAATTTGCAAGTTTAACTATATAAATTATGTGAATTTGGAATAGTATCTGTTGAATGTAGGAATATCTGTTGCAATTGAAACTTCGAACTGAAGATTGAAAGCCTTAAAGGTGCAATAAGCCAAAAATGACTTCATATCTGTGATTAGCATGGTTTATAGAGCTTACGGTGAAATTTTGAAAAATTACAATTCGTAATATTTAATTAGCCTAAATTATATATCTTTAGCTCTTTTGTGTTCTTCATTCTTGTTGGAACTTGCTAGAGAGTTGGGTTAGAGAAAGAGGAAGAGAGGAAGCTAGGATTTTGCTAGAGTTTCAAAGGGAAAACCCTAGATTGAAGCTAAGGTATGAAAATTTACTTATAATCTTTGTCTCTAACTCATCCTTGTCATGGAAACAAAGAAGAAATTGAGAGTTTTGAGCTAAGGTTTTGAGTTGTGTAAGAGTTTGAATAAAATCATGAAATCTCTTCATTTTTGTTTGATTTGAGTTCATTCTTGTGATTGATCCATGAAACAAACTCTAGATGGTTTATATAACCAAGATTTGTAGGAAGATTCACCATGTTTGTATGTATTTTGAGCTTGGGTATGACATTCATGATTGTATGAAAAAGATGAGACCTTGATTTTGTTATTGAAGCAAGATTGATGTGTTTGAGATGTAATTACCCTTGAATCATGCTAGTTCACCATGTTTTGAGCTAGTTTTGCTTTGCATTTGGCTTGGAAATGGATTTGGAAAGTTTACATCTTTGAACCATTTTCGGACTGTCTGATTTTGCCCAGATCGCACGAGCGACCACGGGCTTTGTACGAGCAGAACATGAACAAAAATAGGGAATTGCATTATGCTTAAACCACCGCTCGAGTGGCCAAGGCCCCCGCTCGAGCGGCCCAGTCATTGCACGAACAGTCAAAGTGGGCGCACGTGTGGCCAGTCCTGTTTTAGCTTATACCTGGTAACTTCAAAAAGGCATATTTCCTTCATTCGGACTTTGTTTTAAGTGATTCTTGAGCCTAAATTCAATCCCTGAAAGTCTAGTTTCTAATGGTGTGGTCTCACATCCAAATATTAAATACACAAATTGATATGCTCAAATTAATGAAGGTTGTTTATTTTTTTTTAACCGTTTCATGCCATTTCCTACCCTAACTTAGTTCCCTTTCGCTTCTTGCTATTTCCTTAAACCTTAACTATGTAAACATGATATTTTCAATGGAAAACATATGAAATTGTTGTAGGAAACATTAATTTAAGTCATGAACATTTAGGGCTGTTTAAAGTACATCTTTGACACAAGCTTTGTACGTGAATCACATGTAGAGAAGTTTAGCATTAAACACTTGAGAGGGATTAAAGAATGGGGAATGATTGAACAAATATGTAATGAATAAATCGATTGATTGAATTGCAGACAATGTGTTTTGAAATGTTATGCTTGGTTATGTTTCTGCAGGTTGAGTCGTTAAGGAGTATCATCCGACCAAGCACTGTGAGTAATTTCTTTGAAACGGTATTTTCATATGAAATACTTTGGACTTGTGAAACTTATACTTTGTATAAATTATGTGCCTTGACGAGTGTTTTCGAAATGATAAAACATGCTTGAAATCTTCAAAGCAATTATGCTATGGCAAGTTTCTGAAAGAATGTTTCGATAAGAATGAATGAGTTTCCTTTTGAGCAATGACTATGATAAATTGGGAAAATGTACTTTGACCCTCAATAACTGTTATTTGTCTATGATCTGTCTTAGATGTTTTGCACAAGCTAATGATTCGCGATAAACGTTCTGTATGATGTCAACCTTTGACGATTGTCCTGTATGGTAATTCAGCAAGTTAATTAAGGCCTTCGGGGTACTCCGCTACGACTTGGAGTTATGAAAGGTTTGATAAAAAGTTTGGTAAGCAATATTTGATACTACGCGATTTGAAACAAGTTTTAATGTGATTTGGAATCAGACTTAAATGTATCATTTGATCGAAATGAAGGAACTTCATTAATGTTATATGACATGTGTAATATGGGCTTAAGGCCAATTGTTATATGATTGGGCCCGAGGCCGTTTGTTATATGTTTAGGCCCCAAGGCCACTTGTTATATGATTGAGCTTGAGGCCGCTTGTTATATGATTGGGCCTTGGGCCATTTTGAATACATGAATATATGACTATGGACATTGTGGGAATCTTATGATCATCTATTTACATTGGTTTACCGTATTATTACTCACTGAACTTCGCTTACCTAATATTATGTATATACATATAGGTGATTAGCAGTATAGAGCACACCTTTAGAGTCAGCTGCAGGAGCTATTTTGTAACCCAATTGAGTCATGCCTCTGAAATGGAGTTTTGTCTTTGACTTACACCACACCTCGACCTTATTTTGCTTTTGCCATTATGGTCTTGGGTTTGTAAACAAGATGTGTAAATTTCTTGTGGCACTTATATTTTTGCTTGGGCATGTAAATGTGTTAATGTGTTATGAGGTTATCTTCATAATTTTTGCTTATGATTGACACAGCTTAATGGACTTCTCTTTATTATACGCTTCCGTTTATGGCTCCATTAACATAAATATTCTGTATAATCGTTTGAGGCCTTTGGTAATTTACGGTTTACTGGCCGGTTATGACCCAAACTTTTAGGGGTGGGTTTGGGTCATGACAGGTTATGATGCTAAACCTACAGGAGCGGGTTTGGGCCGTGACAGTAGTATTACCCTTGAGAGAGGCTTTTGTATTAGAGATCGGTAGTTTAATATTTGAACTTTCGTTATCGACTGATGTGTTGTTGGGTGCTGAGGCATCATGGTATTATGTTGTATTTACATATTGTTATTGCTGTTTGTTATTCCTCATATATTGGAGGCTTACGATGGATTTTGGACTTTTTATATGTGTAATGAGAAGTTGTTCATGGGGTTGGTAACTGTAACGGTGTTGTATATATGTTATTGTTTTATGACATTGTTATGCGATGGCCTTTGAGCCTTGTTTTGTTTGGGAGTTAATTGTTGAGAACAGGAATTTGTAGATGGTTGTGGTTAGGGGTGTGATGTTGTGAAAACAAGTTATAAGGTTAGGGTGAGTAAAGTATAAGGAGATGCGAGACTTTAGGGTTTGTGAGATTGGTCGGTTATGTGAGAATGTTTCAAGGGAGTGTGAGATTTGTATGTTGGGGTAGTAAGAATGATACTTGAAGTTGATGTTTAGTATTTTGGTTTTGTTGGTTAATGAGTTCGTGGTGGTCCTATTGATTATGAGGAGGGTGGTGCGTGTGTTAAGGTATTATTAGATATGGGGTGGAGTTTTGAGAGTGAAAGGAGAATTTCGTGGGTAAATACTAGAAGTATTTCTTGGGATAAAGAATGGTAATGTTCACTGGTAGTGAGTGTCGCATCAGTGAAGATTCTTTTGTCTCCGGGATTATGTGATTGTCATTGACCACATTGGTCTTATGTTCAAGGTGTGAAAGGTAATTTCCATATAATCATGCAATGGGTGATTTCTTTAGGAAACAATAGTGGTATGGCCAAGTCTTGAAGAACCCGGGGTGATTCAAGGAGTAATAGAGTTAGGTGGCACATTGGTGCTTGGTACCGAGCGTTCAGTTTTATTGAGTTGGTGAAGCAGTTAGTTGATATTGGAATGTGGTTGACAAATAGTCACATAGGGCCTAGCTTGAAGTTTGGTAAAGGGGGGTTATAACCTTGTAAATGCCTTAGAGTGGTTTGTCGAGAGTGAAGTCTCATGTTTGTGGGTATAGAAGCTTGTGTGAAGCTTGCTTTGAATTGTGAAACTTCTCGGGTTGGAGTAGTGTATGTAGGGTCATGGTTTTACATGTGTATTACGCCGCATGTGGGTGATAACTTACGATGATGTTTATGATAAAAGGGAATTTCAAGTTAATGAACTTTCTTGTGTTTTGTTGCGTTGATAACGTGATTGTTATTTCTATTACGGATTGTTCTGTGAATTTGACATATGTGTTTGTTGTGGCATCATGGTAAGAGTAATGGATGTAATGAGATGACGGTTGTTAAGTTTGAATTGGAAAATGAATTTTTCCTGGAGTTATAGCCTTGGATGGCCTTGTTTAATGGAAATTTTGTGGAATTAATCTAAATTATAATGAGGAATTTCACTATATAGTCTTGTGCAACTTACTTAGGGATGATTATGTATCTTGAATTACACATTTGTTTTTAGAAAGCGTTAATAAAACTTTTGAGTTTTACTTGAAAGACGGAAAATATGTTTGGTTATGATCAGAATGAGTTTTGGGCACTTGTGAAAAATGTTCTACATCTAGGAAAATGATTTTTTTTTTTTTTTGAATCAAGAAAATGGTGAATTTTCTTTTTTATATATGTTCTGTTGTCATTTATTTTGCCTGGAATGATGGATGTTGTATAGTGACTTGGCTTGAATTGCTAATTTCGGGTTGGTTGTTGGTTTGAGGAGTGTTTTGGTGTTAGTGAGGTTTGTATACCGGGTTTCTGTCTCTAACTTTTTCTATTAGGAGTTTTCTTGTTCATATATGAGTTTACCGAGACTTTGTTGTGGAGACTTCCTTTCGTGTTATAGTGCCAAGCACTCGGGTGTGTTTGGTCATGTTATAGTGGTCGTCACGTGGTTGTTGCTTCTAGTTTGCGTGTGGTGGCTATTTCTGTTTTGTTTCGTAGGCCTAGTGAATTGTATGGGTCGTGGAGGCATCCATGTTTTGCTTCTTGAGTTTTGTTGTCCGCCGTCTTTGGAGCCCCAAAAGGTTGAGTTAGGATCCGAGAATTTATCCCAAGTTTAGGTCCAACATTTAGTTGGTGGTTGTGTCTCTAGTTGTGATTGAGTTGCCTTGTTTCGGCCTTATCTTTAATTTCAGCGACAAAATTTCCTAAGGTGGGGAGGTTGTAGCACTCTGAGTTTTTCTCATCGCCCGAGCGATGGATTGATCACTCAAGCGGTCTTTCGAGTCTTCCAATACTTTTGCAGGTCTGTGATTCTGAGAGTTGTTAATCTTCGCTCGAACGCAGGTTTGGTTGCTCAAGCGGTCTGCCTTGTGTGATTTGAACTTCTAAGAGTTCGCCTTCTTCATCTGAGCACAAGTTTGGTCGCTCGAGTGGTTTGTCCAAATTTAGCTTCTATAAAGGCCACTTTTGGTCTTTTTTGGATCACTTTTCTTTCTCTCTTTTCTCTCATTCCTCTATTGTTGAGCTCCCAAGCTCTTTATACTTGGTTTTCATCTAATTCTATCCATCTTTGACCCATAGTCCTTTAGACCAAAACATAGAGGGTCGCGAGGGCTTCATTTCAATTTGAGTGGATCGTGTTTTCGTCACCGTGGTTTTTTTGGCTTTCTCTTTGTCGTTTCAAGAGGTAGGGATTTCTTTGTTCTTCTTCAATATCTCGTCTATGGATAGTTATTTGGTAGATTTTATTGCATAAAAAGCATGCTCATTATGAAATTTTCGAAAAGCATGTAAAGGGGATCTAGGGTTTAAATGTTTGAGTTGAAATGGTAAAATTGATAGTTGTGTGGGTTAATTGGGGAGTAGTCTAACATGTTTATGTTGAAAGGAAGAGAAAGCCCTAACTTAATAATTTGACCTAATGAATTAAAAAGGGGGTAAAGTTGAATAATGTTTGTGTTTTGTTAATTTGAGTTGTGTTATTGTGTTAATAGCATAAAGGGAGAATTAATTTTGGAATTGAAATTTATTTGGATTAATCTTGTTAAGTTGAGTTGGGTTATGGCTTGATATCCATGGGTGTGGTTTTATTGAAATGCAGTTTTATTGAAATGTGGAAATTGGTTCTTGAAAAGAAAAGAATTTGGGCATGTTAGCTTGGAAAGTAAAAGAATTGACCTTGAAAAGAGAAAGAGACCATGCGTATTGTAAATTTAGAAATGAACTTGAAGTTGGATTTTGAAACTTTTGAACATTGTTATTATCATTGTTGTTGGACTTAAGGTCAAGTGAGTATTGGATTATCGCATTACGTGTGTTTAAATATTTATGATTAGAGGTTTTCTCCTTGGTCATCGGTGGAGGATGACATTGTGATGTTGAATCGATTATGTATATGTAGTACACTCGGATTATTTATGTTTGTTGGATTATGTGATGGTTGGACATGTGCATGTGCTAAGAATAAGAGGTACCATTACCTTCCAGCTAGCACTTGGAGAATTGGTTGCGTTGAGAATGTGGGGTGCTAGTACTTTCTAGCTAGCGCCTGGAGAACTTGGCAGAGGTACCATTACCTTCCAACTAGTGACTGGTAAATTAGCGTGAGTATTGGAAAGGTGTATCCTTGTCTTACCGTGCTTGAGGCAGGTAGAGTGTTGTTGGGTTTTCTTGTTATTAGCTCAGTTCCATTTATGTGTTTCATGAACGATGATGATTATTTTGTAGAGGGTGTCAATTGTCGCATATGGTTACGCGAGGAGTATTTGTATGTGTCGTCTTTATGTTTGTTGGGATGCTTCTATTTGGAAATTGTAATTTGGAATTGGATGTGAAATCTGTAATTGGGGAAAAGTATTTGGATTTCGTGAGTTGTTTTCAGACACCCATTATTGTCTGGCAAGTTTAAAATAAAGAGCTAACATGAAGAAAGAAAAACGAATGGTTTTGTGTTGTTGGACAGATAGAATGATTTTAAGAAAAATACGTATATATCTTTAAGTATAAACTGGCACAGATGTATATATGGTATGACTTAAAGCATTCATGATCATAGTTATCTGGAAATTGTTATTGTTTAGGATCATGTTGGGATCCCTACTGGACTTTATATTCATCTCATGCTGCTAATCTTTTTTCAAGTGAACATCAAGAAGTGATTCAAGATCGAAAATCTTCATTATTTGTTGGCTGAATGTCGTTGCTGTAAAAAGGGTTGAACCCTTTCTCTTTTATGTAATGATCTAACCTTGCGGGGAATTTACTGTAATCATGCTACATGTTTACATTTACTCTGTATACGAATAAGAAAATCTTCATTTACTTACCTTTATTAAGATACTGGAAATTTCTGTCTGCTATCTCTGAAATTGTTTATAATAAGGGTTTGAAATGTTATCCGAGTAATAAAAAAAGTGGGGCGTTACAGTTTGTTTCGGAGAGAGAGAGAGAGAGAGAGAGAGAGAGAGAGAGAGACGAAGAGGAGTTCGGGCTGTGGTGGAGAGAGTGAATTTGAACAAATTTTCTGATCGTATAAAATGATGTAGTGAAGATTTTCAAAATATAATCGGTGAGTTGTGATTGTATAGAATGAGATAGGGAAAATTTTCAAAGTATAATCCATATAAAAATGTTTCCGACCCCCTGAAAATAAGACCCTCTCGACCCCCTCTGAGCTAGACAGCACGTGATGGGTCACGTGACATACAAAGCCGACGCCCCTCTTCTTTCAGAATTCAAAAACATTTTTGAACGGGAAAATATAGCTCGATGACAATGGCGATCGAGAGGCAGAACGACTCCTGAACTCGACGGACAGCTCCCCCTCACTCGACGGACAGCTCCAACTCCCAACTTCGAAGGCCGACTCCCTCAGCTCCTCCCTTTCACTCCGATGTCCTTGACTGCGACGCCCGATGCCCGACACACTCTCTCTCTCCCTCCCTTTCCATCTTATTCGACAGACCCCCTCCTCTCTTTCACGCCCCGACGACAGGTCCTACTCTGTCCTCCCGAGTCCCGACTACCTCTATTTCAATCTGGTGTGTATATATATATATATATGTTGATTTTGCCCTGATTTTGCCAATTTCAGAAATTTCAGAAATTGTCATCTCCAAGTTGAGGTAATATATATGTTGTTGAAATTTCTGAAATTAACATATATATGTTGTTGATGCCCTAATTTCTACAGATTTGTTCAGATTTCTGAAATCTGTGTAAAAATCTCTGTAAAATCTGAACATATGGATTGAATTTCTGAAATTGAAAATCTGTATAAAATCTGAACATATGGATTGATACCCTAATTAACATATATTTCATTATTCTCAATTCCATATTTTATTATTATGTAAAATCTGTGTAAAAATCAAATTTCTGAAATTGAAATTTGTTGAATCAAATTTCTGAAATCAAATTTCTGAAATTTCTGAAATTTCTAAAATCAACATCTTCTTAGAGATGTAATGGGTAGCATTATAGGCTTCTTCCCAGTGGAGGTATAACTTCTTCCCAGTGGGTTTAATGGTCTTTGAGTTTTACCATGAGTTATTGGCCAAGGAGGGAGCTCCCATTATGATGGCAGTTGAGGATCAATTTTGAGCACCTTTTGTAGTTACGGTACAGGGCTAGATTTGTTGGGGGCTGTAGGGGTCATTTATTTTGTTTTTGTTGTATTCAATTTGCCTTTCTTTCCACCCCCCTAAGAATTGGATGATACCTTATCCATCTTTGCCGTTGTACTCTTCTTTTCACTATTGAAATTTCTTGTTTTTTTTTGTTACAGTTGAAATTTCTTGTTTGTCATTGAGAAATGAGTTCACATAATAAAGTTGAAGCATCTTAGAATGTTTATAAAGGAAGTAAAGAAATATAGAATCATTAAGCCATATTGCATCTTTCAGTAGAAGCCTTAAGCTCCAAATTGCTCATGGGTATAAGTGCCATCTAAAATGTTGAGAGTGGTAGTGATTTTTAGCAAATAAATGTGTTTTTATTTCAATATGGGTGACTTTCTAGTAGTACTGTACCAAATCTTGTTCTTCTGTCTGAGATAAGACATATAGTCCTAGTTTTGTCTGAGGTCGACATTTCTTTATTACTATACACAAATTTCTTATTTCCATTTTCTGTTGGGTTTGACTTACCCATAATCTCTTAATGAATTGAATTTAGTTTTTTGGAAGTTGCAAAGTGATGTGTCAAATGATGGCGGAATTATGTGTCTGTTAAATGCTGAATTATAAATTTTATTCTTACAGTGGTTTAGATATTAAGATAATAACTAGTTTTGTTCTGTAAACAAAGTTGTTTAACTCTTCTATTTACTTAATGGAGTTTGACTTGGATTTATGAAATCTGCTAATTGCACACTGAGTTATATGGACTTGGTTTGAAGTATTGGTTGCCAACTTGCCAATGTGTATATAGCTCAGTGTAAGTGAAATGAGTTCAAACAGTGTAAGTGAAATGAGTTCAAATTCAAACTGTAAGTGAAATGAGTTTGAACTCATTTGAATTTGGAAAATGAATTTGAACTTGAAGTTGAACTCATTTGTCAAATTGAGTTCAAATTCAAACTGACAGTGTTTGAACTCATACAAGGTGTCAATGTTCAAATTTCACTTACAATTCAAAAATGGAACTAGCCCAATGCACATAAAATGTAACTTGTATGAGTTCAAATTCAAACTGACAATGTTTCAATTTTCACTTTTTGATTCAATTTCAGACTATTCCCGTATGAGACTATTGAGTTCACTTTTTGATTCAATTTTCAATTAATGAGGATAACTTGTTATTACAAATGTCAAGTTCAACTGTCAACGCCAGTAGCTCAGATCGGTTGATGTACTTCAACAAAAATTGTCCTACATGTAAGAAAAAGGCCATGATTCAAATTTCTGAGACCGATCGAAACAAAAACAAGCTATTCTACTCTTGTAATGGTTGTGGTATTTTCATTGGATGGTGTGTGCCTATGAATTCAGAATGTGGAGATCAAGAAATTCAAAGACAAGTAGAAAGAGAACTGCTAAGATCTATGACGGAACAAGTTCGAGCTATGACCGAACAACAAAGATCTATGACGGAACAATTTACCTTTGTTAGTGCAAAGATGCAAAAACTAGAATTTGTGATGTTTTTCTTGCTTATAATTGGTGTGTTATTACTTATGAAGATGTAATGCTAGTTAGAAGTAGAAGTAGAAGTAGATTGAACTATGTTTTGTTGTGGAATGGAATATGTATTGTTGAATATGTTTTGTGGAATGGAATATGTTTTGTTGTGAATTGTTGAATTTTTGAGTGGAATGGAAATGACCCACTGAATTGTTGAATTGTCATTGTTGAATTGTTGAATGAAGATGTGGAATGAAGATGTGGTATTGTGGAATTGTTGTGGAATGAAGATGTGTTATTGTGGAATTGTTGTGGAATGAAGATGTGAACCATGAACAGGTTTTAAACCATGAACTGAACCATGACCCATGACAGATTTTAAACAGGTTTGTTGTGGAATGAAGATGTTGTGGAATTGTTGTGGAATCAAGATGTTGAGCATGAACCATGACAGATTTTTTACAGATTTGAACCATGATTTGAACCATAAACAGATTTGAACCATAAACAGACATATTTTGGCAACCATGATTTGAACCATAAACAGATTTTTACAGATTTGAACCATAAACAGATTTTAAACAACATGAACCATGAACCATCAATTACAGAACCATGAACCAGATTTGAGATTTGAGCATGATCCATGAACCATCATTGACAGAACCATGAGCCAGATTTGACATTTGAGCATGAACCATGAACCATGAACCAGATTTTTACACAGATTTCAGATTTTACACAGATTTTTACAGATTTGATAGATTTTTGCAGATTTTACATAGATTTTTACAGATTTGAACCATGAACTGAAAAAATCATATTTTCGCTAAAATCATTTTTCTTACAGATTTCTTAAACCATGAACTGTCAACAGAGATTTTGCATGAACTCTCAAAAAATCATGCTCAAACACTGACAAAATGCTCAAACACTGTCAAAATAACAAAATGAAACAGATTTTTTTACAGAATTTTTTAAACCATCAACTGTGAACTGAAAATGCTGAAAGACAGATTGTCAAAATAAACCATGAACTCAATAACCAATCTTGGAAATTCATACACAACATGCGTTACACATGTAACATGGGACTTAACATAATAAGTTTCAATCTCAAAAACAAAATGTCAATGTTCAATAAACTAGTCAAACATTTCTACAATCTCCATCATTCATTCGCGCTGTGCAATGTCCATCATTCATTCCCGGTGTGCATGCATTAGAACTCGATGGGGTTAGAGATCCAGATCCAAAAAATTGAGTTGGAGCACTCATCAAACTTCTCGGTGTGCCCCTTACAAAGTTCGATGGGATAAGAGATGTGCCTCAAATAGCATTTACGACCTGTCATAATTGAAGTAAAAAAATACATGTTACAAAATATTTGTAAATGAAAACAAAAAATGAATGTAAAGTCGTCTTATGAACACATACCGGTGCATACATACTATTTTGCATGCCAACCATATAAGGATAAAATGATGTATAAGCTTGAGCTTGAGCTTGAGCTTGAGCTTGAACTTGAGCTTCAACTTTAGCTTGAGCTTCAAATTGAAGAACCTTAGCAGCTTATATTGGTTCAAGAGTTTGTAAAAATGTAGTTGAAAAGAGTTTGTTAAAAAAATAAAAAAAAGGTCTTATTTTAATATACAAGTTCAATTCAATATACAATTTACCTTTGCTTTTGTTTGTGTTTTTGCTGTTGCCTTGAACCGATTCACTATTTGATCTACTTTGGCAACCTTTCGTTTCATTACTGGACGGCCTCTTCGCCGAACAACCAAAGGACTAACCACCTTCCTCGTACTAGCACTCGATGTACATTCGGTGGCAATTGGACTTTTTGTAGAAGATGGTATCCTATTAGTAGAAGGTGGTAAATTACTCCCATCACCCGATTCATCGTGCATGACTCTATCCTTCATTTCATCTAACCCACGGTCTATAATTTTAATTTTCCCTTCCGAATTACCAGCAAGTTGTATAATGGCGATCAATTTCTTGTTCATCCTCTCATAACAACTTGTATTGAAATCATCCCCAAAGCCAGTGTACGTGGTTTTGATGCATGTGTACTCTCGAACCAAATCTTTCCTCCAACGTGGCAAAATGTACTTACTTGGCACCTCATTTATGCACCTTCTCACAAGCACCGTGAGTGAGTGAGCACACATAATCCTTCTAAACTGAAACAACCGACACATACACTGAACTTCACATTCAATTGAATTAAAATACACAACAAAGTCCACATGCTTCATCTTGTCACAAACTACCATTGCTTCTTGGACATTATATGTACAAATTGCTCCCTCCTCTTTGACAATCAAGGCTTGACAGTACACTAATCTCTTCAACTCTCCTTGAACTTCTTTGAATTTTGCATTGGTGTAGGCTTGTTGAAATTGCTTCTCAAAGCCATATATAGTTAGACAATCAAACAATTTGTGTTGAGACTTGAAGTCTGATTTCTTCTCTTTCTCTACCTTCTTCTCAATGCATTGTCATATTGTTCAACAAATTGTTTTAATGTAGTCTTCGAGTTGACATATCCATCAAAAAAAACATTCATGCTTTCACTTCGTTGTGTTGTTGACATGCCAGCCCAAAAAATGTCTTTAACATATACAGGAACCCATCGATGCCGCTCATGATATAGTACCCCCAACCACTCATTATCATAAAGATTGAATTTAGTAAGCATCTCTTCTCATTTTTCCTCAAATTCATCTCTTGTCAAACAATCATAAATTGCATTTTGCATAGCCAACTTCATGGGTTCATACTGAGCATATCCTTTCAACTTCTCTGGTATTTTCTTTATTACATGCCATAAGCACCATCGATGCCGGGACTGTGGAAAAACAATTTCTATAGCATTTTGCATAGCTCTGCATTGATCAGTTATGATAGCTTTTGGAGGTTTATTTGACATGCAACTTAACCACGACTTGAATAGCCAAACAAATGTGTCGGTGTCTTCACTAGATAACAATCCACAACCAAGCAAAATAGACTGTCCATGGTGATTGACTCCTACAAATGGAGCAAATGGCATGTCATATTTGTTCGTCAGATAAGTTGTGTCAAATGAAACAACATCTCCAAATGATTCATACATAGCCCGACTCCTTGCATCAGCCCAAAACAAGTTTCTAATGCAAAACTCCTCATCAACATCAATCACATAAAAGAATTTCTCACTATGTGCTTGCATCCTCATAAAATAACTTTGAAGTGATTCGGCATCACCTTCACCAAGCCTTAATCTTCTAGCTCTATTAATGTAATTCCTTGCATCTCGCTCATCAAATGTCAATGACTCGTATCCCCTTGCTTCAACAACCATTGAATGATAGTTCCTAGACACCCCAATCCCTGCTTGATCATTGATTTCTAATCTTCTCTTCACAGGAGTACGAATTTTCTTATTCATTGCAAAATGACGAGAGTCGGTGGGAATCAAATCATGATTATGCTCAAGGTTAACTGTGGTTAACATATATGTTCCATTCTTTTGTAGAGTACCTCGTACCCTTGCTTTGCAACCAATTTTTGTGGACAAAGATGGCTTCAAAAGGTTCACTTATGATTTCTTTTTTCTCTCCCCCGCTCGAGAACATTCAATTGCAAAGTTTTTTAATTCGCCATCATCTCCAAAATGTTGTGCTCTATGAGCTATAGAAAAGCCAACATGCGTAGCATATGTGGCATAAAATATGTACACTTCTTCCCTTGAGCTAAAACACATACCCTTCTTCGGTTCTTCAATTTGTTTTTGAGGGGATCGGAAATCAGATTCAACTTGTTCACCCTCATTTACTGAAGGATTGTCACCACCATTTGAATCAACCTCCATTCTACGAGAATCAAAAATGAAATTCAAATAGAATGATTTTAGAATAATAATTTTATAAGATCAAACATTAGCTAATAAATTGTAGAAACTGTTGAAATAAACCATCAAATAAATTCAAACATCTGTGATGTGTAAAACTAATCACAGATGTTTATAAGATCAAACATCAGCTAAAATATTATAAAACTAATAATAAAATTATTAAACTAATCAAACATCTAATAATAAACTTTGTTGAACATATCTGTGATGATTGAAACATTGATCTAATAATAAACTTTCAAACATCTAATCAAACATCTGTGATGATTGAAACTTTGATCTAATAATAAACTTTCAAAATCTTATAATCATCACAGATGTTTGATTATAAAACTAATCAAACATCAGCTAAAATATTATAAAACAAATTGTATTTCAATCAAACATCTGTGAAGACAGACATCTGTTATCAAATACAATGTTTGATTGAAATTATTAAACATCTGTTATGAAACTTTGAAGTTTTCCACTGCTTTTTGTCAAACAAAGTTTTCCACTGTTATGAAATTATCAAACAAAGTTTTCCACTGCTTTTTGTCACAATTTCATAGTTTTTTGTCTCTATGTACTGTTATATGTTTAAAAAGTAGCAGAACCAAGCTTGGTACATTCTAATCTTTCCTACATTATCTCACTCATATAGAAATCTAAAGCTCTCTTTACCATTGACTTTGCAATTATCTCTTTCACTTGAAGGTAAATGAAGAATTTAAAAAGAAAAATTTAACAACCCAAACAAGATTGCACAATCACAAGAACCCTAGAAAGAGTAAGTTTCTCTATTTGTAATTGAAAAGTAAAAAAAATAAAAAAATAAAAATGAAACAAGAATCCTACTCTAAATTATGCAGAGATGAAGCTCTGGGCAATATATTTATCAGTAGATTCAAAAGTTCAGAGTTATAATCCTAGCATTGATGCTATCATAGATATCATTACAACTGTCCATTTTTTCTCTGTATACTTTGCACCTTCTGTAATGTCCAAAAAGTTAATGACTACAGTAAAAAATTTGATAATCACAAAGAAATTCTCTGCTTCAATGTTTCAATAAATATCGGCCAAAACAAACTGATAACATGCAGGGATGTCATAATTTGGGGTTATGAACAGATTTTATATAGAACCCCAAATTATGAGCATCAACCATGACAGTTTCAGCATGGTTGATGTAGATAGAGAGAGAGAGAGGGAGAATGAGGGAGAATTAGGGGTTTTCGAGTAACATTACCTGACAAAATGCTATGGTCGACGGAGAGCTATGGCCGACGGAAGAGAGCTATGCTCGACGGAGGAGAGCTATGGGGGACGTACGATGGAAGGGAAGAGGGAAGACGTTCCCGCTTTTTTTTTTTCCATCTTTGTTTTCAGTATTTTTCTTGTCTTTCAGGTGCTTGTATAACACCTTCTTCATTGTGTGATTCTTCTTCAGATGCCTTCATTAGGTGCCACCTCAGAGGGGGTCGAGGGGGTCTTTAATTGAGGGGGTCTGTATCGGAATTGTAATCCATATATGTTTTGTAGTTAGATTTTATGTAATACTTGCCTTGGTTTTTGAGTTTGTCTGAATTTGTGAAAAGAGAGAAGTATTGTGTAATTGAAATTGAGATTTGTGTGGGTTTGTTCGAAAGAGATAAAAACCTATTAAAAAAATATATGTATATATATAAATAAAAAAAAGAGGTCGACGTGACTCTCTTAAAAAAAAGTAAGCCCCCATAATGTGCCATCTAAGAATAGAAAAACCACTAATTTTAATAATATATATATATATATATATGATATGATGTAGCTATATATTAAATGCCTAAAATGCCTTTTTGTTTTTGTTGAGTTCAATATTAAAATATTATATTTTTTCCATTTTTTTTTATAATAAAAATAGGCAAATAATTTAAGTTGAAAACAAATCAAAAGATTAGAATTTAAATTAATAAAATTAAAAATTTAGAATTAATTTATTACAATGGTCAAACTTTGAAATTTTATTTGTAATTTTTTCAAAAAAATTAAGAAACTAATTTTCTCTCCATCAATTTTCTTGAGAAGCAACCATTTTAAATTACTAATTATCAATCAGACGGGTATTTTTTTTCATATTTATATCTTGGATCCTTCCATCAATTTATTTTATTTTATTTTATTTTTTTGTGATAATTTTTTAAAAATTGAAACCTTACCTCAATACATAATCCAACCATATGGATGAATAAGGACGAAGTCAAACATATAAATATGGTAACAAAAATATTATGAATTTACCTTTATCAATTTATAATTTATTTTCATTTTTTTTTTTTTTTTTTTGTGTGGTGGAGATTAAATTAATGAAGTATGGAATTTATGTGAAAAATAAATTTTAGCTATTAATTTTTTTTTCTAAATAAATTTTAGGGCAAATTACAAACACCCCCTCGAGGTTTGGTAAAAATACAGATTCTCCCCTGAGGTTTGAAAAATTACAAATTGCCCCCTAAGAGTCAAATTTTCATAACAAATTAGGAGAAATTAGGGGGGAATCTGTATGAAAATAAAAATTTCAGGGGGTAATTTGTTATGGAAATATAAATCTTACGGGGCGGGATGTAATTTCTCAAACCTTAGGGGAGAATTTATATTTTCACCAAATCTCGAGAGGGTATTTGTAATTTGCCCATAAATTTTAAATTCATAAGTTTAAATTTGTAAGGTAATTGTCATTACAAACCGTAGTTTTATGATATCTATGGACCTCATTTATGAAGAACTGAGCCCAATTTTTGCAATCCAAGTAAATCTATCTAGGAGTAGGGATGGCAATTTGAAACCGGCCCGACGGGGACCCGATCCCCCGATCCCGATTTATACGGTTTTTCCCCGAAAAATTCCCCCGACGGGGAGGGGATGGTATTCAAAAATTATTCCCCGATTAATTTCGGGCCGGGGACGGTGATAAATGTCAAATCCCCGGCCCGCCCCGGCCCCGGCCCGGCTATTCCCCGACTATTCCCCGACTATCCCCCGACGTATTATATATATATATAATATAATATGCTTTATATAATATAATATAATATACTTTGTACTTGGCTTTATCTCTTATAATATAATATGCCTTTTACTGTTGCCTTATCTCACTTTACTTCTCTCTCTCTCTCTCTTAGTCTCACTGTCTCACCAACTCATTACAGTTCTCTCGTCTCTCACTCACTGATTCATCTCTCTTCTCACTGCGTCTCTCATCTCTGTATCCCTCACTGAGATCTCACTCAGATTTCTCACTTCTTATCATCATCATCAACATTATCCACATCGACCACCACCACTGATTGAAACAGATCGTGAATCGTGTCCGTCCGTGAAGCCATCCGTGGTCCGTTCCGTTCGATCGATGTCTTGATCAATGGAAAGATCGTGAAGACCTCTCTCTCTCTCTCTCTCTATGTATGTGTGTATTTGATGTTGTATTTGTTTAATCGGTGCAGATCCCGTCATATTCAGATCTGACTCTTTGTTCTCTAGATTTACATCCACCATTGAACAGATCTGTTATTGTTGGTGCAGATCCTATCACTCTCTCTCGAATCTTATTTTTTTTTAATTTTTTTATTATGTAAGTTTAGATCTGTTATTGTTGTTGTTGTTGAGGATGAAACGGATTACCACATAGTAATTTTATTTTCTGTTCTTGTGTTTCGACCTTTTTTTTTTTTTCCCAGATCTGCGTTTCAGCCCACTCCTCTTCAATTTCTGATTTTTTTTACATATGATGATTGTTGTTGAAAACAGATTATTTTTTATTTTTTTTGTTCTTGTGTTGTGTGTTGAACAAAAAAAAAAAAATGGCCGGGGATATTTCGGGGTCGGGGAAACCCGATCCCCGTTGGGGGCGGGGGCGGGGGGGAGTGATGGGTTCCCCGTCGGGGATCGGGGGCGGGGACGGGGAGTTTTTCACCTTCGGGGATCGGGGACGGGGAGTGCGATCCCCGGCCCCGACCCGGCCCGTTGCCATTCCTATCTAGGAGTGGATTCTGTGTCGGTGTCATTTCAGATTATTCCATTACAAATTTAATTTATTTATTATTTTATGTTGGGTTATGTTTTTGTTTATGTTTGGCTCGTGTTGTGGTAACGTGTCTTATCAAAAAGTTAAAAATAACAAGTTCATAAAAAAAAAAAAAAAAATTAAAATTTTCTTCACAAATTAAATTTAATAAAACTAATCTTTATTGAATGAAATTATTCATAAAAATATTTGATTTTTTTTTTTTGATTTACAAAACCTATATCCTATTTATATATTTTTTTACTAGATTAACTCAAATACAAGACAAAAAATATATTATTTTCAATTAAAAACAAAAACAAAATCTTTTTCAATATTAAAATTGTACTTCACATATTTTTTTATAAGTGGGATAAAAGTTACATAAAATATTCAAAAATACTATTGCAGGCTGGCAACCCTTACTAAAAATAATATGAAAACGTGACTAATTTTTTATGGGAATATTTTTTGAGTTCCTTAATATTAATATTTTATAAGGTAAATGAAATTCAATATTTTCATAGTAATTAAGGTTCCTTAACATTTATACAGAGAAAATTAGACTCAGAGAAATTTTGCCTGGCTAAGAGAAATTTCGCTTCATACAAGAGAAATTTGGAAATTTCTTTGAATCGAGGCCAAAATTTCTCTGAGTCAGGTGAAATTTCTCTAGGTTAAATTTTCTCTGTGAAAATGTTGAGAGGTCTTAGCTAATTAAAAAAAATATCTTAGACCTCTTTTACTATACAAAATTGGAAAGGGATGTTTCACTAATTTTCCTTATTTTATTTTATTTTATTTATTTTATTAATGAGTAATCTATGTCAACTTTGTGTTGCGGAGATTTAACACTAATTTGATTTGTTTAGGTGCCGTTTGGTAAAACTTACGTTTTCAGTTTTCTGTTTATATTTACAAAAATTTAAAAAACTCAAATAAAAATTTGTTTGGTAAAATTTTTGATTTATAAATCAGTGGTCTCAGTTTATAAATTTGGCCAAAAAATGTAAATTCAAAAAATGTATTTCTATTTTGAGTTTTGAATTTTTTTTTTTTTTACCACCCAACACTAGCCACCACCCGCTATCATTTTCCACCACCGTCTTTCACCACCACCACCACCCACCACCTACCCCCCACCACCACCTGCCACGACCACTCACCACCCACCTGCCACCACCACCACCCACCACCCACTTGCCATCCACCCGCCACCACCCACCACCCGCCATTACCATCCACCGCCTGCCACCACCATCCGCCACCTACTTGCCACCACCACTCACCACCCACCTGCCACCACCATCTACCACCCGTCACCACCAACCACCCACCACCACCAGCCATCTGCCACCCACCCGCCACCCACCTACTACCACCACCCACCACCACCACCACCATCACCTACTTGCTACCACCAACCACCCGCCACCGTCACCCACCCACCCACCACCACCACCACCCGCCACCTACCCACCACCCATCATCCACCACCCACCTGCCACCACCACCACCACCACCACTCACGACTACCTTCCATCCACCACCCACCTGCCACCGCCCACTATCTACCACCCACTTGCCACCACCACCCACCACCCGCCACCACCACCACTACCACCACCCATTCGCAACCACTCGCCACCGTCACCTACCCACCCACCATCACTATCCGCCACCTACCCGCCACCACCACCCACTTGCCACCACCACCCGCCATCTGCCACCCACCTGCCACCACTACCACCACCACCCGCTACCGTCACCCACCCACCCACCCGCCACCACCCACTACCACCTGCTATCCGCCATCCGCCATCCGCCTGCCACCACTACCTACGACCCGCCACCACCACCACCACCACCCACTCGCTACCACCCACCACCCGCCACTATCACTCATCCACCCACCACCACCCCCTACCCACCACCCACCGTTACCACTTTTCACTACCGTCTTTCGCCGCCACTTGCCACCACTTGCTATTTCTCACTCTTTTTTATATTTTAAATTTTTTTAAAACATTTTGTCAATTACCAAACGCGTTTGTAGTTTATGTTCTTCTAAAAATAAACAAAAACCAGTTTATAAAATTTTTGTAAATATAAACTGAAAACGTAAATGTTACCAAATAGACCCTTAATATTTGTGTTATCAAGTCGTATATATATGTGTTCATGTCAAAAAGTAGTCAACCTTAATCTGCTAATTTTGTGTATGAGTTGTGTTAAAAATTTTAGGACAAATTTACCCCTCTTATACCATGTGCAGATAACCCCTTTATTATTTGGAAATAACCACATAACCTCCTTATAGTTTGTGAACCAAAGAGCATAGTTAACTTTTCCATCCAAATTAACGGAATGTGACAACCACGCATCCAACTATAAAGTATCATATTTTTTTAAGACAAATATACCTCTCATACCTTTTCAAATTTACAAGACAATGCCATTCTCCTTCCTTATCTCTCTCTATTATTTCTTTTTTTACTGTTTCTGTTTATGTTTCTAGTCCTTTATTACCACCCCAAAACCATGGCCATCTCTCTTGCCTCACACGCAGCTACCCTCAACCATAGTGACAATCATGTAGGCCTTACACCCAACGACCCACCATGATTTTCTCTTCTCACCCATTGTGATGGCCTTGTTCCCATCTAAAGGGGCCACATATGACTTTTGGCCGAACAAAGCTAGAATAACAAAGAATAACCTTAAAGCCCAAGCGCGATACTTGGACCAAACATCAATTCCAATCATGAGTTTGAGCCCAACAAGCCTAGTGGTCTAAACCATACAGCCCAAGTGCGAACTTGGTCTTCACTTAGGCCGAGCACCACAAGACCAGGCACCAAACACAAAGCATGAGTCTATGCTTAGCAAGTGGTCCGAACCATGCAGTCCAAATGCACACTTGGGCCAAGCACATTAGGTGGCCCGAACCATGCAGCTCAAAGCATTAACTTAGGCCAAGCTGACCAATCAAACCCAATGGGTTTGGTTGTCTACGAGTATCTGGGATGATCTGAACCAACCTAGAGCGACTCGACTCAGAGTTGAACTCATATCTCACACTAAAAGAAGCATATGCAAGACTTCCCATGACGAGCTTTGAAGCCTAAAAGAAAGCAGTTAGAAGAGAAGTTACATCATGATGACCCAAGGCAAACCCCTTAACATGTGTGCCTAACTGCTTGGCGGTTCACACATGCAAGCACAAAGATGAAGAAATGAGGTGCATTTGTTCAACCATGTGCCCTTTTGAGAAAGGATCCGAATTCAACTACTCTTCGCTTGCATGCCCTTAGAAAGCAAGGCAGCACTGCCTATATAAGGTGCATTGCCCGTCTTGAGAAATGATCCGAATTCAACTACTCTTCATTTATACTCTCTTTTTCTCTATATTCCTTCTTTCTTCCTTCCTAAATTCCTGACTTAAGCATTAGATGGATTTTCGATCGAGTCTTGACCGGGTAGCTCTGATGATCTTCCTATGTTGCAGTTCTAGGGTTTTGAAGAATTAGTTCAATCATAGAGCAACAAATCAACTTAGTACGAAACCACCCTCGCACAAGTTTGTTGTGCCCAAGTGGCCAGAAATGTACACCAACAATTACTCACAAATGAGACACAAAATATTTACGTGGATGTAGGCAATTGCCGAACCACATAAAACTCTGTGTGTTTGTCTTGTATGTATTCATTTGCATCATATCTGTGGCCCTTCGGCATAACAAATTGGTATCAGAGCGATTATTGTGTAACCCAGAGCTTTAACACTTTGTTTCTAAATATTGCCCAGATTTCGAAGTTGTCAAAATCAACTTTTGAGTATGCCAGTATGTAGCTCTTGTCGAGAAAAGCATCTTGAAAAAAATTAGCTCAAATGGACACTGAAAGCTTTTCCAACTGCCGGTCAAAGTTTGCCCAAAAAAGTCAACCTCTAAGCCGAGAATACGAGCCATACCGTGTTGCCAAGCCGAGAAGTCGCGTCACACCAACACGCATCCTACGCATGACTTATGTGATGTCAACATCGATGACCCATGTTAGCATCGATGACCCATGTCAGCACCTACCATGTTAGCATTAGGATGCCCAATCAGTACCACGTGTCGCCTACGTCATTTGCTCTGCCATATTAGCATGCACCGTTAGCAAACATAATGTACTATCTAAAACAAAATATTCCTTGACAACAAACAAAAATATTCCTTGACAGCAAATGGAACATTCCTTGGTTTGACGGAATATTTTCTACAAAGTTTCTGATCAGTTTTGAGAGCACTTTTGGGTTGATTTTTGACGTAAGGAGACTTGTTCCTAGCAAAATCAACCGTTCCAAATGCAGCCGCGGACTTCATTTTTTGAGATTTAGACCTGAAATTGGAGTGAAACTTTTAGGAGCATAAAAATCATTGTGTTTCGGACATTTTAATCATTTGTTATTGATTGTGGTGGAGTTTATTAAGCAGTCTCTATGGATGAAACTACAAAGAAGAAAGGAGCTTAGTCTATTAGTAACTCAGCATCTACTAGTAGCTTCGGGTGTTGGACCCCAATGTCCCATACTAAATTTGAAGTGTAGATGTTTGATGGCATAAGCAACTTCGGAATATGGAAATGCATGGTTAAGGACATGTTGGTCCAAATGAATCTACATTTCACTTTGGGAGGCAAGCTCAAGGGCTTGGATGAGAAAGGATGGGAGAAAGTTAATCTCCTAGCTTGCAGTTCCATCTGACTTTGCTTTGCAAAAGAGAAGAAATACGCCTTTAGAAAATATGATACTGCAAAGGAGTTACCAAGAGTATTGAGAACCAGTTCTAACTGAAGAAAAGGTTGTTTTGTTTTGACTACAAGAAAGGTATTTTGATAAACGAACACCTGAACAATTTTAATAAGATTTTTGCTAATTTGAAAAACTTGAATGTTCAAATCGATGATGAAGACAAAGCATTGCTGTTATTAAATTCAATGCCTGACATATATTATCATCTCACCACCACTTTACTGTATGGTAAAGAAAAGATCAGGCATGTTGATGTATCAAATGCCTTATAATGAGTTCAGAAAGAAAGACAACTCTGTTAACAGGGACTTAACATTAGAGGCATTAACAGTTAGAGGCAAAACAAATAATAGAAGATTTACAAAGTGGGGAAGGTCTCGCTCAAAATCAAAGGGAAGATTATCAAAAAGAAGATGTCTTGTGAAAGACGAGTGTGCTCTTTATCACTAAAAGGGGTATTGGGTGAATGATTGCCCAAACAAGGACAAGAAGGAGTCAAATGCAAACGTTGCACGAGATGGAGATAAAGAATTAACTTTCATAGTTTCATTAACAAGTGTCCATTCTTATGAATGAATGCAAGATTCTGGATGTTCATACCACATAAGCATTGGTTCTTGAGTTTAGCGGAGTTTGATGAAGGAGTTGTGCTAATGGGCAACTACAATAGTTGTCAGATAAAGGGGATTAGAACAATTTTGTTGAAAATGCGTGATGAAACAATCAAAGTTCTGATAGATGTTCGGTATGTACCAGACTTGACAAAGAATCTCATCTCCCTGGAAGCTTTAGATTCCAGCAGCTACAGAGTGACAATGGAAGGTGGTATCCTCAAGGTAGTATGATGAGCATTTGTTGCAATGAAGGGTACTCAAAAGGAAAATTTATGTTTCTTAGACAGGTTTATAGTTACAGGGAGTGTGGTTGACTTCACCAGCTCAGAGGATGATGCATCAGACACTTCCAGACTTTGGCACATCTATCTAGAGCATGCCGGCGAAAAGACTTTGCAAGGGTTAGTCAAGAAAAGTCTGTTGAAAGGCACTAAAACAAGAAAACTTGAGTTTTGCAAGCATTGTGTACTAGGCAAGCGAACAAAGTTTGGTATCACTATTCACCATACCAAAAGGATTTTGGACTATGTTCATACAGACATATGGAGACTTTCTAAAAATGCTTCTTTGGGAGGTAAACATTATTTTGTGTCTTTTATTGATGATTTCTCAAGAAGAGTATGGGTCTACATAATATAGCACAAAGATGAAGTGTTAGACATCTTTCTTAAATGGAAGAAAATGATCGACACCCAGACAAGCAAGAAGATCAAGAGTCTCAGATTCGACAATGGCAGCGAATACACATTAGATCCCTTCCTTGAAGTTTTCCAAAATGAAATGATTGTGCGACATTTCATAGTTCAGAGTACGCCACAACAACATAGAGTTGTAGAACGCATGAACCATACCTTGGTGGATGAGGTCCAGTTTATGCTATCACATTCAGCATAGAATGATAACATTAGGTTCAAAGCTAGACTGGTGGCTAAAGGCTATGCCTAGAAGGAAAGAATATCCTATAATGAGGTATTCTCCCTGTTGTTAAACACATGTCTATTCGTATATTACTAGCTTTGGTTACACAGTTTGACCTCAAGTTAGCCCAATTCGATGTCAAAACTATCTTCTTATATAGAGATCTAGAAGAAGAAATATACATGTCCCAACCAGATGGTTTCAAAGTTGTTGGAAAGGATGATTGGGCTTGAAAGTTAAAGAAGTCATTTATGGGTTGAAACAATTCCCAAGACACTGGTACAAACGATTTGATCTATTAATGATGAAATAGAAATACACTAAAAGCCAGTATGATCATTGTGTATACTTTTGTAAGCTTCCTGATTGTTCTTCTATCTAATTGCTCTTATATGTAGATGACATGCTAATTACATCTAAGAGCAAAGTGGAGATTGATAAACTCAAGGTATAACTCAACAGAGAGTTTGAAATGAAGGATCTTGGAGAAGTAAAGAAAATCCTTGGTATGGAAATTAAGAATGTCAGGAAGAATGGCACAATTTGTTTGACACAAACTTAATACTTGACTAAGGTGTCAGATAGGTTTGAAATCGATGGGAAAACAAACTTATAAGTACACTGTTGGTTTCCCATTTCAAGCTTAAGCGCAAGCATATGGTGCAGATTTCATATGCAAATGCAATTGGTGCATTAATGTATGTTATGGGTTATACAAGGCCTAACATCTCACATGTTGTGAGTATGGTAAGCATGTATATGCATGATCTAGGAAAAGGTCACTGGCAGGCAATGAAGTAGATTCTAAGGTACTTACATAGCACAATCAACATGGGGTTGAAGTTCGAGAGAGACAATAGACTCAAACATAATCTAGTCGAATACATGGATTCAGATTATATTGGTGATCTAGACAAACATCGATCAACTACAGGGTATTTGTTTACTTTTTCCAAAGGGTCGATGAGTTAGATGTCAATGTTGTGGTCAACGGTGGCTTTGTCTACTACAGAGACAGAGTATGTTGCAATGACAAAAGCTTTTAAAGAGGTTATATGGCTAGATGCATTGATAACAGACTTGGGCTTTGTTCAGAAGCATGTTGAGGTATACTGTGGCAATTAGAGTGCCATTTCTTTGGCAAAGAATCAAGTTCATCACGCTCGTACCAAGCACATTGATGTCCATTTCCATTTCGTTGAGAAATTGTGAATGAATGAGATATTCTGTTCTAGAAAATTAGTACTATAGATAATCCAGTTGATCAATCCCAAGCAGCTCCACGCTAGATTCATTCCCCATGTATACTTTTTTGTTATCTGCTGGAACTCGACGATACTCAACAAACCCAACTCTGTCCCTTGTTATGTAGTAGGTTGCTCCTGAGTCAACAACCTACAAATGAGGAGAGTGAGCAACTAAAACTTGACTAGAAACATAACAATCAAAGCGAGAAAAGAAGTTAGGGAGTACCTTTTTCGGCTCAGGGCAATCTTGAGCGAAGTGTCCTTCCTTCTTACAGTTAAAGCACGCCATGTTAGTCTTAACTTTCTTGCTAGCCCTCTTATCTCTGTTGCGCTTGAAAGTGCCAGTGTGCTTTGGCCCAAGGTCAACCCCATCTTTTTTTTTTTGGGAGCATGCCTAGCCTCTCCACACCTAGAGCCAAATAGCCGATGCGAGTTAGACTCAGCAACAAGAGCAGTGCCATCAGATTTAGCCACTTCTAGGCATTTAGCTTCAAGCTCCAAATGACGTAATATGTCCACAAATGTTCTAATATTTTCATTGTGCGTCATATGACGCTTTATTTCTTTCCAAGAATAAGGAAGGGAGCGAATCACTGCCTAAACTTGTTACTCTTGTGTCAGATTATGACTTGTTTCGCTAGCTCGTGTATCATAGTTGACATCACCCTTAGATGCTGCTTCATTAAATTATGTGCCTTTTTCTTATAGGAATCAAATTTCATGGTCAACCCGCGCAACTTAGCCAAAGAGGTGATGCCGAATTTCTGTTTGAGTGCCTCCCACATTTCAATAGTCAAGGAACCTTCAAACTCTGCTATCCGGTCGTTATGTATGCTGCTTAACATCGTAAAGTGCACACATTGATCTTTGTTGCTCCATTTTTGATAGGCCTCAAAATCACGACGATGTTGAGCTGTGGTACCTTGCTCAGGCTCAGCCATCACTTGCTCAAGAGTCTCCAAGAACTCTTGCTCATTCAGGAGATACTAGATCTTACGGCACCATATGTCATAGTTATCACCATCTAGCTTTTCTCCTTTAGCCAAATCAGCTACAATTCCTTTTGCTGCCATAGTTATCTATATCCTGAGAAAAAACAATGTGCATGAGATAAAATTTTAGCACAATACGTATAATTTTGTCGCATAAATTCAAATTAAATTCTAATAAAAAAATACACAAGTTGCAAGTTCGAAATTTCGCTAAGCTTATAATCATCTCTTGCGCCTCTAGTGATTTTTTTTTTATTATCAAACATCCAATTCAATTTAATGTGCAAAAAAATGAATAGGTTTACCAAAAGAATAATCCTCCAGTACATATGACATGTAATAAATATGATTTGAAAAATTCTCATATGAGCATCTCAATATGATAATACAATCCGAAAAATGATAAACAACATTTTATCATAAAAGTCTTATTAATCTTAATTATGCTTTGGAGATAACAACACGAGTTCTAACATATCAAAAATTAATCATGATGTTCCTGACATTCAAAATATTTTAAACAAAAGAAAATAAATTTCAAAATTTTTCTAGTTTTTTCTGTAATTTTCTGAGATTTTTTTAATTAAATAATACACAGAATATATAAATAAATATTTCAAAATTTGAAATAGTATAACTCTTGTACCAGTAAATAGTATATGATTTTGGTATTCATCTGTAAAAAATTTGAAGTCCAGAAAATTAATTATGCATGCACTAAATCATTTTAATGTAGAAATATTGAATTAATAACTCATAAAAAAAATATTTTTTTTCATTTCATAAAATCTAAAATTTAGATAGATTGTAGAAACAATAATTACAAAATAACCATACCAGCCATGTTCAAAACAGAATTATAACGAATATTTTAGAAGTAATTAATGTAGTTTTTAAAATTAAAACAAACAAACAGAGCCTGACAAATCTTAATCCCAGTGCTTGCAACGCATGGTCAGTGCGTGTATCTTCCACCGATAGCTCAAAACAGATATTTTTATACACAAATAGTTTCCAATCATAAGACATGATTCCATCATTTATGGTGGGAGTGATATTATATATTCAACTCCACCATCATCATCGACATAATCATTGTCCCAATCTTACAAAAACTCACAACATTTTCCATTTCCTTACAAAATTCGAAACATAAATTTAGGGCAAAACTCCTTTTACTTTACAAAATCAATTTCAAGAAGAAATATCCACCATTTTAACATATCTCACTCATAAATACATCCCCACAACCATTTTTAAAAATCCATTTGGAAAACCTCTCTTTTGATTTCAAATCCAAACCCTAGGTTTTTTCCAAAATTTCCAAACCATTAACCTTTTTTAAAGAGCAAATAACTAAGTTAAAAATCATATAAAAGAGTCAAAGAAATCCCTACATCAAAATGGAAGACAAGAAGGAAACAAGGGTATAACTTGACAGAGCCAAAAACACAAACTTCTCCGATTAAAACGAAGCCCTCAATGCGCTCAGCACTTTTCTCCGAAGGACTAAGGTGAAGAGATCAACAAATTGAGAGCATGCGCTCAGCGCTTTTCTCCAAAGGACTAAGGTGAAGAGATCAACAAATTGAGAGCATTTTGAGCTGGAAGTAAGAACTAGAGAGAGAGAGAGAGAGAGAGAGAGAGCGAGTGAATTTTTTAGGGTTTTGAAATGTTTAGAGAGAGAAGGAGATGAAAAAGTGATTCATAAAGTCTTTTTCTCGGACTGATATACGCACAGACCACTTGAGTGACCAAAGCAGTGCTCGAGCGAATAGACACAAAAAGTTGACACCGCTCGAGCGCACAATGACCCCCTCCTATTAGTTTTGCAGACTGCAAAAGATTGCTCAAGTGCAAGAAGTGTTGCTCGAGCGCAGATATCACACTCTGAGTAGTTTTACTGACTGTAAAAGACCGCTCAAGCGCAAAAAGCATCTCTCGAGCGAACAGACAAAAATCTGGGCAATAACTTATTGAAAAACTAACTTCCTAACCTATTTCAAACACAAACAAAACTCCCAATAGCCAAACTCAATAAGCATTAAGTTGGAAAAAAGATGAACAACAGTTAAGTACTTGGATTCTTGGATTCAAAATCAAGTGAATGGCTTGGGTCTAAGCCAAAATCATTATACTTTTTAGATGACTAGTATCCCTTGCAAATGCAATACTAAGTAATTGTGCATAATATTTACGTTTTGTTTTAAATGTAATTGTACCATCAGGATTATTTATAGAAATTTTTTCGAAATGATCCCAAACCTTACTAGTCATGCCCCTAGATAATGATCCAACTATTGGAAGAGGAATATTAGGTACATTAGAAGGAGAATCAACAAATTCATGTTATGTAGTATATGCATCAATATCGACATAAACATTAGGAATATTAAAATCCATAGTAATGTAAGTAAAATAATATATAAAAACTAACAATTAATTTAAATAATAAGTAAACAATAATGAGTAAATAGTAACAGCTAATATATGTTAAGAAATAATTAATGATGTAACTAATAAATTTAATTCGACTAATTAATGTTACCAACTGGTGAATGCAATACAAAAATTAGTTTCTTCTGATAAAAGTTTCTTTTTACACAATTACAATTGCCACTTAGGGAGGAGACTTCAAAATTAATTGAGAGAGTTAAGAGTTGAGAGAGATTCAGAGTTTGACAGAGAGAGAATTGTTTGTGAGATATAAAATGGGAGATGGGGGATATTTATGGAAGTTTGGGAGGAGGGGGTTAATTTGTAAAAAAAATTAAAATTAAAATTAGACCGTTGGAAGTAAAATGGTCAAATGACGGCTTGAATATAACTTTTTTTTTTTTTTTTGACTTTTGACTATTGGATGCATAAAGCCATTGAGGGAGGGTTGGGTCACAGGCCGGGTTGGAAATGTTTTTGAGCCAGGTTGGGCTGGGTCACCGGTTGGGCCAAACTTTAAAATGACAGCCCACACTAGGCCTAAGGTCCCGGGCTAGGCTTGGATTCGGGTATAACCGGGCTGGGCTCACCCTAGGCCACGAACGGGCTTGGGCCGCCACGGGCCACGGGCCATTTTTAAGCCCTTAATTGTTCAAATTTTTTTTTTTTTTGGGGGGGGGGGAGGGGGTTTAAATACCATTTTCACATGCTTTTTCATTAATATCTGATAACTTTGAAATAGAAAATTACAAGCAATGATTCATCATCTAGTAATGTAATTTTACAGATATTATATACATGTGAATATTTATAAACAATATAAATTTAATTTCAAACAAAATAAAAATCTGATAAAACTATTTTGATTAAATAGCAGTATTTTATGAAAAAATATATATATACATATATATATATATATTAGCATAAAATACTAATTTCATGGATATTCAATAGCACAAAAACACCTTAATAATGACTCTAATACCAATGAAGGAAATATAATATTATATACACAACGGAAAAATCATATGGATTTAGGCATAACTTGTGGGTAAACAAATTGCACAACGAATCTCGTTTAGAAGGTGAATCACGAACTCTTGAATAATCTCCACCTGCAATGGAGTAAAACTATTAGAGTTTTACCCACACTAATCACGGTACAAAGGCGGTATGGTTTATGGAAAGAGAGAACTTATATTTTTTTGTTGTATTAAATACAAAACTCAAGTTTTGTTTATATAAGAGAGCTAGGAGACCCATAAAATAGATGTATTATCCCAGATAATGTCCATCCCATATTAAGAATATCTAATTAATAATTATCATATAACATTTTTTTATATATTATTGATAATTATCTCTTATCAAAATTATCTCATATCTTGAAATATAATCTTTTATATTATTTGAATCTCTTTTAACCGGGTCATGCTATTATGGGCGACCCAATTGGGTCCGGGTTCTAAACTCGACCCAATTTCCAACAAAGGTTTTTTTTTTTTGGGTGAATACCAACAATGTTACTGTAAGAGAGTAAAAAGATCATACTTTTGTCTAAGTTGTGTGTACTACTTTTCTTCCTCATAAATCTTATGCATTTGGAACTCTATTGTGGTTGCAGATACTGAACGTTTGTCATTGATATTATTGTTATTCTTTGCTTATTAGAAAGAAACTTTAGACTATTCACTTCTTTTTTGCTGTCAAGATGCAAACTTGGGACATTGTTACAATGGCAATGATGGTTCGGATTAAGATAAGTATGATGTTGAAGAACCAAGTTTATCATTGTAAAGAAAAGATGAGTTGGTTGTTAGAGTTTACAAATGGGACGCACTGCCTTGTGAGAGAAGCAGTGAGAATTGTGGAGATCATCTTGTGGATTCCATTTCTGTACGAGGGTTACTATATATTACTTGATGAATTTTATAGTTTTTTTTTTGGGTAAGAATATACACCATGAATGTCATATGTGCATGTCATACTCATTATATCTTAAAAATAATAGTGGATTTCATTATTTTATGGATATAATAAGTGCTATATGTGTTCATGATATTTGATTTGCGATTCACGTTGAAGGTGAGAAAAATCAATTGATATATTTAAATATTGGTTATTACATATTGTATCGGTTGGTATGTAATGAGATTTTGTACTTTTCATATCGGTATTTATTGAAATATGGTTATTTCACTGATATCAGTACGTGTCTAAATCATGGTTGATATTTATACATAGACAAATAACATTTTATTTTATTTTATTTTATTTTTTGTTGGTGGAGTTTGACCCTAGAGGAATGCAATCCGTAGAAGTTTAGCATATTTCCTCCAATAATTCCATGTCATTCATGGGTTGTTGAACCCTTTTCTCCCTTACTCTTTGCTCACACACATCTGTTAAATTTTCTAATTATGGAGAGAGCTAATTGATAACCGACCAATCTAGATAGTCAAATTCATAAAAACAAAGAAGAATTGAGTCAAAATACTAATGCCAAAAATCAAAGAAAGTAATGCCAAACACCACTAAGCTAGTTTTCACTTTGAAGCAAAGCTATGTGCAATCGAATATGGTTTTGAACTTATTTTGGTGATCCTTTTTGTGCCAATCCTCCACATCTTCTGCATCAAAGATGTGGCTCATCCTTTGCCAAATAAACAAAAGGTTGTTCTCAAAAGGTGTGGCTTATCTTCTATCATGACCAATTCTAGAGGAAATGTAGTGTGCCACTCCAATTGCAAATTAAATGTGTATGAAGCTATAAAGAAATGTATTGGTTGAAAAAATTAGTTAGTGGGTTCTCTCTATAGGCTATGTAGAAGTTGTTTGGTGGAACTTATGCAGCTACTTCTATAAATTTTTTGTTTTAAAAATATGAGTCAATGTTTGATGCAATTTATGAAGCTGCTTATAACTTTTTTTTTATTTTTATTTTTATTTGTTTTATTTTGAAAATATGAGTCAGAGTGTTTTGTGCAACTTCTACTTACAGTCTATGAAAAATTTTGATTATTAGAAAGCAAGCGAAGAGATACTTTTAATTTTTACTCTATAATTAGCAACTTTTAACTTGCTTGACATTGCACCAAACATACTCAGTAACATGCCATTCCAATTGTAGAATACACTATCACTTTACCCCTATGGTTGCATGTCCCTTGCCAATATACGACCAGGTTGTAGGTTGAAATTATTAGATAATCTCATATACTAGGCTAGTGAAAAAACAGTGGGCCAACAAAGGGTTTGTTTAACTTCTATTTTTCTTGAGACATTCCAAATTGGATGTGGGTTCTAAATTGGAGAACTTGAAAACAATGAAGCCTATGTAGAGACAAGAATTACTTTGAAATTGTCAAACCTCCATGTCCCTTTAAGCTAAGAACACCCTGTGTCCTTCCAATGACAACATTGCACCCTGCCAGTGGTTACCCATGCGCCACTAAGGGACACTCAAAAAGTCATCAAATATGCCCCTCAGTGCTAGTAGGGATGGTCCACATTTTTCCCATGTGATCAAACTAGGGACCCTTTGCCATTGGCAAAGTCGTACAACACTTGCAGTCTCAGTGTTTGGCTTAATGCCACAAAATTGGCATCATTGAATAGTAAATACTGTTAAGTGACCAAATTTTTCAAAAGCTTAAATTGTTAGGCAATGAGAAAACAATATATATTGAGTTATTTAGCACTCTCCCTTAGGTGTAAACCTGTCTTGCATGTAGAGAGGCAAATAAAAGGAATCAAACAATTAAATAAAAAAGGAGAAACCAAACGGGGACCAAATATTAAATGACAATAGAGAGACTTGGATCTAAGATCTCTCTCAACCTTTACTTTGATGCCATATTAAATTATTAATTGTCTTAAAAGTTTAAATTGTTATTAAATAAGTTTAACAATATCTTCAATTCTCGATTACAGTTTTCGTCTTTTCATTTTCTCCTTCTCCTCCTTGCTACCACACTACGATTAGGTTAGCATGGCGTGCGAATGTATGCATATCATAAACTTGCTTTTACTTTTTATCTTGAAAGAGTGATATGACTATTCTTCCATGTCATCCATTCGATTGTAATCCGATGGTTCGTACCCCTGTGCAACAAGCCACATTGGTTCAAAAATGTTCTCTCTAACATGGAAAGCTATACTAGCCATCATTCATGTAGGTTGGAGTTTTGGGAAGTGATTGATCCAATGGAAACACATGACATTGGCTAAGCAAAAGTACCCCCACTCTCCAATGTAGTAGGTCGACAAAATATTAGACCAATAAGTCTTCATAGAAACATATATAGAAATCAATCATAGAAAAATGCGGTGAAACAATAATAGAAAAGTGCATAGAATATTGACATACACATAAACCAATCGCAGAATAGTGCGGGGCCATGGGAGGTGGGTCTTGCAAGTCACTTTCAAAAATGTGCCTTTCGGCAATTGGGGCAGAGGAATCAACGTGAGTTGCATTATTGTGTTTTGAACACTTGAAAAAGTTTTCCTTTGCCTGGAAGGGAATGAGGTCCTCAACACTTGTTATGGTAATCATTTAGTGGCCAAAAGGCTTCATTCATTTCACTGGGTTTCTTTTTGTCTCGCTTTTCCATTACTTTTCATGCCTGATAACTTCCAAGAAAAGGGTTCAACTTGTCTCATATTTGAGATCAAGATTGGACTGTTTAGTTTGGTCCATAGGCTCATTTTTAGATCCCGTTTCGATAATCTGAACCGTTTAATGTGTAGAAATCATCGAATACTATATCCTTATACAAAATCACGTTGATCAGATGTCGATAGCTGTTTGATCGGGTCAAATTTCTGTCAACCATTTATTTTTTCAGCGTCCATTTTTTTTTATACAAATCTGATACGATCAAATAGTTATCAATATCCAATCAACGTGATTTTTTACAGGGATATAGTATTCAACGAGTTCTACATATTGCATGGTTCGAATTATCGAAACAGAGCCCAAAAAATGAGCCCATGGACTAGATTGGACGATCTAGTCTTAATCTCAAACATGAGACAAGCTGAACTCCAAAAAAAATCTCCAATTGGATCCCAAATTGATGGGTTAGTATGTATTCTTTGAATACGAATTCATTTTTTGAAAGATTTTGACTTTTGTATTTTGATACGTCGCTGAATTTTTTTTGATGACTTATATTTGTTGAAGGAATATTTATATAATCTGATCGATTGCGTAAAATTTGCGGTAACAATGGAACCAAGGAAATTATACAAAAACGATAGTGATTGTTTTTTTTGTTTTGTTTTTTTCCTGCTACTCTATTAGTATTTGAGTTTAAGTTGCACTACTCTATTAGATTAGTTTAGGGTAGAGTCAAAGTAGTTTGTAGGAACACTTGGGACTCTTCTTCTAGTTAATGGGAGTGACTTTATGGAAAAAAAACAAAATTGTAGAGTTTGGAACACTGAAACAATCATAATTATGAGATGGAATTTAGAAATAGGGACCATTACAAGTGTGTTTTTATTTCTTATCATTAGGTCACTTAGCTCATCGTTTAAGAGTTAAAGTTATTTTTTTTAATTTTAATTTCATGAAATTTTATTTTAATTTAATTTTTCAAAAATAAAATTAAACAAAGATCTCATTTCAATGTTTAACTCAAGATCTCACAAAACTTTAAGCCACTCATGTGTCTCACATCTATTATTGTTTCTCTGTTTCAATTGTGTGTTCCTAATCCTACACCTCAGTCAATTAGAGACTTGCTCACAATTCTTTTTTCTATCTTTGTTCCACTTTTATCATACTTTTTTTGGTATTGTTGACTAATGAGGTGCTGTACCAACCCTACTACTTACTTCCACCAATGGGGCGGTTTTGATTGTATTGTTTGTAAGTATTTTGTTTTTTTCTTAATGCACATAGAATGATGCTATTGGTGGACTACTAAGTTTAGGGAAATGTGATTTGAGAGTTGCAGGACACCTGTTAAAAAAAAAAAAAAAAAAAAAGAAGGTGCAGGACACGTGTCACTTAATCAACCGGCACTAATGCAATAAAATATTACAATTTCTTGGTTTGAACTTATTTGATTCCAAGTTACAATGGTTGGCTGGACGGTGATTTTTTTTTTTTTTTTTCGAAGATAAGTAAATCTGAGTAGATCTGTATCAGATCTGATTAGATCCAAACTAAAAATAGTTACCATAATATAATTTTCTCTCTATATCTATAATAATACTTGAGACCCCCTTTTGGGGGTCACCCCCTCACCCCCCCTTTGCCATGTGTCAGGGAGTGATTGGAGGAATAGGAAAAAAAGAAAAAGAAAAAGAAAAAGCAACCAATGAGAGAGAGAGGGGGTCAAAGGGGGTGATGGGAAAAGGGGGGATGAATCATTGTTGTTTCTTCATTCGATCTCTTAATTTTCATGCGTTTTCTTTGTTACACACATTTATTTTCCTGTTTTAATAGATAAAATTTTCAAATTTTGAAGAAGCTATTTTCGATTTTTAGTTACAGGTAGTAAAAATTGTAAAATTTTACAGTTTTAATTTTTTTAGTGCTGAAATAAATCATATTTTTAAACTATAAAATTTTACAATTTCATAACATGTTTTCTAATTTAATTAATAAGGATAAATGCTTAATATAATCATACTTTGAAACATTTTAGAATTTTAAAATTTACTTTTCAATTTGATCAATATTAGAGATTATTTGCTTAAACCTTATAAAAATTGAAAAATAATATACGTTTTTTTCCATTGTTATTTATTTATTTTTCTTTTCAGTTTATCAATATTTAGCATATTTTGCTATTCTTTTTCACTATAATTTCTCTATTTATTTTTTTTTTCGAAAAATATTCTAAATATTCTGATGAGTTTCCGATGATATTCTTGATACCCAGCGAATGTTCTGAACATTCTAACGATTTCCAGTGATGTTTAGAATACTCCGGCGATACTCCGACGAACTTCCCAGTAATGTTGAACATTCCGGCGAGTCTCTGGTGACCATCTGACGAGAGTCCGGCGGTGGTGGGATGCAACAGCGCTTTTAAATTTATATATATATATATATAAAAGAATTTTTTGATAACAATTAAAAATATGTAGGACTAATTAGTGCAAGTATTTTATTTTTGGACTAAAATTTTGAACTTTATGTATGCAACTTACTGATAAGTACCTTTTTTTTAAAATGCTCATTTTGACATGCATATATATATATTGGCCCCCTTTGGGCTGACATTTTACTAAAATAGTTAAAATGTTAAAATATAGGGTTTTTTTTTAGGGTCCCTGGTATTAAGACTTTATAGTATAAAGGACATCTAATATTTTAATAATGTCTAAGATCCCTCAACATTGATCCAGAGAAATTCTGGTCCAGAGAAATTCTCTGAGTTGAAAATGTTGAGAATAGATTGATGACAATTCTGGGAAGGAAATGATCATGAAGGGCAAAGCTTGTGATTCAACATTAGAGGATAAATGACAAACTCTATGCTGAAAAAACTTAATATCAGGGACCAATCCAGAGAAATTTTCAATCCAAACCAGGGAATTTCTCTGGACCAACCCAGGGAAATTTCAGTTCAAAACAGAAACACATAACAGACAAACATACATAGAAAACAAGCAGTCAACAACAGTGAATTGATAAATTATTATAAAATAGAGTAAAAAAAATAGAGACATTGATATCTATACCATGATTCCATAAGCAAGACCTTGAATTCCAACACTGGCAATGGAAGCTCCCGCGAGTTCTAAAGCACCAAGATGACCGGTAAACATCTGAGTAACAAAACTGAGCATGTAATTGAAAATCGACACGATCATGGATGAGCCCGAAAGCAGCCATAGCAGCCTCGATTCCCAACACACGAGCCGTGGGTACCACCGGATCGCCACCGGTTTGTCCGATTCCGGGTGAATATCGACGGAGAAGACATCGAAGACCCAGGAATGGAGCGCGAGGGAAATGGGTTTTCGGTTCTGGATCCAGAGCTTGTGGGCGACCTAGTGGGCTTGGAGAGCGAGGAAGCCTTTGTAGTTGAGGAGACAGTGGGAGAAAGAGAGGCAGGCCGGGTCGCGGATCTGGGCGTGCGGAGGTCTGCGACGGTGGCGGAGTGGAGGGAGGAGTCAGAGGAGAAGGTGTTGAGGAAGAGGTCGTAGAGGAGGGTGGAGGAGTAGAGTGACTGATTTGAATGCCTTGGATCTCGAAGACTAGTGGGTGAGAGGAGAAGAGAGAGAAAAAGAGGGAAGAGACAAAGAGTTAAATTTCTCTCATATATGTTCAGGGACCTTAGACATCAAAAAATAATTTTGTGGATCTCTTCCATTACGAAAAGTGGGAGAGGAACCCTAGACTAATTTTCCCTTAAAATATTCAATCACATTATTCTATTTATTTTTTCATACAATCTTTTTTTTTTTTATTTATAAAAAAATCAAAAAATCAATTAAAATAGGGCCCGTGGAAACACCCTTATTATAAGAGTCTGTTGGTATACTGGAGTTGTCCATTTTCTCCGAGCAAATGGTTTGTTTCAGGGCTTGAAAGGAAGATGACAAGGAAAGAGTTTGATTTGTAGTCCTGTGAATGTATACTTCTTGAATTCTATAAACCAGTTTTATCCTCTTTTAGAACGTAAATAACATAAATACCCATTTTAGTTTTTGAAAAAAAAAAAAAAAAAAAAAATTCAGCAGAATTTCATATCCTTTTGTCTTTAGTAACTTTTTCAGATTATATATATATATATAAACATTAAAAATTTGTATGAACATTTATTAGGTGCATCAAAAACAAGTACAAAAATTTAAATTAAAATATAAAAAAAGTTCATTTGAGATTAAAAAATATGAAAACACAAAAACTCATAAATAATTTTACAAATCTTTTGTTTGGTTAAATTTTTTAAAATGGATTTTCAGACGAGTTTTCATTTGTCATTAGTAATTTTTTTTAAAAATATTTTAGTCGCTCTCTCTCTTGAACTTTTTAGATGCATCAAAAATAAATATTTTTAAAATGTAAATACAAAGCAAAAATGAAAAAAAAATCATTAAAAATAAATAAAATCTGAACAATAATACACACTAATTTTTGTTTTATTTTAGTGCATTCTTTTTAGGATTATTTACCAATAAATCCTATCTCAGAATCTGTTACACCAATCAATCCTCACTTTATTTTGTTGTTCTGTTTAGTCCTGTTGGTGGGGGAAATAATTCTTTCTGGTCCCATTTACCTTGTTTGGAGTTGTTGAGTGGACGATTGTACCCTTTTGTGTTTATTTCGGACGTCAATTGCGGGAATATTTCCCTATTTTGATATGTTGTATAATAATTGTGGGAAATTTGAATTATTCATTGTTCTTTTTACGTTTAGGGTTTTTGTATTGTGGGTGGGTTTTTGTGCGACGGCTGTTTGACAATTTCACGAATATACCATTTTGCCGGTGGCAGATTGTTGTTGGTACGTTCGTTCTTATTTTTTGTTTGATGCGATTACTGTCGTTGTGTATTCTGCTTGGTTGAATTTGTTTCTTGGCCGTCGTTTATATGTGTGACGTAGTTGCGTATTTGTGTGTTAGTGCATTTGGTTATGTGCATTTCGTCGGTGGGGTTGAATGTCGTGCATTACTCTGTTTGTGTTTGTTGGCCATTAGCGTACGTTTGCCATTGGCATGTGCGTTTACTTTCAATTTGTATTTGGTTTGTCTCATATGGTTTTCTGTATGTGTTTTATATACGTTTATGTGTATTGTTGCCTCTTTTGTTGTGTGCGTTGTGTGTGGGGGGGTGACGTAAGTCATGGTGGGGGGTGGGTTCTGTTATTAGTGGTCTGTTTGTCATTTTAGTTGTTTTTTTGGAAATCTGATGTACCACATGTTAAGATTGACAGGGCCATGGACACTCAAATGATGTTAATCTGTTCATACGGTAATTTGAATGCCGCAATTAATTTGGAAGTTCCGGTTCGGTTTGATGACGTAATTAGTCATGCGTGTGAAAAGTTTGTTGGGTTAACACATGCCAATGTGTGTTTGTTCTTTAAGATTCCTGGTTATAATAATTTCACAGTACAGAAAGATGTTGATGTGGAAAACATGGTATCTATTGCACGGTTGCATTGACTGCAGTGTATTAATGTCATCATTCAATTACAAGATCCAACCGACAATGGCAACACTGATAGCCCATTACAGGCAGTTCCTTATCACATGACCGAGGTGTGTGACGAGTTAGACATGGACGAAGAAGATGATTTATTGGCAAAATTCTGTCCTCGTGTTGACAAGGTGTTTTTGTCTGCTCCATGGGCTAACGGGATTCAACATATTGGTCAAAGTTTTGAGGATAGAACATCTGAATTCCGGAATGTGCTTCGCAAGTATGCCGTTGAGTGTAGATTTCATTTCAAATATTTGAAAAACAATTCTGTTCGAATCACAGTTGTATGCATAATGCGTGAATCGAAGGGATGTATGTGGTCGGTGCACGCACGTGTCTTGCATGCCAATGGATTTTTTTGCCTTCGTAGGTGGGATAGTGAGCACATTTGTAGGGTTGTCGTGCGGACCCCCAAGAACCCCAAGGCCGGTTCCGATTTGGTTTCCGATGTTATTTCTGAACGGGTGCGTGACAGACCGTTGACGCGCCCTACCGATGTTGTGTATGACCTGAAAAAGGATTACGGATTGGATGTTAGTTACCGCATTGCATGGTTAGCTGTTGAGAAAGCTCGTGGTGAGATGTTTGGTGCACACTCAATTTTCTTTGACCAGCTACGGTGGTACAACAATGTAGTCATGGAGAACAACCCTGGAAGTTACATCAACATTGACTACGATGAACAAACCAACCGATTCATACGGTACTTCATATCGTTCAAAGTATGTATTGACAGGTTCAACCACTGCCGCCCAATGCTCTTTCTGGACGGAACGTTTTTGAAGGGGAAATTCAAGGGCAATTTACTAGCTGCTACTGCCAAAGATGGCAACCAAGGTAATTTATTATTGTTTGATGTTCACACCTAACAGTTTCACCTATGTGTGACTGTCAAGTTAATTGTTCACACTTAAATTCCACAAATTAAGTTTTGTCTAATTCATAAATACCATCGGCCAGGTTTATTCCCTTTGGCCATTGCGATTGTCGATGCAAAAAACACCACAAATTGGGCATGGTTTTTGGGACACGTAGCAAACGTGGTGGACAGCCAGAGGACACTAACATTCGTCTCGGACTGACATCCAGGATTAATCGAATCCATACCCATTTTATTTCCCACAGCTCATCATGCATTTTGTTTACAACATTTGCAACGTAACTTGCAAGATAAGTTGCGGTACGGGAACAATTCTTATAGAGCTGGGATGTTGAGTAAATTCCGTACTTGTGCTTACGCACCAACTGTGTCTGCATTTAACTATATCATTGAAGAGCTCGTAAAATGTGGACTGAAGGTCATGCCGGCGTTCTTAAAAGATTTACCCCCTCATTATTCGTTGAACGCTTATTTTCGGTACGTAATTATATACTTATTTCTTCCATACTTACTGTGTACCTTTGTAGACACCCCATTTTTGTTGCCCCTCTTTAACAGAACTCGGAAGTCATAAAATGACGTGAGTGAATGTCAAAGCCCAGAGACGACCCATTTTTGAGAAGGCCGAAGACTTGGACAAACAAACAAAATACAGATGCAGTTGGTTGAACCCACAGGCTGCCTACGTATCCCTTTGCAAGGAATCAAATCAGCGTAGTTCAGGGGCAGGATGCAAATGATATGCAATATTACAAAACAATGCAATGACATACAATGTAATGAAACAATGCAAATGATATGCAATGTAATTGAAAAATCAAACCACAAGCAGTGCAAAACCACGCAAATATCATAAAGGGATGGAGATGCAAAATCAAACTACGTTTAACATATAAAAGGTGTCGGAACCCTCAAACCACAATTCTCTTTAGTAGAGTAGGTGTATGCACAGGCAGAACTATGTGTTTCGTAGAAAGAATACAAGTAATTGGGTGGGATGATATAAGCGAGGAATGATCTGCTGATAAAAGATCATGATCCTACATGTTGAATACAACAACAAACTACGATGTAATGGATGCAATGGATAAGGCACGCGGCCAAACCACATTTCTACCTAGCAAAGGCATAGACACAAAACAGACCGCGTCTAACACAGAAATGGTGCCGACACCCTCAGACCACAATTCTCTTAGTGGAATAGGCGCGTACACATAATCACAGAACCATGCTTTAACGCGAAAAGTATGGGCACATGCCGAACTAAGCTTAACATGGAAAGGATGCAAGCGATAAATGGACAATTCAGTACATGCATGCAATATATTCTATATGCAATGCAATAGACATAACAGATGTGATGCAATAGATAATAGATGCGATGTAACAGATAGTACAGTAGATGCAAAGGGTGACATACTCCAACCACGTTGGAATCGTGAGAGAAAGAAGAACAAATTCCAAACACACTGAAATCGTGTACGGAGAGGGACACTCAAACCACGCTGGAATTGTGAGAAGAGGTCCAAAAACAAACCGCCCAGGGGCGCACTTGACGCAACCTGAGATAAATTCCAAACACGTTGAAATCGTGTGAGGAAAGGGACACTCTAACCACGTCGAAATCGTGAGAAGAGGTCCGAAAACAACCGCCCAGGTGTGCGCACGATGCAACCTGAGATAAATTCCAAACACGCTGAAATCGTGTGAGGAAAGGAACACTCTAACCATGCTGAAATCGTGAGAAGAGGTCCAAAAACAAACCGCTCAGGGGCGCGCACGACGAAACCTGAGATAAATTCCAAACACGCTGAAATCGTGTGAGGAAAGGAGCACTCTAACCACGCTAAAATCGTGAGAAGAGGTCCAAAAACAAACCGCTCATGAAATCGTGAGAAGAGGTCCAAAAACAACCACCCAGGTGTGCGCACGACGCAACCTGAGATAAATTCCAAACACGCTGAAATCGTATGAGGAAAAGAACACTCTAACCACGTTGAAATCGTGAGAAGAGGTCCGAAAACAAACTGCCTAGGGGCGTACTCGACGCAACCTGAGATAAATTCCAAACGCGCTGAAATCGTGTGAGGAAAGGAACACTCTAACCACGCTGAAATCGTGAGAAGAGGTCCGAAAACAAACCACCCAGGGGCGCACTTGACGCAACCTGAGATAAATTTCAAACACACTGAAATCGTGTGAGGAAAGGAACACTCTAACCACGCTGAAATCGTGGGAAGAGGTCCAAAAACAACTGCTCGGGCTCGCGCTTCACGCGTCCCAAGATAAATTCCAAACACGCTGAAATCGTGTGAGGAAAGGAACACTCTAATCACGCTGAAATCGTAAGAAGAGGTCAAAAACTGCTCGGGCTTGCGCTTCACGCGTCTTGAGATAAATTCCAAACACGCTGAAATCGTGTGAGAAAAGGAACACTCAAACCACGCTGAAATCATGAGAAGAGGTCCGAAAACAAATAATTAGGAGCGTGTTCCAGGCAACCTGAGAAAGCCCCGGGGGACAACGATCCTAAACACTGCTCAGTGTGAAAGGATAAATGATACAAGATAACACAAGATGCATATAAATGCAATAAGTGCGATGATATGATACATGTTACAACATGTTACAAGCACTGTAGTGCATGATGCTTAGGGAATGCAATAATCAAACAAAGCGGCGCTTTAGCAAGCACCTCATGGGGTGAGTGGTGATGAATCACTCTACTTGGATAGGGATCTCCCCTTGTGTTCTTTGAACTCTTACCTTCAACTCACAGTACAAAGGTCCTGAAATGCTGACAAGGGGTAACTTTTGCATGTAGAAACCACAAATGCCGTTTTCCTTCCTGATCATATTCACAACTTTCCCTATTCTCCAACGGGGTGACAGACTAGGTTGGTTCAGTATCTAGAATTGAGGCGCATACACATGCTATCTCAATCTATGGGGCTGCCATACAGATTTCAAGCCGAGGATACACCCTTGGGTATTTAAACCAGACTTTAGTCTCGGAAATTCCAAACCTTTGTGTTCTAGGCATCAGCCATTCGAACTCTAGTTTCTACCGTCGCAGTTGGTCTCCTAGGAATTCATTGCAAACACAGCCAAGATAACTCTGGCGAGGAATGGTATTCAGGGAGAGCACTTCTGATTGCCATTCTGGCTTTGAAGCAGGCTTGATCTCGTGCTTGAGGTAGAGGCACACTCATACTTCGGAGCACTGACAAGGCCTGAAGAGGTACACCCGTAATGCAATCTCGGAACTTTTTGAAGTTGAAACAAACTCAGATTCTCCCAATTTTCCCTCTTTTCTTTTGCTTTGCAGTTTGGAACCTATGTAGCTTCAGATAGGTCCTTGTTCGACTGTTCTTATATGACCTAGGTTAAACTCTCCAGTTTTATGAAAGAACAAATCTTGTTTTGCACATATGTGGAGAACGACACAGCACTCTGAGAACAAAACGATTTGTTTTTGAAATTGAAATTGAGAATGAGTTTTTGATCGGGTATTGAGCCTACGACTAACCACAGCAAAACGACTCAACAACGGAAAACAAAGGTAAAACAACCTAAACACATCTATTGACACACGAAACGACTCAAAACAAGAATCGAGACAAACAAAAGAACACACACGACACTCAGACGTATTCCAATGGCAAGAAACCTCTTAGTTCGTGAGAAGCCAGTTTCTCCGGGTATTGCTTCCCACCTTTTCTCATTTGTGATTCTCACATCACTCTGGCACTCAATCTCTTTTTCTCTGAAAAGCCCTTTCCTCACTTTTCTCTCAGCGCACATCTCTCTATTCTTCAATCTCTCTTATTTTTATTTATTTTTATCCCTTCCCTGGGTGGTTGATGGATAAACAGGAAGTTGTGGGCTCTTACCCCTAGTATTCTGCTAGATTCTCATTCTTCCGCTCAGAATAGTGAGCTTCTCCCATAGAGGGGTTGTGGTACGACTGGATGTGTAGCAGATCAGCAACTGACATCGGTTGACAATGCACTTGGCTAGCTCGGATGTGATTAGACCTGTCCAGATAAGGGAGTGGAATATCTTGATCCATTCCAGTTCGTGCTTCGCACTTGACTTGATACCTTGCTGCTCGGAGGATGAGAGAGCTTTCGGCCCTTTGCTCTTAGCTTCAGTTGTGCCCTTTCTGGCGAAAATGGTGCCTTTTCCGACGAAAATGGTGCCTTTTCCGACAAGTACGGTGCCTTTTCTGGCGAATGCATTGATAAAGGGAAAAAGACAGAAAACCTGACTCAATTGTGCCCCTAGTTCATCATTTTGACCATTTTTTGTTTTCGTTTTCTACTAAAGCAATTTTTGACCAACATGAAAGTTAGATTAACATGCTTGTTCAATTTTTTGATTTGAAATCATGCAAGTCAAGTTATGAGCACTGAAAATTTTCCTTTTTGGGTCCAAGATATGGTCCAATTTTTGGAAATATGGAGCAAATTTTCGAGAAAATTAGTCAACTTCATTAAAAATTCTCAAAACTTGTTTTTACAAATGGCCACTGCTCGACCAACGCTAAATTTACTCTTTGAGATGCACAACCTCAGATCCAAAACAATGGAAAATTTCCCCTTGTCTAAATGGCACTGCACGGCAACGGAAAGTTGCCCCTTGTCTGAATTGCACCACAGCGCACTGCATGGCAACGGAAAGTTGCCCCTTGTTTGAATAGCACCGCAGCACACTGTAATCAGTCCTCAAAGTGACGATCACAACCGAACTCTCGGATACAGAGAAGACAAAGATGATCAGAACCATTACATGGACACAGTCGATTTGGAAGTGTTTATAGCTGGACTTCAGAATAAAGTTGCTTACGTATCCCAAAGATGGGAATCAAGCCTAACGTAGTTCCGGGTTAAGGTACACTTGGGTATTAACCTCTCATTTTGCGCTCTAACTTTTGCCAAGGCCGCCCTTCCGGGTTTTTAACCTTGCGAGCTCTGTTTTTCTTTTCATTTCTTTTCATTTCTTTTCATCTCTTTTCTTCTTTTTTATTATTTTCTTTTCTTTTCATCTTTCCTTCATTCTTTGCATTTTTCTTTTTCTTTTCTTTTTCTTGCTCTAACTTTTGTCTGGGTCGCCCTTTCGGGTTTTCGGCCCAGCAACCCTCTCAAGGGTAAAAGTGTAGCTAGTCCATGTTGAATGGTCGTAGGATCTCGAATCCATCTGAATCCAAGAGAATGACTGCTGTTTGCTGATGATGTAGGAGTTCATCTAATCGGGGTCCAAATTGCCCCCAGTGTTGTGGATAGGAACTCAATTGTCCTTCAGCAATACTTTTTTCTTTCCTCCCTTCTAGGATTTGGCATTCTTGCCGATCTTCGTTAGCTTGAGAAATGTCCCAATTTTTTACCCTTCGAGCACATCTGACATTTTTGCCCCTAGTTCAAGGGTTGCTTCTCATCCAGTTTTACAAGCTTTCTTTTGATCATGTCTGACCTTCTTGCCCCTAGTCCAAGGGTTACTTCTGATCTAGCCATACAATCCTTATATTGTGGTTGACCGTTGAACATTCTGAATCCAAGTTCAAGGTTTGAAAGCAAAGGGGTTGAGTTTCGAGGCTGAAAGCGATCCCATGCTGCACAATCTCAAGAGTGATTCCACACAGGTCTTCGCAGGACCACGCGAAACATTTTTTTTGAAATCTTTTAAGAAAGCGACAAATCGCTCGTGCTGAATACAGTGTAGAACCAATCTAGATCAAGCCAGGATCCTTCTCAATACTCACATTAACAAACATGATCTCATTTATTAAGGGCTTAGCATGCCTCTCTTTCTCCTAATTGATCAAAATTTTGTAAATCCCGAGGAATTCCTTCCTCTTTGTTTTCAACACATTGTTCAAAAAGCTTTGAAAAACTTAGGTCAATGCAATGATTTCAAGGCACAGAAAAGTAGGCGAAAAGTACTGCCATTTCATTCAAATCTTCTGGCACAACTGGCTTCAAGGCAGAAACAAACTCAAAAGTGTGAAAATCACTGCTGCTTCATTCAAACCTTCTGATGCAACTGGCCCCATGGCAGGAACAGACTCAAAAGAGTGTAAAAGACAAACACAAAACAAGCAAGTGATGCCCGAGGTAACACCCTCGAAATCACCCGACTCTAACAAAACAGGACTAACTCGACACAACAAGACAGACTCAACTGACTCAGTACAAAAAGACTGACTCAATGCAGCACAGCAAGACTGACCCAACACCCAAGTCAGAAAGTACAATAAACAACATTTACACATGCTCAAAACAGTGCGTGCCATCCCTAAATCTAGAGTAAACTGAGTGACATCAACAGGTGGTTCATCCCCCCGATCACATAATCACATTATCCCCCAAGTTCACTGACCCGGTGCCGATAGACTTTGCAGGACTTGGTGCAACGATGACCTCTTTATCAATCAAATCTTATACTTGTTGGCGAAGACGAAAGCAACTGTCGGTGCCATGACCGGTTTGTTGATGGAAGGCACAGTACTGGGTAGCATCATGCTTAGCTGGAAGGGGATTCGGGAGAGGCCAAGGCTCAAGGGGTTTGAGACGGCCTTGTCCAACAAGGATTTGGAAAGTTTTGGACAAAGGCATATAGAGGGCATGGAAGACCTTTCGACCTCGGGGTTGGTACTTTGTGGTTTATGGATTTTTGCTGGATGCACTAGCAAAGGGGTCGGCAGGTGCTGACTTGGTTTGCTGATCTCTTCTGAGTGCAGGATTAGAGCTGAAAGGAACGTTTCTGGTACAACAACCCTTCTCTCGATTTGCTCATTGATTCAAAGTGCTCTCATTCTGAGTGGCAAAAGTGCCATTTACAATCTTTGCAACAACTGTAATCACTTGCTGTTTGTTCAGCCCTTCGGCTTTCAAAGCCTCAACAGCCCACTGAAGGTGTTCATGGGGACCAATGCCTGCCCCTACCTTGTTCTTACCACTGGCCTTCACTTTGCCAAGGGATTGACCTTCTTCCAATGCAACCTGTCCCAATATTGGGGGGCCTTTTGGTATAAAATTTCTGGCATGTGATGTGGTCGATGACGGAGCCAATATCCCAAAGGCCAGATCTACCACAGTTCTCTGAAGATCTTCAATCATTCTCATTAGCTCAGAAGTAGTGGGTTCATGGGTTTGAGATGATTGGGGTTCAGGTGCATTCATCATGCATAAATCCATGCTGTCTAGAATGAACACCTCAGGCTTAGGTAAATGGGCTGGGGTGATGTATATACTGGGGTCATAGGTGGATGGCAGTATATGGATTAGATTGAGATGGAAAGGTGACGGGTCAATACTAGCCCGAGGTCCTTTTGGTGGAGTTATGGTCTCTTCGTCAATAAGATCTTGAATCTTATTACGGAGGCGGATGCAACGGTTCATATCATGACCGTGTTGTTGATGATGGGCACAGTATTTAGCTGGGTCATATCTTGGTGGAAGAGGATTTGGAAGGAGTTGAGGTTCTAGGAGCTCTAGGTGCCCTTCCTCTCGCAGCATTTTCAAAGCTTGAGAGAGACTCATGTAAAGAGGATGAAAATTTCGGGCTTGGGGCCGATTTGAAGTGGTTGGTTTTTGGCCATTAAGGAAAGTGGTGATAGTGTCTACTTCTGAGCATTTCACAGCTGTGCTACCTTCAGTAGTAGCATTGGAACTGTGAGCAACATTCCTCTTCAAAGGCTCATTATCTTCTGCAAAGATCCCTTGTCGGATGGCATCCTCGATTTCAACCCCCATTCCATGAAGGTCTGGAAAGGTAAACAGTGGTAGAACGATCATCTTCTGCAGCAACTTGCCATGCAGATTCTGAACAATCATCCTGATCTGATCTTTGTCGGAAGGCCTTGTAGTCACCATCGAGGCCTTTACTCTCCATCTCGTCACGAACTCTGAGAAACCCTCATTTGGTTCTTGGCGGGTGACTTTGAGATCACGAGTTGTGACCTCGATCTGTGTGTTGTAGGAGTATTGAGCAAATAAAGGCCTCGGCCAGCTCTTCCCAGTTCTGTTTCACAGAGTCCTCCAATTTTGCATACCAGATTGCGGCTATCCCAGACATGGTTCGGCCGAAGAGAGACAACTTCTGGGCTATGGTCAAACCCATTGGCCTCAATATATCAGAAAACAGGTGGAGGTGCACCATTGGGTCTCTAGAGCCATCGAAGCAGTCGATATGCGGCATTTTAAACCGCTCCGGTAAGGTAACTGCAGATTTAGTATACCCGTCCTCTAAATCCGAGATGGAGTTCACTCCTTGTGCTTGTTTGAATAACTTCTCCAGTTTGTTGATCTTAAGTGCAGTTGGGTCAACCTCACATTCAAAGGGAGTTCGCTTTGATGGATAGGAGCTTTAGAGGCCTGTGCTGGGATTGGCTCCGCCGGATTGCCCTGAGTCTCTTGGACATTAGCAGTATGGGCAGTGGCTCCGGGTGTCGGGTTACCCATGGGAGGTGCATAAGATGCAGAGGCTGCAGCCAGCTGTGGCTGTTGTTGTTGTAGTTGGGTTATCACTTCGGCCTGACGAGCCGTGACTTCAGCCTAACAAGCCGTGACTTTAGCCTGACGAACTGCGTCCTACTACAGTGCCTTGATTGTTTGTTATAGGTACCGCATCTGTTCTTCCATACTGGCTGGCGGATACTGAGCCATGGGATAGGTGATTGATCTCGTGCTGAGCTGAATGCAAACAACTATTCCCAGACTAGACTAGACCCGGGTGAACTGAGGTGTGACTACTGTAGAAACTGTGCTAGTGAATTCTTCCTGAACCTCCTTCGTTTTATAACCGATGGGGGTAAGGTAAACACAGGTTGCTTCTGAACCAATTCCGACCTGACAAATTCTATCGATACAAGTCTGGTGTACTTAGGGGATATTGGAGCCTTCTGAAGCTATGGTTCCAAGACTACCTTGCAAAAGAAGAAAACAGACAGCATCTCAGTCTGATTTCACCAGAACAAATATGAGCGTAGCTGAATGACTGTGCTCTCTACTGAATTATGCCCCAAAATTTGCCTGAAAACTGATACCCTCAGTCCGGTACTCAGACTTGCAACTGATACATACATCATGTAGAGACACACCCTAGCAGCAGATATCAAGCAAGTAAGAGCCAAAACACCCCTATGGTGGGGTAGGGTTTCCCTGTCCTATTTTATTAGGAGCTAGGGTTTCACTACGCACGCAGCGGTTTCAAACAACCTACAATCGGGTAAGCAACCTGTCCTAGCTTGGAATGGTCACTACTGATTCAGATATGCACTAGGTCGAATGGTCAAAAAAGGTGCCTCAGTAAGAACCGAGGTTTGTGTTCCCATCGTGGCAGAGCCCGCAACTGGTCAGCCTTATGGCACGCTTTTCCAAGCAAGCCTCCGGCAAACCGTTCAGGAATAGCAGACGACAAATACGGTGTCCTAGGCGCACCGATGCAAATGCAATGCAAAGAAACACATAAGTGTAGACAAAACAACATATCATGAGTTCGAGTCAAATTCTCTAAATCCTCAGCAGAGTCGCCAGAAACTATAGATTGCTTGAACTCCACTCCGCGCGGGAGGGCTCGAATTGTAGTTCATAGCTACTACAGTTCGGACTCCTGTCACGGCTCTGAATCTAATCTCACAAAATGCAATGTAAGACTGATAGATCACCAAAGAGTCCAAATCTGGCAAATCGTTTTGGAAAATCGATTTTAATCAAAAAGCGCCAAACATGGACTGCTTTGCCAGATTTCAGAGTCGCCACCTAAATATTTTGTTTAGGAAAATTTAGGAAACCCTGACTCGTGCCTAAGGCCACGTATCTGTCATCACCAAAGTTGCCTTAGCTCGGGAACTTGAGTACGAGAGGGGAAGGTCATGCAATGAGCACTCCCGCTCGCCCGATCAAAGGATCGGCCTCTACTAACATGATATGTTGTTTTTGAAGACACATGCATTCTTATTCCGGTTTATTAGCTAATCTTACTACATGATGCGCACAGCATACAAGTATAGACTAGATTACCTAAATTGGAACAAAACATCTCATGTTTGCTTATTTGAAAATGGTTTGAAGGTGCTACTCGCAAGTAGGCTAAGACACGGATTTGCCACCCTCAAGTGGGCTTAGGAAAACATGATTTTGCCACTTCAAGTGGGCTTAAAACGCACATTTTGATGAATTATTCCAATTCAAGCAATGAAGCCTTCATCCACAGGCATTTATGCAGTTTAAACACTTAAGCAGTTAGCCTCATGGCAAGCATGCTAATCATGGCAATCACTTACACACATACAAGGATGCTAAACCATAAACACTTACAGTGTACTCCAAGCCAAAATAGAAAACTGGTTAGAAATCATGCATGATCCTAACTATACAAAAATGCCTAATGTAACGCATGCAAAATGCAACTATGATAGGCTCGGCTATTTTAAGATGTCATGTGAATGTAACTTGATAACATGTATTCAAATTGGTATTGAAATACAATGCAGTTTGTATAATGCGCCGAGCCCGGTGTATGCAAGACAGATGAATGATGCACGCATGCGAGCATAAGGATGCTAATTGAAACATGCCCTAAAACTAACCATCGAAAGCTGATAAGTAAAAGGGAGAAAGACGTGGGATTGGAAGACATGCATCACACACACGCACACTTATTATAACATTTGCCCTCTCGACGGAGGGTCCGAATAATAAGCTAACTAGCTAATCTAAGCTAATTAAACTAATTATTACCAAAACGAAACTAATTAACTAACAAGTTAACTAATTACAAACACAAATGAATAGCTAAGTGCATTAACTACTTAAGTACAGAACCAAATAGCTAACTAGCTAAGCAAAGCAATAAAATAGGAGCCTCGAGGCGAGAAGTGCATGCGTGCTCGATCGCCTCGTTCAGAAATCCATCACTATGCCCCAACTTGCCTTTGTTTGCATTTGATTTTAGATCACTGCACAAACTTCCAGGTAGCTTCTACTCCAACATGGGAACCTCCAGGAAGGCTGCCGACCACTTATTGGTGGTGTAGACCACCTGTAGACCACTTACACATGCTGCAGACTAGAAAAAGTGGTCGGCCAGCCACTTTTACTGGTCTGCCAACCAGAAAATGCCACCAAGCTCCATTTTGCTGCAACAGAGAGCAAAAAGGGGCACAGCAGTGTATTTGCAAGGTATGTGTGCACAACCACTCTCCCTATCATTTCTTAAGCTCAAGGGAGTGCGGTACTTGACTCTTAGGCCACCAACCGAGCATCGCAATGCACGATGGCCGAGAAGTCGAGTTTGCACAATTCAATGTAAATGAATGCACAAATAACATATAAAGGCCTTAACCTCTATCATGCATGATCAAGAGGGTCGGCGACCGAGAAATGAGGCACGCTTCATCACTTCAAGTATGAAACATTCCTCATTTCTCGTGTTTGGATCAATGCCCGATCCAAACACAATGCAACACATACAACATGATCAAACAACATGCAAATAACATAAGCATGTCAAGTTTAGAGTCCTTAAGTATAAAAGCTAGTGAAGGATGCAACACAAGGGTTATGTAATGCAATGCTCAACGGATGAAACCAACCCTAAACAAACCTCATGCATGCCAAAACAGTGGCCAAAGTACTCTAAAATGATGGCATGAAAAGCGAGATAATGCATGCTCATGCATTGGCCCATCAACTAAGCATAAGAGCACAACTCTCAAACATGATTAAGAAGTGACAAACATGGAAGTGTGACAACACTATATGCTTTGAAATCAGGTGTGAAATGATGCCAAATCATCCAAACAACACAAGTATAGCATGCTAGAAGGCCTAAGGCACAAGGCTACCAAAAGGGACTACACAAGAGGCGTGCAATACATGGCACAAATGATTGAACCAACCATGGACAAAGCTCAATTAGGTCAAAACAAAGACCAAAACATGCTGAGATGGGAGCTCAAAGGCCTAGGCATGCATGCATACACATTGGCTCACAAACAAGGCATGAAGACACAACTCTTAAACACATTGAAGGAGTGGAAAATGTGAGAGTGTGGCAATGACATATGCTCTGAAATTACATTCCATAGCTCAAATAAAGCATGCCAAGAGACTTGAAATACAAAGCTAGTCAAGGGCTTTACACTACAACCATACTAAGCAATGCTCAAATGACCTAAAGCATTCAAAATAGACCTAAGGCAGGTCAAAATAGTAGCGAAAACATGCTAGACTTGCAGCATAGATGGCAAAAAAGATATGCTCATGTATTAGCTCACAAACAAGGCATAAAGGCATAACTCTTAAACCCAATTAAAGAGTGATAAACATGGGAGTATGGCAAAGATATAAGCTCTGAAATTCCATACCAAATGATGCCAAGACATGCAAACATCACAGGTATAGCATGGTAGGGGCCTCAAAACTCAAGACTAGTCAAGGCATTTGCACTATAGCTATACAAAACATGAGTCATATGGCCAAGGCAACCCAAAACAGTCCTAAAGCATGTCAAAATAATGCTAAAACATGTATGGAGTATAGCCAAGGTAAGCTAGCATGAAGGGCCAAAACACCAAGTACACTAGGCTAATGGGCAAGATTGCACTACAAGTGCACAAACCAAGCAAGGGGTGACTCCACCAACCAAAAAAAGAGTTATGGCATGTCAAAATAACACCAAAAATAGGCTGAGACTAAGCCAACACATGCTAGAATAACAAGGTAACTCATTAGGCATGCAAGGCTAGCAAAGAGGATTTACACTACAAGTGCATGAAGCATGCAAGAGGTGAACAAGCTGACCAAAAATAGAGTTATGGTAGGTCCCAAAAGTCACAAAAATGAGCCTAAACAAAGCCACAAAGAAGTAAAAACACATGCTCATTTGGTTGGTCATCAACACATGCAAACAAGAGAAGATGAGGGGGGACTACCCCCTCCTATTTGGGGCCTCAAAACCACATTTCTACCACTAAAAATCCACTGGATTTTAGTGGTTAAAAGGCCAAACAAAGATGGTTTGAAAGGTGGTGAAAGATCGCTCAAAAGGCTTTACAAGCCAAGGAGCAAAAGGGAGGGCACACCCCCTAGCCAAACAAGGCTTAAACCACCACTTTGAGGACTGAAAAATAGAGTTTTTTTCAGTTCAAGCCAAAAACAATTTGAAAGGGTGGCAAAACAAGCATGCAAAGTTGGCCAAGATAGTGTACAAAAATGAGCTTAAAAGAGAGAGATGCTTACCCTTGAAGCACAACTGCAAAATAGCCAAAATTCAGAGCTAAAACCAACTTCTAGGACTCAAAGGAGGCTCTAAGGAATCTCAGCCCAATGGTGAATAAGTTTGATCAAGGTTGCCTAGCCAAAGGAGAGGTATATCTCCAAGTATATCTCTTGCATGCACACAAGGTCAAGAGGGAAAGCCAACTAGAGAGACAAGTTGAAATTTAGCTCTGGATTTTCTAGAGAGAGAGAACTTTTTTAGAGAGAGAGGCTCCCAAAATTGCTTTAATCTTCTTCTTGTAAAAAATGGGAGATATGGCTCATATATAGCAAAAAGCAAGAGTTGGTTCGAAATATTTGTCTATGGAACAGCTGGAGGTTGTGGAAGACAGGTGGAGAGAAAATATCTTCAAAAAATCTGAGTTTGGGACCTGCAGACCACTTTTCTGGTCGGCCAGCCAGTTTTCCTGGTCGGCAGACAAAATTCTGCTTTCCAAGTCTAACTTCAAATGGCCATGACTCTTCATCTGGACTCCTTTTCAGGTCATTCTTGTGTCGAAATTGAAGCCCCGGAAGTAATCTTTCCAATGGTGGCAGCCTTGAATTAAAATTCCAACTGTGCAAAAAGTTATGCTTGTTTTGGTGAAGCTGCTTAGTTTCGATCCTTCCCGGATTCATGCCGAACTTCTCCCAAGCTAGTTTTCTTCTCTCCTTTCCTCTTTTCTTCAACTCCAAAGCCCTAAACAAGGTGTTTTGAAAGATTTTTCAAAGATTTCATCTCTCTTTCATTTATTTCCACTTTGTCCTTGCTCGGTTTACCGAAAAGCGCAACATTTAATGAAATGCGAGCCCCAGAACATCGTAAGAACTTTGTTTCAAAAATGTTTTGAAAGAGAGGGTTTTAAGGTCTAAAAACCATTCAAAATAGATTTGGTTCAAAATGGGGTGTGAGGTTAGGATTTGACTCTCTTCTTGCCGAAGGAATCGAACATTTGCACTGTACAACTTTCAACATCAAGTAAACTATCAGTAACGCCCAAGTCTTAAGGGCGGTAAAAAATGGGGTGTCTACAACCTTATGCATGCATATAATGTGTGGCACGCTTGTTTGTCTACAACCTTCATGTTAACATATTTTGTCTTCATTTCACACCACCGGTTCACGTTTCGGCGAGATGAGTTCCAATGCCGTTGAGTCATTCAACTCATGGATATGGGAAGCACGCCACTTACCAATAACTCAACTTGTCGATAGTATTCGTGCAAAGATTATGCGCCAGATGGCAAAGCGGCGACGTAAAGCACAAGCGTGGGCTGGTGTTATTTGTCCCAAAATGGAAGCTCGGTTGGTCAAAGCGTATAACAAAGTCAGATCGAGGCTCGTTAGCCAATCGAATGACAATGTGTACGAGGTGCACTCTTTCCCATCCGTCATGGTTGACGTGGGTACACGTACATGTTCATGTTTCTAGTGGCAAATCAAGGGATTTCCATGCGCTCACGCAATCGTATCAATCCAAAACAGTAGACTAGACCATTATGCGTTAGTTGATACGTTTTACCATGTGGCTGCGTACCGTAAGACATATGAACAAAGCATATACCCCATTCCAATTGTTGAGAAGCCACCTTTTACCATTGCAGATTTTGTGATACAACCACAAACGGTCAAACGACCACCGGGAAGGCCCAAGAAGAAATGTATGTTTTCAAAAGGCGAACAAGTACAACAAATTCGGTGCAGCCACTGTCAACGCATGGGTAACCACAACAGGAAGGCGTGCAAGGAACCAATTTAGCTTCCAACCAACACTCGACAATTTCAAATTTCAAAAGTACAGCTTCTGAATTGTTTTTAATCTAAATAAGTGGGGTTCCACACCTACGGGTTCGTCATGTATGATGGCCACGTTTGGAAAACCATGTCTTTATCAAAATAATAGTTGTTGGTTCATTTTTTAACGTTAATACTAGGTTCATTTTTTGCCATAAAAATTGTGTATGCGTATGATGGTGTGCATGCTTTGTATATTAGTGATGCATGTACGATTAATTCTTTAATGTTGCTAGGTTTATTTCAAATCAATTACGCATATGTGTCGTTTGTATATTGGTGGGACTAACAGTTCATCGTCATCATAACAAGCGTGACGCTGTACATTTAAAAAAACAAGGTGACCCAAACAGAAAAGTACAACATATAAACCTTTATCTAAGCACGAATAAACACACAAAACAGCTCACATGAATAGCGGATAACACATTCCTATTCATACAGTTTAAATGTTTCCAATGTTTGTGTTATACATTGATCGTCCCATCCTCATATACACACATCCTACGTAACTCAACCCGTCCCACACATCCCACCAACACAATGCATCATCTTACACAAACGACGCATCAACACATATTACGTGTGATGTCCACGTTCGGATAAAAATGTCTCTATCAAAAACAAAAGTTGTTGTTCATTTTTAATGTTAATAGTAGGTTCATTTTTTCCCATAAAATTGTGCATGCGTATGACGATGTGCATGCTTTGTATATTAGTGTTGCGTGTACGATTAATTGTTCAATATTGATAAGTTTAGTTCAAACCAATTACGCACATGTGTCGTTCTAATATTTCTGGGACTAACATGTCATCATCATCACAACAAACAGGACATTGTACATTTACAAAAACCAAACATCCAAACACAAAGTAAAACATTTAAACATTCATCTAAGCATGAACAATCACAGAAAACATCCCACATGATTAGCGGATAATGCATTCCTATTCATACAGTTTAAATGTTTCCAATGTTTGGGTTAAACATTGATCGTCCTAGCCTCATATGCCAACATCTTACATATCTCGGATCGTCCTACACATGCCCATTACCACATACTATGTATCCACACACCATACCACTTTCTCAGTAAATAACACACCATCATGCTAAACAAACATCCACATTCAAAATTACAAATAAAATTATTTATCGGACTAATTTAACTGTCTGCGACCAAAATAGGAGCCAACATTTTTGATAATAAGTACGTGCAAAAAATACAAACACCATCATTCAAACTACCCCACTAAGCAAAAATAAATATACGGTTCAAAAACCACAGTACGACGGCCAAAAAATATTCAAACAAGATGCCTGACAATTATGAACCAAACAGTAAACCATATCTAATTCTTCATCCCCCGTACCGGATCGTTGATGAGAGCCTTTACCATATTTGCACGCAACACACTGCAGTTGGAACCTTGAAGCGACCGTTCTACATCACCTTAATACACATATTGCCTCATTATCGCACACACTAGCATTCCATAATCTAGCCTACACAGATTAATCAGAATCATATCAGTCACATTCACTACGACTGCAACATCACGCCCAAATTCAACTAAAATAATCAAAACATGTTGCACTTACGAGTCTGGTTTTTGCTGCAGGCACTTGGTCACAGACTCCAGCGGTTGGCGAAAGTTTGCCTCAATGCTATGCTCATCCAGTCCGAATTCACGCAACGACTGTTTCATAATAGCCGACACACGTTCTTTCTGCCAAACAAACAATGACCATTAAACCCGATTTACAAAATTTCTGTCACACGATCACACCTACAGCACACACCATAAACACATCAAAAAAAACTTACGAGTAAAACAGCTTTATTGTGATGCATATCTGCTCTGTCCCCACGTTGCCTCATAGGATTGAAATGCTTCCAGCTACCATCTTCAGTATCATACACCACAAGCGTCCAATGTCCAAGGTGACACATGGGGAAATGGATGTATCGGAACTCACTCCCTGTAGACACATTCCTCCTCACATATACCTCCATCGTCCGTACATCTTTGTTCTTCACCATATCCTGTAACACAACATGACCAACATCACGTGACATAAAAACGCAACACACACCATGTTCATACGTGATGCACAACAACTCACCAAGCAGTTACTACTAAAGAAATACGATTTATCTACCAAATCATCATCCCCATACATCCTCAACTGATCAGATTTCAACAACTCCACATAAGCATCGATTACCTATCACACACCAACACCAAGGTCAAAACAAAATTATCCGAACATACACTTCATACTGCTTCGCCTATTAACATAATACTGACACATGCACAATAATTAGAAAACCCCAATCAATTACTTGAGAATCATGATAATACTCACATTTCCACGGATGTTGCTTTCTCGAACAAGGTTCTTCACATCGATGAAATACACCACCACGGCATTGGTAACATCTTCCCACATAACAGCCCTACACACAATCCCATTTCAGACATTTAAAATAAATTTAAAACCCAAATAAATGGAAAAATAATCAGAAAACTAAATATGCACCCATCACTGTGCATGTCGTATGCATTGGTGATTTTTGTTTTTTCATCCACTATTATCATTTTCCACAAACCCAACCTGTTGTTTATATCAAACCCCGACCATTTCCTCTTAAGAAACACCACATCGTCCACATCAATAACTGTTTGCTTTACTCCCTGGTTATTTTCTCGCACCATAACAGAATGATCCGTGGCTGCCTTTTTGTTACGACCCTCCAAGCGTGAGTACTCGAAATCCGGCATTCCCGTACCCATCTCACTTTGTTCTTAATGTTACGGATGAACGAGTTTTGCATACTCAACCCAGCAACTGTTTCATCCCTATTTGACACACGTACACCTTCGAAATCAGAAACACTGTCGTCACCATGTCCGACAACTCTTACTGGTATGCATTCCGTCATCGCATCAACGATACCCTCATTATTAGGGGTGCAACTCGGGCGGGTTCGGTCCGGTTGGGGGTCTGCCCAAGCCCAACCCGAATTGCTCAGAGCAGTGCCCAAGCCCGCCCAAGCCCGAACATGAACCCGAGCTTTGCTGCCCAAGCCCGGCCCAAGCTTTGTATTTTGAACTCGGGTTAGCCCGAATTGCCTGAATTGCCCAGAAACTTGTAGGTAGATTTGTTTTGAAACCTGTAGGTCGAATTGATAATTAACAAAGAATTGAGAATTATTCAAAGTTATTTTCTGGTCACCAAAAAATAAAAATTAAAAATTAAGACTAACTCTTTTACTTAATTTATATATATTATATAATTTATATAATATATTAAATTTAATTCGGGTTCGGGTTGCTCAGGTTGGCCATTGGTTCTGCCCAAGCCCGGCCCGAATTACAATTCGGGCATCAAAAATCTGCCCAGGCCCGTCCAGATTACAAGATATAGTTGCCCAAACCCTAAAAAAACTCGGGCTGGGCTCGGGTTGCTCGGGTTGAACCCGCCCGAGTTGCACCCCTACTCATTATCACCACGTACCCTGTTCGACAACGCTCTCAACGGTAACGCATTGCATACCACTACACCACTACACCCAATTACTCCACCCTCAACATCTCCGTTATCATGCCCCGCTTGCACGTCCCGAAATGCTTGCGTCACAATATGGACATCACGATCCGCATGTTGATCCTCGAGCACAACTATTTTATTCCGCAACACCATATTCTCCTCTTTCAACTTACCAATCTCATCGTCTTTCATTTGCACTACACACTAAAAACCCCCACTATGTTCACAGTCTGCAACTCCAACTTTCTCTTCAACCCAGCAACATCTTCTTCTAGTAACGCAACCATTTCATTTTTTTTTTTTGATCTGCAACTCAAGCCCTACAATTGCACCTAGTGCTTCAATCAGCCTACTATCGCCCACACTTTCACATCCTTGTGCTTCGCGTGGAACATGCACTCCGTCTGTTTGCATTGCCCCTTTAACCTTTTTCGATTGTTGCACACTGCCCACACCATGATACTCATGTCCAGTGGCACCTCTACATCCAACGTTACCCATATGTACCCCTTGCTCAGCTTCCACACCGTCAACCTTTCACACATCGACAAAATGCTCGTCCCCACCAACACATTCCAGGACATCTTCCACTGCATCTTCCCTCATCTCGATATCTGACCCCATTACTTCACGCTCATATTCCAAAGACCTTAGTCGGTCAACTTTAACCTGCGTTTAACAAAACATACACAAACATTAACAAACATACAAAGTATCCTAACGGAGAATAGTGTACACCATAGATTTCACGCAGCAACGACCCTAAACAGCCTTACCTGAAAATTGATTGGCCCAGACAAATTTACACCTTCAACTTTCTTCAGTAAATCCCCAATGTCCCACTTCAGGAATCCGGGGAACATGTGGTCGGTTTGAGGCTCAATCAAGGTTGAATGTTCACATATCCAATACTACAATACTAACAAAAAACAAAAAACAATAACCAAACCATCAGCCAATTATGGTGACAAAAAAATGCAATACACACAAATGCAGTCAGTCCAGTCATGTAACGGTGAACATACCATCAACGCCGCTACGCATCCAGTAACCTTTCCCGGTGTTTGATGAAACTCGTTCATTGAACCCATGAACGTCGAGAGCACTGCTCCAATCCAATCATACGTTCTAATCGTGTTCAAGTCGTTCATGTACCTCACAAAGGCCCAACTTATTGTTTCTCCTGAATTAGCGAAAAAAAGTTTGCCACACATGTACAATGCCATCAACTTCGCCTTGTCCTCCTCATCTTGTTTGGTTTGTCCTTTCACAGCCTTTAGGAATAACGTCTTCACGACTTTCAATGTTATGCATGATGTGTCACGGCACCTACGTTGGACAAAGTCCGACACTGGGCGCTGCCCCGATGACAAATCCAACAGCTTCTTCCCACACTGCAACCCAAATATCAATCTTATATGACTACTTCCAAGTTTCAAATTTTCCCTCCCAACGAGGAACGAATTTTCTCACGGGTCATACGTGTTTATTATCTTCGCGATTAGCTCATCACCCTTCCTGAATTCATTGTGGTTCAAGTTGTTCATGTGTATTGTTTCCACCATAATCCAGAACGGTGTTTTCCTCACTTGTTGCAGTTGCCTCTCTCGCAACTTTGCAGAATTCATGAGCTTCACTATCCCTGCCACATTGGACCGGTAATTGAGTCTCTTGTGCGTCAGCCGTTGTGGAACTTGCACAGCTTACTAACATTTCAACCACCCATGTTGTGAACGACTTTGGACTTCTTGAATAGGATGCGCCCCTGCATTCTCACTCCCACGTTGTCTGTCTTCAACCCTGCTGCTTCCTCACCCCGTTTTCTTTCACATGACCTTGTCTACGGACTTCGCACCATACCGCAATCTGCAACACCAACACAACACATTTCAACTCCAAAAAAATACACAAATACATAACCACAATGCACACAATTCAAACTAACATGACACACATGACACCAACTGCAAAAAAACAAACACAACAACAACAAACGTGACAGATTGGTCAACCCCATACACATACTCCGCACATCAGACACACACATGCCACTCGTGTGGTAAAAAACCTCAATACCCCACGTTCAAACCCCACATACCCCACCGCCACACACCCCAATGGCACACAAACATATTTAATTACATTTCTTTATGGTCCCAGCATTCACTTTACCCTTCAAACAACTTTTGTCATCCACATGTGTGGAACATCATACAAACATACCCACAGTACACATCACCATTGTGAAACTACCCCACAACACACACAAAATACGCAACCCACACACATACTCCATAACATGAATTACGAACCCTACCCCACACAAACTAAACCCCACAACAGAACCCTACCACCAACAAAACAACACGCATCAACCACCCCCACCACACAGCACGCGTACACACAACCAAACACTACAACCACAAATCAAATACACTACACAAAAAACCATCATCGTATCACGAATGTTCGATTTAACCATACCAAAACAACAACATATCTACTCGTAACGAAAACAATAAATTCCCACTTACTACATCGTTACACAATACATGTAATACATATACAGTGAACATACCTTCTTTGGGCATAACTGCAGTCTGAATCAAACAACTACCACGAATGGCGAACACTAGGGTTTCGAAGCAGTTGATGGAGTTAAATGTGACACCCTTGCGCACCTTTGCAATCTTCATCGATCATTCCTTCCCCGAATCACGGAACGACGAATATGGCAAACCAAAATTTTCAAATTTTAGGAAATCGCAATATTAGGGTTCCTCCCGTCACACAATACCAAATTGCAATTGGTGTGGGATTTTTGTTTTCGCATTAAATGGGTTATGGCAATGGGTGTGGGTTTGTGGGCATTCTATTGAAGGGCTTTTGTTACAAATGTGTGGGAGGCTAACATCGAGTAAATCACATGCCACTCATGGAACCAACAATCACATTAGAAACCCTTATAGTGCGCTTTGACGGTGCGTGACACCATTTTGTGTAACAGGGAGCCCACCTAAAATACAATCCTTTCATACTACCTCACTAGTGCTACACGCGCTTCAACACCCCGCCCCTCACATACAGCTGTAAGTCATACATTCATATGCACATTAATGGCATTTACGTCCTTTCACACACAACGGGACTAAATAGACCATTAGAAAATAAATGGGACCAATTAGATCATAAGACCAACATATGGGATTTTTGGGTAAATTTCCCTTTTTTTAAAACATTTGAGGGGGAAGCACCAATAAATCCAATTTCTATATCTTAGTAACCAATAAATCCTCTAAATAATCTAATGAACTCAACAGTCTCATTTATGTGGAAATGACATAATAACCTTACGTTTTACATTTGAAATGCTGGTTAATACCCATAAATGACCAAAATATCCATATCTTAAAATTATCCAAAGTTTACACTACAAGAAAAAGCATCTTTGGCGACTAAAAAAGCACCCTTGGTCGCTGAAAGTATAGGTTTTAACGACTAAAAAAGCATTAGTAGCCAAAAGTAAAGATTTTTGGCGACTAAAAAATTTTAGTAGCCAAAAGTATAGGTTTTGGCGACTAAGGCCTCATTTGGGAACCAGCACATTTAGCAAAAAAGTCAAAAAGTTACTAAAAAAAGTCAAAAAGCCAACAACTCATACCAAAAAGTCAAAGATTCTCTTTTCTCTCTACTTTTTGCACATCTTTTCGTAAAAAGCCAAAAAAGTCATCCCAAACGTACTAGTTTTTTTTAGCTCATATTTTGGACCAATAGGAGGCAGAGGGGGTCATGGGGGTGCTGCCAAAAAGGGGGTATAAGTCTTTTTTCTTAGCCAAATAACCAAAAAGTTACTAAATTAGCATGTTCCCAAACGAGGCCTAACGATCTATTTGGTCGCTGATGTAAGGCTTTTACCTACTAAAAAAAGTTTAATAGCCAAAAGTAAGGCTTTTACCGACTAAAAAAAATTTAGTAGCCAAAAGTGAAGCATTGGGCGACTAAAAAGATGTTTGGTCGCCAAAAGTGAGGTTTTTACCGACTAAAAAATTTTAGTAGCCAAAAGTGAAGCATTGGACAACTAAAAAGATGTTTAGTAGCCAAAAGTGAGGCTTTTTGGTGACTAAAAAGAAGTTTAGTCGCCAAAAGTGGTAATTTTAGCACCGGAATTAAATTTTTTAACGACTAAAAAAAATTAGTAGCCAAAAGTATAGAATTGGCGACTAAAAAGAAGTTTAGTTGCCAAAAGTGGTCTCTCTTTTTTTTTTTTTTTCTAGTAAATAATTTATTTTTTCTTTAATTATGTTCAATAAAAAAATAATTATCTTTATATATATACTTTTATATTAATATGGGTCTATGTACTATATAAATAATATATGTTGCATATATAATCATATGGTGTTATAAAGGCATAGTGGAAAGAGTGTGTTGTATAAGGTTTATAGTGTGAAAGGTTGATGGTTCGAATATCTACAAGAGCAGATATGAAGCTAGTGAGTGTAAATTTTTTTTTTTCACAAATGAGCTTTTGGCGACTAAAAGGTTTGGTCGCCGATTCCTTGAGTATTAGCGACTAAAACATTGGTCGGTAAATGTATAATTTAAAATATATAATTGACTATTGGCGACCAATAATTTAGTAGCCAAACATTTAATTTTGCCGACCAAATAAAATTTAGTAGCTAAAAGGCAACATTGCCGACTAAAACAATTAGTAGCTAAATGTTTCACTTTCAGCGACCAAACACACGTTTACTTGCTAAAATAATCGCCGACAGGGTTTAGGCGACTAACTTGGCGACAAAAAAATTTAGTCGCTAAATGGTATTAGCGACTAAAAATGCGACCTTTGGTGACTAATATTTTGGTCGGCAAAACTGTTATTTCTTGTAGCGCTACTAAAGGGTTTTTTTTATACTGAGAATATTTGAAAAATCCCACAAATCAAGTCATTCCAAAATAAAAAGATTTTCATATCAGATTTCCCTCATTTTGAATACCCAAACCCCAACTTGATTTTCCCCCATTTACAATGTGGTTTTTAAAGTGCGGTTTAAATTTGTGTATACTTGATTTCCTTCATCTACGAAGTGATTTTAAAGTGTGGATTATATTTGCATACATCTTCAAAACAAAATAAATAAATAAATAAAACTCAAACCCCACCATGATTTCTCCCCATTTACGATGTGATTTTTAAAGTGCGAGTTACATTTATATACACCTTCAAAATAAAATAAAATAAAAAAGTCCTTGTTGTAATTTATTTGTTTGATGTTAGAAGCCACATGAGGTTGATTATCTCCTAAACAGTGTTCCATCAATGTAGTGGATTTTTGTGCTTATAGCTTATGCTCAATGGCCTTGTTTGATAGGGCTCATTTGCAGCTTATTTCAGTTTTTAGCTTAATTTAAGTTATTTTGATGTGTTTGGTTCAACTTAACAATACAGCTTATAGCTTTTTGTAAGTCAAAAATCAACTTATTCTTTGAGTGGGGGAGGAGAAGCTTAATTTATAAGTCAAAAGTCGACTTATGTTCACAGTTATAAGCTATAAGTTGTTAAGGTATAAGTTATAATCACTTTCCCATAGCTCTACTAAACGAGGCAAATGTAAATTAATGCGAATGTGAACAATATTACATCCTACACTGGTTAAACGGGATCCCTAACAAGAATATGAATTATGGTTAGGATACGAAGATATGACTTTACAATGCTGATTTGCAAAGCTTGTTTGGTTTTGTTTTTCTGAAAACAGTTTTCAGAAAATTCTACTTTCTTATTTTTCATATTTTTTTGTTTTTATTATTTTTTTAATATTTTAAGCAAATTTTTTTTTTTAATTTGTAGACACACTTAAGATAAATACACATAAAAGTATAATTTTTGTAAATTTTTTTTTAGAAATTCAATAAATATCAAAAATACAAAAAAAAAATACGAAAATTTAGTATATTTTTCGTATTTTTATGTATTTGTTAATTTTTTAAAATATTTTTTGTGAAATATTTTACTTTTTAGATACATCTAAGTAATGTGCATCTAAAAAGTTTTTTTTAAAAAAATGCTTAAAATTTAAAAAATATTCACTAAAAACAAAAAAAACACGAAAAACAAAAAACTCCGTTTTTAAAAAACTTAATCCAGAAAACTCAAACCAAACACACTGTTACTTTGTGTTCCCAAGCTTCTTTCCTAAACAGAAAAATTAATTTAAATATGTATGGAATAAGGTCATAAACATAAAACTCTAGCCAAGAAAATATATTAAATCCAACTTATTAAAATCAGTGGGACTGATCGGTTCATAAAATATCTCATGGGACTAAATTGATCATAGTTTCTCCAGATGAGATTTATAGGTAAATGTTTCTAATTTATTTTATCTTTTAGATATATCCAGATTAGGTTCATCTAAAATTATTTAAAAATTGAATAAAATATAAAAACAAATTCATTAAAACAAACAAAAATTCATCAAAAAATAGTTTTTAAAAAATCAAATAAACTTTGTTAGAAGGTTTGTATTTTTTAATTTTAAATTTATCCCAATAGCAGCTTGTGCCATGCACAAGCTTTTTTTAACTAGTGTAAATATATATACATTGCATTACACCCACGCTATGCACGGCCCATACATTTCTATTATTAGCATTTTTTTTTATTTCGACCAAAAATAAAATAATAAATCATTGTGTACCACATAAGGAAAAAGAAATTTAAAACAATCTGAAATATTAATAAATTATTGTCATACTTTAGACTTTCAGTTTTCAACTATAACAGGTTTAATTTAGTTTGTGTGAGATTTGTTATTGTAATTTTATATGGGATTTTTATTGATAAATCTCATTTAGAAGTGTTCTAACCTAAGAAGTTTATGAAGAAATTTTTTAACCCACTTAGTCCCATGTATTTATATTTTTATTCCATAAAGTTTTTTTTTCTTAATTCACACTATTTTCTTAAACTCTTATGTTCTTATATTTAATATTGATATTTAATGTTGATATTTAATATTTGGGGGAGAAGAGAGAAGGGAAAGGACTAAGGCATATTTCATAAATAATTAAATAACATTGATGTTATTATTTTATATTATTATATAATGTGAATATATTTTTAATTGACAACATATTAAAAATAATGTGAATATTTTATCTCATCTAATGTGAATATATTTTTAATTGACAACACATTAAAAATAATGTGAACATTCTCTCTCATCTGATGTGAACGTTCACAACACCTTTCCGAAAAATTTTCTCTCATCTAATGTAGTGATGTGAACGTTCACAACATGTGAACCTTCTTATTTTTAATCGACAACACATTAAAAAAACCATTAATTATATTTTTAATTGACAACACATTCTTATTCACAACATGTAGTGATATAAATGTTCACAACATGTGAACATTCTCTCTCATCTAATGTAGTGATGTGAGCATTCACATTCGTATATTTTAGTATGAATATTCACATCATGTAATTGACAGTATAATGATAAAAATTCATTTTAAATTAATGTGAATATAATGATGTGAATATTTATTTCAATTACATGATGTGAATATTCACATAATGTAATTGACAACACAATGACAAAAATTAATTTCAAATTAATATGAATATAATAATAATTAACATCCTTATGCATGGAAACTATTAAAACATAATGACAATCAACATTAAATATCAACATTAATAGGGGACATGAGAGATTGAGAATGTTTTGGTCTTCTTACCTGAAATAGGATCTAATGGAATAATAAAAAAGGATATAAGTTAGATGGAATAAAACTCTTAAAAAAAGAATTTATCAAAAAAGCTCCCATGTTATATATTATATACTATTTGTTATTTGATAAAAAAGTGATTTATATATAGATTAACACACTAGTCAATTCATTTATCTATAGAATTGCATTAAAAATGATGAATTAACAAAAATAATAAAGGTAAAAATCCAAGTAAACGTGGCCAAGTAAGAATGAGCAGTTCCATAAATTAGGGTGGTCGTGGTTAAGATTGGTTTGGATTAGGATGAAATCAAAATTAATTCATTATCTACAATTCTTAAAAAATTTGAACCAATCTAATTCATTTAAATCGTAAAATCAATCTGAACTAATCCATCTAAACACGGATTGGATTGGTTTAGGACTACGAATTCATATAATTAAATAACAAAAAAATATAAAATATTTTAATTTTATAAAAATATAAACATAGCATCATATTAGTTCCACAATAACATGTCTTTCGATAATAGCGACATACTGTTCTAGAATTTAAACAATCATAAGAAAACTAGTTCCACCATAAGTATTTAGATCATTACAAATTAAAACTAAAAACTAACAAGCAAAAACAATAAAAAAAGATAATATGCGGGTTCAGGTTTTATATAAAATAAGAGAACACACTATGTGGATGGTGTATAATATAAATATAGACTATCTGTATACGATCCAGATTGATTCTAATTTAGAACTGTGAGATTCAATTTGAAACCAATCTATAAATTACAAACTTTTAATTTTTCAATCCAAAACTGAATCATAAATTTAAAAAATCAATCCAAATTTACCGGATTCCTATCTCAATCCATAAATTATAATCAAAGGGAAATTCTATAACTTATGCTCAAAAGCGTGGACAATTCGCAGTGGGCCCCTCGCGTAAAACGCGTGTTAGGGGACCAATTGTTTTCTTTAATTTATAATTTTTGTCAGTATTTTAATTTAAGGGACCACTAAAAAATAATGACCAAAATGATTTACATTACACCAATTTAAATTTACGCAATTAATATTATTTTTAGGACAAAATTCAAAATAAACTTAATCAAAGTACTTATTAGTTTGTCTATCTCAAAGCCTTATCAATGAATTTCGGAAAATAATTTAAATAAAAAATTATACATGACTCCTGCTAAAACTAAAATATCACAAACAATTAAAAAAACAATGTCAACAAATATATGTGTGAAAGTTGGTACTAAATATCGCCGAGATAAAAGGGTGGAATAGATACTAATCGAGTAATGATATATGTACGGGAAGCAAATATTCTGGCAAGCCTGTACTCCTTTCTTCCAAGCTCCGTTTCTGTCCAATCACCTGCGAGCACAACGGCGGTGAACTACCCGGCGGTGTGTGGCCGGAAAACCCTTCCGACGATCAAGTTAGCACACACCTTGGAATAGAGAGAGAAAGAGGAGAGAGTGTTTGAGTGTAAGTATTTCTTACAAAACGTTCGTCCTTGCGCGTATGGAGGGCGCAGACATGCTTATATGCCCTCTGCGCCCCAAATCTACTGCCAGTGATCTCTCGACACGTGGCTCTGTTATCCCATCTGTCAGCACAAACCTTGCTGAACATCACCTAACCCAACTGCCTGCCCACTCTACTGGGAGCTCGGCAGCCGAGCTGCACCATCTCGGCTGTCAACGGCCATGCTGTGCTTCATGCCTAAGTATTCCAATAGCTACGCTCAACGAGGACCGAGCTCGGCTGCATCCCGGCATAGCCGAGCTCGGGACAGCTCATGCTGGTTTGCCGTCGGCCTTATTGCCGAGCAAACACAAATAGCTCGGTCCAACCACGCCTTTCCTGGCGCCGGACAACTCACTTGACCGGCCTCGATACCATGAAGCTATGTAGCTCGGTCAAACCACGCCTTTCCTGGCACCGAACAACTCACTTGACCGGCCTCGATACCACGAAGCTATGTAGCTCGGTCAAAACACGCCTTGCATTAACCGAGCAGGTTCTTTCAAGACAGGGCCGCACTACCTCGGCCCAACCCTTGTTTGGCCCAAATTTGTCTGGCCCAAATCTGTTCGGCCCAATTCCAGATCATAAATCTCCCTCTCAATTGCCCCTTAATTCCGTCCGCGCAAACGTGACTGGGATTACCCATTTTGACCGGGGGTAACATTTCCTCGGTCCTTAGTTTACCAATCGTTGACCGGGCTAACTGACATGCCTGTCTTCAGCATACTATCTCTTGACTTGCTCGGTTGACGCCTCGTCTGACCTTCCTGTCTCTTGACTTGCTCGGTCGTCGCCTCATCTGACCTTCCTGTCTCTTCAACTCTGACGCTGTCATTAATGGGGACACGTGTCAATCTCCCATTGGCCCTCGAGCGGCCAACCCAGCCGTCCGTTGGCATTTAAATTTTTGGCGGTTTTTCTTCCTTATAAGCATGCCTAGCTTCCTTCATTTCATTCTTCTTGCTTCTCATTTCTCTTCGACGACCCAGAGCTTGTGCCATTCCTCCCTTGCCATTCCTCAGCTTGTGTTCGAAGAAGCAGCCACTGCCCTTCAAAGGTATGTCCCCCAACTCCTCTTTTGCTGTTATTTCACTTAGTATTTCGCACATTAGGGCACTAAACACGTAGTTTTTAGGACATAGGCACCCAAAATCATCCCAAACCCTTAACTGTTCATGGTGTTCTTCATTTTCTCTGATGAACATTGAGGATTTGGGGTGGACCAGGCTCTAGGTCTTCTTTTGATCCAAAAAATCACTCCGACCGAGCAAATAACTTGTTTGCCTCAACCTTAGTAAAAATCGGGATAGCAAAAGGACTTGGCTGCTCGACCGGGCTAACATCTGGTCCGCTTAGGTGACTGGGCTCCTTGGTTAGCCTTTACGACCGAGGTGGTTTGGCACTCTTCATGACCGAGCTAAAGTCAAGCTCGCTTTGCGCGATCGTGCTCCCTTTTACACTTGCCATCCTTTTCCTGCAGAGTCCAAGGGGACCACTGACCATTACCGAGGCTCTCAAAGACCGAGCAGCCATCAGTCACAAGACAGTGCCAAACCTCCTCAGCCGAGCTAACTTAGCTGGTTTCACATGGGGAAATTTCGCTTCCTCGTCGATACTCCGGCTGCGCTGGCCGCGTTCAGGGAGGAGTACGGTATCCCGGCCGACGTCCACCTTGAGCTAGCAAAAATTGAAACAACGCCTTGGGGCAGATTAGAATAGTACCCCTTCACCGTGCTTTCTATCATTGAAGGAGGCCTCCGCTTCCCGGTCAGCCCATTGATAACCAAATTTCTACGCCGGACTAGGCTTGCACCCACACTAGTATCAACAAACACTCACCGAATTATCAACGGCGTCCACGAGCTAAACAACCGGCTAGGCACCAACTTAGGTTTAGCCGAGATACTGAGGCAATACACACTTGGGCACACCGGCGATGGCCTCGCTTATTATTTAAAAATCCGACCGGGCAAAGAAAAACTAGTGACCGACACCCCAGATAAAGACTTACACGACGATGACTTTTTTTGGGTGTTTGGCAACTATGAAACAGCCGACGTACCGGGCTGGTCAATTAGCAAGAACTTCGGTTCCACAAGTAAGCCGCGCTAATTTGCTCGGTCAGTTGCCTTTCTCCGATATTCTGTACTTAACCATTTTTCCTATTTCCTTTGCAGCGATTCAAGCCTTGCAAGCCAACTACCAATATCCCAACGTAGAAGCCATCCGGACCGTGCTCCGCTACTGCCACCGGGATTGTAACGAGCTGTTCGGCTACACTCCAACTTACAGATATTCAGCTCCACGCCGGAGCAAAGTGACAGACTTTCTCTGTGCTCCATCACCTCCTCCAGACCCAACTCTACCGGACGTGCCGCTAATCCGGTTGACCGAAGAACAAGAGATGGCCAAACGAAGCCGCATCAAGAACCTCCTCACAGCCACTTCAATCGAGATACCGAGCATTATCACCCACTCGCCAGCTGCCGGTCAATCCAGCGGCCCCGTGGTTGCCTTGGCATCTCCAGCCGCCGGGCAAGCCAGACAAGAAACTCGCCAGGCTTGCAAAAGACCTCGCGCAGACCCATCTGCCGAGCTGGTTGCCGAGCTAACCACCGAGCAACCCGCCGTCACCGCCGACCCCACACCATCATGGCAACCGCAGCTAAAACACCGAGGTAAAGACATCCCAGCTAACGCTTCCGTCAAGGGCGATAAGGAGCACTTGCTCGCCTTCGACCTTTTAAAAGCCCTTCTGCTGCCGAGCGACGTGGTTGGCAGCGACCACGTCCCTGACACCCGGTTGGTAAAATCAGCCGTGAAGTCCATGACCAGGGTAAGAATCTCAATCTTCTACTGAAAGTGTTTGCACGGTTTCTTCTCTGATCAAATTTTCTTCTTGCAGGCCATCCAAAAGCAACACTTGGTCATGGAGCGCATCCATCGACTGCGGAAAAAAGCGAATGACACCACCGGCCAAGTCCAAAGCCTTCAAACCGAGCTTGGCCGAGCAAATTCCTCACTTCAAATCGCCAATGCTGACAACAACAGGTTGCTCGGCCAGCTTGACGAAGCCGAGAAGAAGTGGGATGAGCTCTAGGCCGAGCTAGATGCACTCAAGAAGTCAAGGAAGAAGGAGTGCGAAGATGCCAACAACGCCGGCTTCAAGGAAGCCGAGGACAGCTACAAGAAGCAGGTCTTCGCAACTCAAGACATTTATTTCAAAGCGGGCTGGAAGTCTACCTGCGAACATCTCCGGTTAAGGTCCTGATACCGACGTGTTTGCCACTCCGCCGCCTGCCTTCCTACCGACCTATCTCGTGCCATATGCCAACGATGTCTTCAGCACGTTGCAGGCTGAGGCTGAGGAAGGTCTTGAAGAAGAGGCCGAGGCAGATGCTGAGGGAAGAGGACCACCAAGAGCTGGAGCAGCCCGGCCGAACTAAGCCCGGTGCCCAAGACCAATCTCCAACGGTCAATTTGGAGGCAACCGAGGATGAATTCACCAACCTCTCCCCCTTAGCTTAGTTTCTTTTTTCGTGGCTTTTTGCTTTACATATGTAACCCGGGCTGTCAGCCCCACCTCTCTGTACTTATTTTCGATCAATGAAAAAGCTAAATTTCATCAAATGTTTGCGCGGTATTCATGCCTCATAGCTTCAGCCGAACAAAATACCTCGACAAGATAAACCACATTAATTAACACATATAACCGGAAAGGACATCTTGGCTTGAATCTCATGGTTGAACATATCTGCAACTCTTTCAACCGGAATAAGCACCTCGGTTGGGAACGCCCTAAGTTGAGCAAGCCATCAACTCTTTCAACCGAAGTAAACATCTTGGTTGAGAATAACTAAGTTGAACAAAACACCAACTCTTTCAACTGGAACAAACACCTCGGTTGAGAATAACTAAGTGAACAAAACATTAACTTCTTTCAACCGGAATAAACATCCCCGGTTGAGAATACCTAAGTTGAACAAAACATCAACTCTTTCAATCGGAATAACCATCTCGGTTGAGTATACCTAAGTTGAACAAAACATCAACTCTTTCAACCGGAATAAACATCCCGGTTGAGAATACCTAAGTTGAACAAAACATCAACTCTTTCAACCGGAATAACCATCTCGGTTGAGTATACCTAAGTTGAACAAAACATCAACTCTTTCAACCGGAATAACCATCTCGGTTTTATCTTCGAAGCTAAGCAAATCAGACCCAATTGACCGGAGTAAATCATCTTGGTTTTTACATCAAAACAACAATCTGAATGCTAAAGCAAAGAAGAGACACTTCTATATATTGACAAAAAGAATTACATTCTGAAGTGTAAGGCAAAAAATTCTTTTGCAGAAAAAGAAAGCAAAAGCTAGAAATTAATACAGTTTGAGATTAGCCGCATTCCATGGCCGGGGTATTGCTCTACCTTCCAAGTCCTCCAAGTGGTATGCCCCTTTACCCGCCAGACCGGTTATCTTGTAGGGTCCTTCCCAATTTGCCCCTAGCTTGCCTTCACCTGGCACCAGGGTATTGCCCATGACTTTCCTCAAGACCCAATCACCTACTTTGAACGGTCTGGGTGCACCGTTTTGTTGTATTTCATTGAAAGCTCTTGTTGATAGGCGGCCACGTGGATGAGAGCCTTTTCCCGACTCTCTTCCACTAGATCTAGTTCCAGGGCAATGGCCTCGGCGTTCAGCTCGGGCTCAAAACTTTCGCTTCTGAGGGTGGGCATGCCAACTTCCAAAGGTATGACCGCCTCCATGCCATAAGCCAAAGCAAATGGAGTTTCCTCGGTAGACCGCCGAGGGGTTGTTCGGTATGCCCAAAGGATGCTGGGGAGTTCCTCAGCCCACTTTCCCTTTGCCTTCTCCAGCCGTTTCTTTAATCCATCAAGTATGGTCTTGTTTGACGCCTCGGCCTGACCATTAGACTGCAGGTAAGCCGGAGTAGAGTTGTAGAATTTAATCTTTAAATCTTCACAAAACCCTCTGAATAGGCGACGTCCAAACTGGGTGCTGTTATCAGAGATCAGAATTTTGGGGACGCCAAACCGCTGTGACCACATTCTGCCAGACAAACTGCTTCACGTCTTTCTCCTTGATTGTTGCCAAAGGCTCAGCTTCAACCCATTTGGTGAAGTAGTCGAGTGGCCGAGATGAAGAACTTTCGATTGCCTGGTGCTGTTAGGAGCGGCCCCACGATATCTAGCCCCTACATCGCAAAGGGCCAAGGGTTGGTAAGGGGAAGAAGTTTCCTGGCCGGCCGGTGGATCCTGATGAGCAAACTTCTGGCACTTCTCACACTTGCGAACATACTTCTGTGCGTCGGCCTGCATGTACGGCCACCAGTAGCCTTGTGAAATAGCTCGGTAGGCCAAGGACCTGCCCCCTTATATGACTGCCACAGATGCCTTCATGAATTTCACGCAGGAAGTCTTCCACGCTGCTCGGGTGCACACACTTCAGGTAGGAACCGGTGAAAGACTTCTTGTATAAAGCGCCGGATGGAGAGAGCCAAAACCGCTCTGACTTCACCCGCACTTTATGTGCTTCCTTCTTGTCGGCTGGAAGGGTCCGTTCTCTGAGAAAAAGGATGATAGGGTCCATCTAAGAGGGCCCTAGCTCGGCGCAGAGTACTTCTGTCTGCCTGGTTGCTTCAATGTTGGGTCTTGGAAGGAATTCAATCAAAAGAAGGTTGGGAGATGAGCTATCGACCATGGAAGCCAGTCCGGCCAACTCATCCGCTCAGCTGTTTTCTTCTCGGCCAATCTGTTGGACCCTGATCGCCTGAAATCGCTTGATGTGGTCCTTGACCAGTGCTTGGTACTTCACCATTCTGTCATCTTTTGCTTCGTATACCCAGAAACTTGGTTAACCACAAGCTGGGAATCACTGTAAACCATTAGCTCGGATGCTTGCATCTGAAGCGCGCTCCTGAGCCCGGCCAACAGCGCCTCGTACTCGGCCTCGTTGTTGGATGCTGGGAAGCCAAGTGTGATAGAGTGTTCAATAGTCAGACCATTCGGCGAGATCAGAACTATACCTAGCCCCGGCACCGTGACGGTTCAAGGCTCCATCAACAAAAAGTTTTCACATCTCCCCCACAAAGAGCTTCCAGCATTCTGAGGGGTCCTGAGAGGCTTGGAGGTTGATGGGATCATGGCTGCTTGGCTGTTTGGTTCCGAGCTTTGTGTTGAGCGGCTCCACTGCAGCCCCCCTTGGCGATTCGGCACCGGACTCAGCAAGTTGATCCGTAATGCCCAAGTCCGTAGGCGAATCGCCAGGTTGCGGTATTATGCCAGCCGCAGTCTCTGTGCTGAGTGGTTCCACTTCTTCCCCCCCCTAGGTGATGCGGTACCGACAGAGCAGAGTTGATCGGTGTTACCCAACTTCGTCATCGCATCGCCGGGTTATAGAATTGTACTAACTGAAGGTGCTTCGGCGGGGCGTGCAAGTTCCGCGCCGCTAATACCGCCAAGCTGTTGTATTTCGGTCGGGCTTGCATTCTCCTCATCTGCCGCGGCAATATCGACCGGGCATATCGGATGAGTTCCAGGTGAAAACTCAGCGACGAAATCGGCCAAGGTCTGGGCTTTTATAGCAGTGCGCGGCTGGAACTTCACATTAAATTGTCCCAGTTCGACCGCCCACTTGAGAATTCGACCGGAAAAGTCCGCCCGTTCGAACAAAGCTTTAAGGGGGAACTTGGTCAGAACGATGATGGTATGGGCGTGGAAATAGTGTGCCAACTTCCTCGAAGCCATCATCAATGCCAATGCAAGCTTTTCCAACGGCAAGTATCTCGACTCTACCTGGCAACAAGGTTTTACTGACGTAGAAGATTGGGAGGTGCTTGATCCCTTCAGCTCGGACAAGCACTGCACTGACTGCATGTTGTGAAACGGCCAGGTAAAGGTAGAGTTCCTCGCCGGGCTTCGGTGTTACCAATAGTGGCGCCGAAGACAGATACTCCTTCAGCTCGGCTAAAGCCCGGTCATACTCTTCGTCCCACGAGAACTTTGATTTCAATGCCTGAAAGAAAGGGGCTAGGCAGCGATCTGATGACCGGCTTATAAATCGATTAAGCGCGGCGGCCATTCCGGCCAGATGTTGCACGTCCATAGCCGAACTAGGTTGTTTCAACTTTTGTACGGCTCTGATCTGTGTGGAGTCTGCTTCGATACATCAGTTCGTGACTAGGAATCCCCAAAAATTTTCCGGATCCCACGCCAAAGGCACACTTAGACGCATTCAGGCGTAGCTTGTGTTGTTTGAGAATGGCGAACATCTCGGCTAAGTCGGACAAGTGGTCTGCTTGATGCCGGCTTTTAACCACCATATCATTAATGTAAGCCTCCATTGTCCGGCCCAGCAGAGGGGCAAACATCTTGGTCACCATCCTCTAAAAAGTTGCCCCGGCGTTCTTTAAACCAAAAGGCATGACTCGGTAGCAGAAGAGGCCCCTCGGAGTCGTGAAGGAGGTGATCTCTCGGTCGAGCCCCATGCATGGCAATCTGATGGTAGCCACGGTAGGCATCTAAGAAACTAAGCCGGTTATGCCCAGCCGTCAAGTCCACAAGCTGGTCAATTCTGGGCAAAGGGAAGCTGTCTTTCGGACAAGCTTGGTTGACTGTCTTGTAATCGACACAAACTCGCCACTTCCCATTCTTCTTGGGGCACCACTACTGTGTTGGAAATCCACCGAGGGTAGTGCACTTCCTGAATTGCTCGTGCCTCAAGCAAGTTTCTCACTTCCTCAGCAACTACCTCGGCGTGATGCAGCGCTGATCTCCTTGTTCGCTGAATGACTGGCTTTGCTCCGGGGAAGACATTGAGGTGATGGCAGATAAAACTTGGATCGAGGCCGAGCATGTCGTAAGGCGACCATGCGAAGACCTCGATGTTGGCCATCAAAAACTCAACCATTTCGGTCCTTTCTTGGGCAGTAAGGCTGGAGCCGAGCAAGAAGAACTTGTCCGGATGATCTGTATCAATTCGCACCTCCGCCAATTCCTCAACGGCTTTGTCCTCTGCCCTGGTGCCCACATCGTCAAGAACTCCCCGTCTTCCGGTCCTTCTATCATTTGAACGAAGCCTTTAGCAGCCCGGCTCCCGTTGACCGCCACGAAGCACTGCTTTGACATAACTTGATCTCCTTAAATTTCTTCGATTTGCCCCCTATAGCCGAGGGAAATCTCATCACCTGATGGTAGGTCGATGCCACGGCTTGCATCGCGTGAAGCCATCCCCGTCCAAGGATCAGGTTATAAGTAGATGGTACTTGCAACACCCAGAACTCCACTTGCTTGACCACGGATCCCGCTTTAACCGGCAGGATAATCTTTCCCAACGGCCACTTCGGTTGTGAGTTGAAACCAACCAGTGGCGAAGTCGCCGGAGCCAAGTCTGGTATCACGGAGCTTGAGCTGCTTGAATGCATCGTAGTATATGATCTCGACCGAGCTTCCCTGATCGATCAAGATCCGTCTGACATCAAATTCCTTGACGCGGAGCGTCACTACTAAGGCGTCGTTGTGCGGTGTCTAAATGCGCTCTAGATCCCTTGAGGAGAAACTGAGCACATCTTTTTCTTCGATTTTCCCCCTCTTGATCGCAGGCTGAACCGACAAGACTTCCCTCATGTGTTCTGCTTTCTTGATCATACCCCGGAGCTCGCATACCCGCTCCGGCTCCACTATGCCGTGGATGACATTAATAACTCCTTGTGGGGGCGCATCATGGTCATCCAGTCTCCGCGGATCAACCGGAGCTTGATTCGCCTTAACTCCCCCCATCGATGTAAAGGTCCAGGTGTCCGGCTGCGACTAGCTCTTCCAAGTGTTGCCTCAAAGGCAAACAATCCTCTGTCTGGTGGCCGCGCTCCCGGTGGAACGTGCAACGGTACCGCGGATTGAAGCCCCTTCTGACCGTTGCCCAACTTAGCTGGAAACCGGACATACTCCTCGTCTCGGATTTTCACTAAGTATGTGATAGATTGGAATCTTGAAGACCGTGGTGATGCCCTGTCCTGGCCTTCAACCTTCTGTTTGCATCAGCCACGTCATCTCGGGGGTAGTCATCCCGGTAATTCCGACGTCCCCTTTCCCGGTTCTTGTGATTTGAGCCACGGTCCGATTCCTCAGCGTGGTCACTTGATCGGCTGGACTCTTGCTTAACTGCGTGCACTTTGCCTGCGGACCTCTTGTCTATTGCTACCGAATCACCTTCGCGTAGATGCCGACGCATCATCCTCTACTCGGATGTGCTCGTTAATATGCTGCATGAGCTGGCCCATGGATGTCGGCTGGTGCATGGTAAGCGAGTCCCGCAGTCTATGTCTGACCGGGAGACCACGCTTGTATTGAGTGATTGCAAGGTTGACCGGGCAATCCAAGATCTCGTTGAAGGTCTCCCAATATCTGGAGTTGTACACCTTCAATGTGTCGCTCGGTTCCATCTTGACACTCAGTAGGTGATCAACTTCCTTTGGTGTTTTGGTGTTGGTTTTGAAGCGCGTCACAAAGGCTTCGGCCAACTGATGCCACCTCTCGATACTCCCTTCTGGCAACCTTTCAAACCATTTCAAGCCCAGTTCACCTAAACTTGACGGGAAGATAAGGCACATAAGTACGTCATTCCACTTATGTCCGGCCATAACCTGTCGGAAGTGGCTTACGTGCATGTAGGGATCGATCTTTCCGTCGTAAAGTGTGAATTTAGGCTTGTGGAAGCCTGCCGGAAACGGTGTTGTTTCTATCTCTAGGAAGAAAGGGGTGGCGTTCAGCCTCGCCAAGTCTGTGTCTACAAGGAGCGGCACTGCTTGGCGGGGTGGAGGCATTCCGACCTCCTCGCTGGCGTGAACTCCGTAGGATAGCCGCTGGAACGCCGGCACCCTCTGAGCCTCTCGCCGGCGAGCCCGTTCCTTTAAGACTGCCCGCAAATCCTCTGAACGAGCGGAATAAGAGTACCTTGATGTCGTCTCTGGACGTGAGGGCTGGTAAGTGCTATCTTGCGCGTTGGACTTCTCTGCACGCACATCGGAATCACCAACCTTGTAACTTCTGGTAATAGAGATGGAAGGAGTGCGCCGCTGACTCTGACTGCTTGAGCGGCGGGGTTGGGTGCGCTCACTGTGGTCTCTCACGCCAGCTACACCCTTCCCTTTGACATGTCGTTTCAGCTCCTCCATCTCCGCCGCCATTCGCCGGATGACGGCTTCTTGGTCCCTTAGCTTGTGTTCCAAACGTCTGGCGTGTGATTCTCTTCGTCGCCGATGATCGTCTGGGCTCCGTAAATGACCATAGCTCCTCCCGCGCTTATCCCGCGCGTCTCTCGACTGCCCTCCTGGGAATGTCTCCAAGTCCGCCATTGGAGGGATGGTGGGATGTCCTTATCTCCGTCTACCTGACTCCGGGGTAACTCCGTCGATGGCGGACAACGGAATCTCGTCGTTGTTCGCCATGAACGGCGATCAGATAAGCCTGGAAGACAAGGTTTTGTCTGCAAAGATTCCCACAGATGGCACCAATTGTGCGGGGAGCAAATATTCCGGCAAGCCCGTACTCCTTTCTTCCAAGCTCCGTTTCTGTCCGATCACCTGCGAGCACAACGACAGTGAGCTACCCGGCGGTGTGTGGCCGGAAAACCCCTCCGACGATCAAGTTAGCACACACCTCGGGGTAGAGAGAGAAAGAGGAGAGAGTGTTTGAGTGTAAGTATTTCTTACAAAACGTTCGTCCCTGCGCGTATGGGGGGCGCAGACATGCTTATATACCCTCTGCGCCCCAAATCTACTCCCAGTGATCTCTCGACACGTGGCTCTGCTATCCCATCTGTCAGCACAAACCTTGCTGAACATCACCTAACCCAACTGCCTGCCCACTCTACTGGGAGCTCGGCAGCCGAGCTGTACCAGCTCGGCTGTTAACGGCCATGCTGTGCTTCATGCCTAAGTATTCCAATAGCTAAGCTCAACGAGGACCGAGCTCGGCTGCATCCCGGCATAGCCGAGCTCGGGACAGCTCATGCTGGTTTGCCGTCGGCCTTACTGCCGAGCAAACACAAGTAGCTCGGTCCAACTACGCCTTTCCTGGCGCCGGACAACTCACTTGATTGGCCTCAATACCATGAAGCTATGTAGCTCGGTCAAACCACGCCTTGCATTAACCGAGCAGGTTCTTTCAAGACAGGGCCGCACGACCTCAGCCCAACCCTTGTTCGGCCCAAATCTGTCCAGCCCAAATCTGTCCGGCCCAATTCCAGATCATAAATCTCCCTCTCAATACATAACTTTAATTGAAGAATTTTAAATGGAGTTTTAATGAGATGGAAGAGAGAAAAAGTAGAGAGAGATAAAGAGGGGAGTGTGAGTCCCACCTTCACATAGGTACTTCCATATCATTAGAGTTGTATTAAAACTCTCAAACATTATTAATACTAACCATTATGAAGGATAAATTTTGATTGTTCCATTATTGGAGGTTGTGTTGCAGTACATCACCATATCATTGAGTTGCATTAGGTCTCGTTTGATAATTATATATTTTAGTTAAAAAGTCATTATAAATTATTATATCACTTTCTCTACTTTTCTGTATATCTTTTCGTAAAAAATTAAAAAAATTATTAAATACAAATACACAACATTTGTTTCGAGAACAGCATGATGTGTGCTCACATCTTGATTACCGAAATCTAAGTACAAATAAAATTAAATATTATTAATAGTAAATCAATAAATAATTTCTTCCTCAGTGGGAATAATTGCATCACGTGTCATATAGTTGGACCATAGATAAAATTTCATTTCATCATTTTGCTATCGTTAGACATAACACAATAATTGTTGAACACTTGAGATATCCAAATGCAATATCAATTCAGGTGAATTATAATAAGATAAAATATAAGATGCGTAGTATTATGGAATATTATGTTAATTTATGGAAATTGTTGCAAATGAGAAATTTATGTGTGTACCACTTTGAAGTGAAAATTATAGGCTATGCTTGGTATGATTTTTTAGAACTATTTTTATAATAATTATTATTTTTTTAAAATAAGAAGATATCTTTAATGTCTGAGAAATTTTTGTTGCCCTCCCAGAAGTTAGAACTATATAAGAATGATATATATATATTTGGTATAAAAAATGCTAATAATATAAATGTATTAGCTATGCTAGATTATAAAAAATGTAAAGCCAAAAATGTATATGGATTATAATTTTTGAACATTCTATAATACACGCTCAAAAAAAGGTGTACCATATGATATTTTTTGGTGAATTATATGACCAGTTATGGTTTTAGTTATGATCCATCACTACAATAAATTACACTTTTGGCTACTAATAATTTTTGTTAATTATTAGTTATGTATTGTAATATTTTTTGTTATTATTTGGCTTGTGTATTATTTTTTTTAATTTATAAATATAATACATATTTTTTAATTTATAAATATGAGTTACTTGGCTTGTCTATTATTTTTTAATTTACATATATATATATATATATTTTATAATCAAAATAGAAAAATATGGACTAATTTTGTGGACATATTTAAAATATATATATATGTATATATATTTTTAATAATTTTCTAAATTTTATTAATTCGTGTGAAACTAACCATTTTGTGGACTTATTTTAGAATGATTTGTTATGTTAGTTTGCTCGACATTTGCATCAACTCCTCAATGAACACCTGCGATTATAGTCGGTGTTTGGGAAGTTATTATTTTAGCAGGTTTTTTTAGTTTTTGATTATTTTAAGAGATTAAGCCTGCGTTTGGTTGTGTTTTATAATTGTGATTTGAGAGTATGAGTTGTATTTTGAGTTTGTGGGTTGTAGAATTATGATTTGAGTGTAGAAAATTTGTTTGGTTATGGTTTTTAAATGGAGTGTTGAATTGTGTTTTGAAGATATATTTTGAATTAAGTTTTGAAAGCTTGATGTGACATGTGAAAGATGAAAATTTGTTTGGTGATGTGTTTTGAAAATAGTTTTCAAAACTTAATTCAACCAATAATTTATCATCAAACACACAACTCATATATCGATATCCATATTTTTTATCAACAATAATAACCAAACTATTTTTAAAATACTGAAATTAAAATTTGATTTTTTTTTTCAATTAATTTTTTTTCAGTAATTTTTTTTGAATAATTTTTTCATTTTAAAATAAATCTATGTCAATTATTTTGTGTCAATTAAATTTTCTATCAATTCATTTTTTACGCCTATACAAACATCTTCTACAATACGTTTTTTTTTTTTTTTTTAAATTTTGTTAAAGTCAACAACTTTTGAGAATACATATTAATAAAAATTAACATAAATACACTAAGTGTAATATTTTAAAATACAAATCATAACGTAAACCTTACAAAACATTATTAATTTTTTTTTCTCATTTATTACACGTTATTAATTTAGTAATTCAGTATACGGATGTAATATTATTAAAAATTATTAATATTATACAAAAATAATAGATAAGAAATAAAAAGTAAAAAATAAAAATAAAAAACAACCTGAACCTTCTGAACCTTAAGCTTCTGAACATTCCTTCTGAACCTTAAGCTTATGAACCTTAAGCTGGAAGTCGATAGGGACTACCGGGGGGTCTACCGGCCGGACATCCCGCCGGTCATCCCACCTCACGCCACCCTCAGTTTCCTATCAGATAGTTGAACCTTCCATGGCTGATGTTTGATACAGAGAAGAAATATGAGATTCACGAGAAATTTTCAGATATGATGGAGAAGACATGGAAGTTTTTCAGATCAAAAGAGAAAAAAAGACGAGGGTCACGGGAAATTTTCAAAGACGACGGAGAAGAAAGGGGAAGCTTTTCAGAGCGAAAGAGGAAGAAGACAGACACGTTGAAAGCGGAGAAATGAACTACGAGATGCCAAACGGATTTTCAAACCGTAATTTGAATTAACACGCAGAATCATATTTTGAGTGTCCTATCCAAACATCAAGCTGGAATTCACCTGTTGAAAGTTAATTTGAAAATACAACCAAACACAGCCTAAAATTTTTGTGTTTGGGAAGATAATTGGATTTTTTTGTAGTTAGATGTGATGTTTGTGAGAGAAAAAGTGAAATGATTATAGATTTGATGTGACATTTTTTCTGAATTTGTTTTTTTGGTTTTTTAACTAATTTTGTCTTTTAGTGTTTTTTAGCAAAAAAAATTAAAAAAAAAAAAAAAACACTTCCCAAACACCACATAATAGAAAAAATCTAATTATATAATATAATAAAAAAGGGCAAATTACACTAACAGTCCTTATAGTTTGGGACTCGTATCACTGTGGTCCCTGACTTTTAATTGTGACACATTTGACTCTGAATTTTGAATCTTATTCTAAATAAGGACAATTGAAGATACAACTGTTTAATTTCAAGGGCAAAATCGTCAATTTAATAAAATATAAACTAATTTGACAAAAATAAATTTCAAAAAAATATTTTTAGTTTTTTAAAAATTATTTTTATCCACCAATGACAAAATTATGTAAAATTGATAAAAATTAATAAAAATTACATGATTAATTTTTAAAAATTAATTTTACATGATCAGCATCCAAACACATAATAAAAAGTAATTTGGTAAAAAAATAAATAAATGTCTAAAAGATTTATCAATTTTACATAATTTTATTTTTAGTGGGTAGAAATAATTTTTAAAAATTCAAAAATATTTGTTTGACATTTATTTTTATCAAATTAGTTTATATTTTATTAAATTGACTATTTTACCCTTAAAAAATCTAATGATATATTCAATTGTCCTTATTTGGAACAAGATTCAAAATTCATGGTCAAATGTGTCACAATTGAAAAGTCAGGGACCAAAGTGACACAAGTTCCAAACTATAAGGACTATTAATATAACTCACCCAAAAAAAAATTATCATGAAAGTTAAGCGTGGAAAATAATAAAACTATTAATAAAAAAGTGATTTCAAAAATGTTACCGTTACCCGGCCCAATTTCGAAATGAGTTTGATTAATTGCATCAACATCTCCTTGATGTGCACTTGTATGTCGAATAAATATAATAATAAAAAACTGATTACAAAAAGTAATACCTGTGGCACATTATAGCCAAATGAATTTCGACCCTTTCTTAACGTGTGCGTATATGGCTAATAAAAATACCACTAGCAAAATTTTGCTCTCAGTACCACCATTGAAAATGTTCCAGCCTCTTTTTCTAGTAAAAATACCATTAACCAAAAAAAAAAAAAAAAAAAAAGATAGAAATTGAAATTTTACTAGATAGAAATTGAAAATTTAGTAAAAAATTTTACCCTTTTGTGATTGCAATATGTTGACCAATTCAGTTTCAAGGGTTTGCGGCACAAATTATGCATCATTGCCGCTAGGTCTTGGCATTACATAATCGATACGTCTTCGTTTAGCACGTCAGAGTGACAATCATAAGAATTGTGTAGTGGCCCCGTGTTTGGAGTCAATCCATTTTATTCTTGGTTGGGACGTGGGGTTGTCCCAGGTGACTTTGACCTTATTGTGTGAGTTTGGACCTTGTGACGTCTCGGGCTAGCCTCGGAAAGCAGCCCAGGACTTTCTGGCTGAGCCAGGTCATGCCCACGATGGGTTGGTTTAGAGATCGCACCCAAGAGGGGTCGCAACCAGCCGTGACCAAAACTGGGGTTCAGGTCTGTGTATGGGGTGGATGGTGAGTGTGTTGTTTGGGAGGGGCTACAATGCCAGGTCGCGGTGACTTTGACCTTGCCGTGTGAGTTTGGACCTTGTGACGTCTAGGGCTGGCCTCAGAGAGCAGCCCAGGACTTTTTGGCTAAGCCAGGTCGCTCCTGCAATGGGTCGGTCTAGAGGTTGCGCCCACAAAGGGCTACCAAAACTGGGGTTCAGGTTTGTGTATGGGGTGGAGGGGTGAATGCGTTGCCCTGGAGGGGCCGCAGTGCCAGGTCGCGGGTAGAGGAATCGCGCCCTCGGTTAGGGTGGTTGCATCCACGACCTATTGAGGTGGCAAGTTTGCCACGATGGTTTCGACCGCAACCGCAATGAGTCGTGTATATAAGTCCGTAGTGTACTGAAAAGTCACTTTTTTGTATAGGGTGGAGGGGTGAGTGCGTTGCCCTGGAGGGGCTGCAGTGCCAGGTCACGGTCAGAGGAATCGCTCCCGCGGTCAGGGTGGTCGCATCCACGACCTATTGAGGTGGCAAGTTTGCACCCACGATGGTTTCAACCGCAGCCGTAATGAGTCGTGTATATAAGTCTGTAGTGCACTGAAAAGTCACTTTTTTGTTTCTCTTTCTCTCTCTCTCTCTCTCTCTTTCCACTATTTTTGGATTTCTTCGACCTAAAAGCTTGGGTTTTATCTAGCCACGCCCATTTTCTATCCCTAGTACCATAGAACAAAACGTAAAGGGTCATGAGGGCATCATTTTGATCTGAATGGATCGTGTTTTCATCACCGGTGGATTTTCGGCTTTTCTCATCTTCACTTTAAGGGGTAGGGATTCTAGAGCTTCTTTTCAATACCTCGCTATAGATAGACATGTGATAATTTTTATGGCATTTAATAACATTGTTCTATAGTTGATTTTGTTAAAAATCATATGGGTTGGTTTGGGTTTGAGTTTTAGAGTTATAGGTTGTAATTGGTGGTTGATTAGGTGTTGTTAATGATGTTTAGAATATGGGGTTGGGAAGTCGGAGCTTCTAACCAAGAAATTAAGAAAAGATAATGTGATTTGTGTAGCGTAGTATTGGGTTATGTTGAATAAAACTAAATTGGAGATTTTTGGTAAACAGTTAAATGAGTATTGATGAGTTGGGTATGTTGGGATTTGGAGGCATGGAAATTGGTTTTCAAACAAATTGTCACTTCGTTAACTCGTTTGTTAAATTGGGAATTGGAATTGGGTAGATATGTATAGTTGTTTGTCATTATATAATTGGTGTCTAGAGTTCTATCAGTGGCCATCAGTGGAGGATGGTATTAATTGTTGCTAGCTAAAGGCTATGAGTACTATTGTAGGATGGGCTATATAATGTAGAGTGATGTGTTGTTGGTTGTAAATGGACATTGTGAATAGACAATTCCATTGTGTGTTATCGTGGATTATGTTGTTAGAAATGAATTAAAATGATTGTGGATGTTAATCAGGTTATGAGATTGTTGTTGGATAGATGATTTGAGTAGATGATTGCTTATATTGTGTTTTGGAAACGTCTTGAAGTAGAGGAAAACTCATTGTTGAACAGTGGTGCATGTAACACATTTTGAAAGAAATGGGTTAATGTGTTTAACTGGTAATAGTCATGGTTGTGGTAATTGGACTAGGCGTATGTATTACACTCATGTATTATTTATGTTGGTTAGCATGTTGTGCTTTTAATGTGATGTTGTTTGCTGGTCCGTTTCTTGCCGTATTGAGCCGGTAAAGCGTGGCACCTTGACAGAGGTTTCCTTGTTCCTTTCGGTTTGCACCCGGTAAAGTGTGAAAGGTGTCCGTTTCCCATCATGTCTAAGTCGACAAAGTGTGGCGCCTTGTGATAGGTTCTTCTCCCTTCCAGTTTGCGCTCGATAAATATGACCTGAGGAGCATTCCCTTCTAGATGAGGTTGGTAAAGCGTTATGTATTATCTGTGTTATAGGATCTGCCATCTGTGTTGTATGCTGGTGGAGATGAAATCGATAGTATGTATTACCCTTGGTTGGTTATTGTTGGATTTACGTATTCTCAGTTTCTTTTGGTGGCTGTCCCTTGCCCTTGGGCCTATGGACAAGGAAGATAGTAGATGTATTGGTATGTAGATGAGTATAGTGTATTGATATATTGGACTAGGCTATGACTTGCATGTGGGGGTTATGTTTTTAAACAGATGTTTAACTGAAATACTTTTATGTCAATGTGGAAGATTTTTATTAAAAGAAAATGGGATTTGTGAAATGTTTTGGAAGTAAAACGAGAGTTAGAAAGAGAAAAAGTATTTTATATTGTGTTGTACAAAAAGGAAATTTTTTTGAGAAACTACATTTATATAGGTATATTTCCGAATATTAACTATCACATTACTTATATAGTATATTGTGGTGCATACATGATCATTTCTAGCTATATGTTGTGATTGGTTACGATCTTTAGGATCTCTACTGGGCTTAGTGCTCATCCAACTTGTTAACAAATGTTTTAGGTACACGACTGGAAGATTGTTTAGTGCTTGAAGTCTTTTACGTTGTGGCCACGGGGCCTTTTTATTTGTTGGTCGAGTGTCATGTATTGTATAAGGGTAAATCCCTTTATTTATTGAAATTTCAGTGTAAGTCTAAGGGCATTGTACCATGTTTTATTTGTATATTATCATTATTGTAGTGAAAGAATGTTATTATTTATCCTTGGTTCATAGTCTTGTAAGGATGGAATTATTGGAAAGTGTAACAATATAAAGGATTTGGTAATAGATTCAGTTAATAAAAGTCGGGGCGTTACAACTTGGTATCAGAGTGAGCCGGGTCGAATACCTTGGGCGTGTGGGAAGTGGTTTTTACTACATTGGGTTTACTATGCTTGGTGAAGACGTTACATATAGATTATAGCGATTCCAGTTTTGACCCGACCCATTTGATTTTCTAGACTTTGGTTTTATGGTTTTTGAATGTTGTTCATGTCTTTCTCTACTTATTCTTACTTGAGTTTGGCTATTGGGTTGTATCGAACATGTTTGGAACAGGTTGGTTGCTTAGTTTTCAAACCTTTTATTGCCCAGGATTTTTTTTCTCCGCTCGAGCGGCACTTCTTATGCTCGAGCGGGCTTTGTGAACTCTCAGTACTTTTGCAGGTCTGCAAAACTATTAGGAGGATGTATTCTACGCTCGAGTGGCGTTTTCTACGCTTGAGCGGGTTCAACTCAAGCGGCCCTTCTTACGCTCGAACGTTGGTCTGTTGTCTGCAAAACTACTAGGAGTATGCATTCTGCGCTCGAGCGTCGTTTCTTACACTCGAGCAGAACAACTTATTGTGTCTGATGCTTGAGAATCAACTTTTGCGCTTGAGCAGATTGTGCGTATATCAGTTCCTAGTAGCACCTTTTTACATCACTTTTTCACATCTTTTTCACTCTAAACCCTAGATCGGGACCTGCTCTCTCTACATTTTCACCTAGATCCATTGATTTCTCTACCCTAGTGTCTTTGGGAAAAAGGTAGAGCATCTTAAGAGCTCCATTTTGATCCGAACAAAAGTCGGTTTCGGCGTCTTTGAAGTTGTCTCCTTGCTTTGCTTGTCTTCTAACTTTGAGGTAGGGACTTTCTACACTCTTCTATGATTTTTAACTTAGTTATTTGTTGATTGTGTAAATAATGTTGGGGTTTGGAGGACCTTAGACAAACCTAAGGTTTTGGTTTAAAGTCAAAAGAGGGGTTTTCAAATGAAGGTATTGAAAATGGTTGTGGGTGTAGATATGAGGTTGTGTTGTGTTAAATTTGTTAATTTTGACACGTGGATTAGATTTGGGAGAGAATGGAGTTTTGCCCTAAAATGTTTAAATTAATTATTTTGTATAAATAGTGAAATTGGTATTAGAAATATAAAATTAGATGAATGTTTATATAAATGGTGGAGTTGGATATGTATTATCTCTCACCTATGAAAATTTGGATAATTTATTTGTCATGGAGATTGTGTATCTGTTTTGGACTATCGGTGGAGGATAGCTATGATTGTTGTAGAAATTGCATGAGGATTAGGTGAATTGAAACTAATCTCTTAACTGTTGTCATTAAATATGACTGTGTTTAATACATTGTATATATATGGTGTTTGGGAGGAAAAAATGAATGTACTCCATGTTTAGGAGAATAAAGGGAATGGACTCCATTGAATAAAGTTGGCATGTATGTCCAGGGTGAAAGTCCCTAAAACCGCATATATACATGGGTCTCGATTCTCGTGGATGAAATTTTTGTAAAATGGCAAATTGAAGTGTTTGTGTAATGATTGTATTGGTTAGAAAACCACTAAGTTGTAGTCTCAATTGGGATGTCTGGATAACAATGGACTTGACTTATGGATTGGGGTGAAATGAATTAACATGAAATGAATTAATATGAAATGGATTGGGGTATGAAACTTTGCATATTATGACCTTGTAACAATACGAATGATTTTACAATGGGCATTGTATATGCATATCATACTTATATTTTTGTTAAGATTGATATATTGTGCTAGATTGTTTCTACTGAGCTTCGGCTCACCCTACTTGGGAAAAACCATTTTCAGGTGCTGGTGATATGCTTCTGCCAAGGACTTAGCTTGGGAGGACCATGGAGCTGAAAGCTCACTTTTGTTCATTTTGTATTTATCTTTCGTACAAGCCTAGGGCTTTACTTGTATTGAGTTTCTTACTCATTTTGTTGTAACCAAGCATAGTCTTGGAAAGATGTAAGCCGTTAGGGCATATGAATACTTGTTTCGCTTCTATTTCTATTTCCTCTTGTAACATATGTTGTAGATTCAAGATGAACGATTTATGAATGTATATCGCATGTGTCACCTTTTGTATGTTAACTTTGATTAATGAAAGCTTCTGATGTTATTTATATCACACTGTACTAGTGTTCGAAGTTGGTTTATTGTAATTGTTTTGGGGGCGTTACAACTTGGTATCAGAGCATACTGGGTTTGAATACTTTGGGTACATGGGAAGTGGTTAATACTGCAATGGGTTTATCTCGTTTGACAGAGATGTTTATATGCTTGCAATGCTATGTGATAACATGTTTATGTGATTATATGGGTTTGGAATCTACTAGGATACTAATCGAGTTTGCGGGTTTCTGGGAGTCCTATTAGAAAGGCACTTGATCACTGCTGTTTCTAATTGGAATTTTGGTAACGTCGTGGGACGGTCATTATTTGGGAATGAAATTCATATGTGTTTACGTGATTATATGCTTATGTGGAGTGAATTATTGTTGTTCACCGCAGTAGGACGCGAGTGAGTTAGCTTCGATACATTTGTAAATGTGCTAATCTCTTTTGTTACCTTCATTAGGATGCCAGGACATGGACATGGTGGTGGTAGGTGTGGTAGGCTAAGGAGACATGAGGTGCCTTTACCAAATGAAATTCCGGCACATGAAGAAGGGGTTCGTCAACTAATGTAGCCGAACTAGTTGGTCAACAGGCCATAGGCACCTTAGCCCGCAAAATGGCTAGAGCGTTACGAGAGTCCATGGACATTCTCGGGGCTGAGAATCAAGTCTAGGCCCAAGTAGCTGAGGCAGGGCTGTCTTTCTTGAAGCTGGAGTTTTTCCGGTCTAATTTGGATGAGTTTTTGGGTGATCCCAAGAAGCCACTGAAGGCAGACGAATGGTTGGAGCAGATAGTGAAAACGTTCGAGATGCTTGGCATCGAGGACGATCAGTTGCAAGTGACCTTGGCATCCTTCTAGCTGAAAAGGAGATGTGGGCCAGTGGTGGAAGTATGCACGTGGGTGCATTTGGGTGACTTGGGAGGCTTTCGTTAGTGCCTTCCAGGACAAGTTTCTACCGGCCACGGTTAGGGAGAAATTGAGAGACTAGTTCTCCAAACTGGTGTAGTTGAACACTCCAGTGGTCGAGTTTGAGGCCACATTTACTAGCCTCTCTAGGTTTGCACCAGAGTTAGTGGCGATAGAGAAGCACTGTTGTTTAGAGTTTGAAAAGAGGTTAAGAACTGGGCTCATGTTTAAAGTGGCCGGGTCGATGACTAGAGATTACGGACGCCTTGTGAAGGTGGTGGCTCACCTTGAGACCGTGATACAGATAGAGGAAGAAATGATGAGGGGCTCCAGAAAGAGTTAGAATGTTCTGGGGGACAGCAAGAGGCAGAGGGGCCCTACCCCACAGCAGTCCTAGGGAGCACAGTCGAGGTCTACCTTTCCAGTGCCGAGTTTGGGTTTTAGGAGAGGTGATCAAGGAGATTCTACTTGTTACAAGTGTGGCCAATTCGGCCACAAGTCTCCAGCTTGCCCGCAGAGAGGAGGAGGGCAGCGGTCTGCATCGTCTTCAGTTTGTTCTTAGAGCTAGAGTCAAGGGAGAGGCCAGCTATTCACTTGTTATCAGTGTGGGTAGGCAGGGCACATGAAGAGGTTTTGCCTTCAGTTGGGTGGCATATCTGGTGCATCTGGTTTGAGGTAGACAAAAAGCCACCAGCCGGCACAGTTAACACAGGCCTCGAGGGCCAATCAGGGAGCCTCTTCGGCTCAGTCAGTGCATCAGGCTTATGCTTCGAGGGGTGAGTAGGTTGAGTAGAGACCTTCAAGGCGTGTGTATGCTATTACTGCGCCAGATCTAGTATCAGTACCTTCAGTAGTGAGAGGTACATTTTCTTTTTGCAATTTGATTTCCAATGTGTTGATTGATATAGGTGCATCCCATTCATTTATTTTGTCTGCATTTGCATCAGTTTTGGGGTTAGAGTTGGCTCAGTTAGCATCTCTTATCTGTGTAGAGTCACCTATTAGTGGTGAGGTTATTTTGAAGCAGGGGTGTCAGGGTTGTGACATAATGGTTGCTGGTTGTCGACTTCCTTTTGCATTTTTGTTGATTGACATGTCTAGTTTTGACGTTATATTGGGTATGAACTGGTTGTCATCCTATTAGGCTATTATGGATTGCAACCGTCAGAGGGTTATTGTATATACCTTGAGCGGTGATTGCTGTTATTTCTTGGGGGACCGGGTTGATAGAGTCATATGATCGGTGTATGATCCGCGTGGTCGGAGTGAGCTTACTTGCCTTCTTGCTAACTTCGTGAGTACTAAGTGTGATGAAGTTTGAGTTGAGTTGCCACAGGTAGTTTGTGAATACTCGGATGTTTTTTTGGATGATCTTACCAGTTTACCACCTCATCGAGAGATCAAGTTCTCTATTGATTTAGTGCCTGGCACGACATCAATTTCCATGGCACCGTATAGATTTGCACCTGCCGAGTTGAGTGAGTTGAAGATTCAACTCCAAGAGCTGCTAGATAAGGGTTTTATCAGCCCTAGTACTTCACCTTAAGGAGTACGAGCTCTTTTTGCCAAAAAGAAAGATGGTGCGTTGCAAGACTCTGTATAGATTGCCGAAAGTTGAATTGGGTAACTGTTAAGAACAAGTACCCAATGCCTCGTATAGATGATTTGTTTGATCAGTTGAAGGGGTTTTGTTGCTTCTCAAAGATAGACCTGAGATTGGATTATCATCAGTTGAGAGTAAGGGAGGAGGATATTTCAAAGACGGCATTCCGTACGCGGTATGGCCATTACGAGTTTCTAGTAATGCCCTTTGGGCTAATCAATGCACTAGCTGTGTTTATGGATTTGATGAACTGGATCTTCCGTGAGCTCCTAGACCGCTTTGTGGTCATCTTTGTGGACGACATCTTGATTTACTCACCCTTTGAAGAGAAGCATGAGGAACACCTATGAGTGGTGCTTGAGTTGCTTAAAGCCCACAAATTGTATGCTAAGTTCGGAAAATGTGAATTCTAGTTAAGGGAAATTAAATTTTTAGGCCATATGGTATCCGGGGAAAGGGTGACTGTAGATTCATCCAAGATAGAGGTAGTGCAAGATTGGAAACAACCTAAGGATGCTTTTGAGATCCGTAGTTTCTTGGGGTTGGCCGGGTATTACCGTCGATTTGTATAGAATTTCTCTAGATTAGCTTCACGGTTAACTAGACTGACGAGGAAGGGAGTTAGGTTTGTGTGGAATGAGATTTGTGAGAAGTCTTTTCAAGAGCTTAAGGTTAGACTTATCATTGCTCTAGTATTGATTATTCCAAAGAGGGGTTTAGGCTATTCGGTGTATTATGATGCCTCACGGGAAGGCTTGGGTTGTCTTTTGATGCAAGAGGAAAATGTAGTAGCATATGGCTCGCGACAGTTAAAAACACATGAGAGAAACTACCGTACTCATGACCTAGAGTTAGCAGCAGTGATCTTTGCCTTAAAGATTTGGAGGCATTATCTATATGGAGAGAAGTTTGAGGTGTTTTCTAATCATAAGAGTCTGAAATATCTGTTTACACAGAAAGACTTGCGTCTGAGGCAGAGGAGGTGTATGGAGTTTATAGAGGATTATGATTTCGAGTTACATTATCATCTGAGAAAGGCCAATGTTGTGGCCGACGCCTTGAGTAGGAAATCCACTAGCAGTGTAGCTTGTGTTGCCATCTGAGAATGGGAAATGTTGGGTGCTATTAGGGAGTTTGACTTGCATCTTGGCGAGTCTGTTGAGTCTGCGGCCTTATTTTCGGTAGTTATACAACCTACACTTGTGAACTGAGTGATAGAAGCACAAAAGGGTGATCCTGAGGTAGAATCCCTCTGGGAGAAGATCTCTAGTGGGAAGATAGAAAGAGGCTTGAACGTGTACTTCGACTTGAGTGTTAGATAACTTAACTGTCTCTTCGTACCGGAGTCTTGCCGAGAAGAAGTACTCTGAGAGTTTCACCTTTCACGTCTTGCGGTGCATCTGGGAGGCACAAAGATGTATCACGACCTTTGTCGCCAGTTTTGGTGGAGGGAAATGAGGAAGGATGTGGCCGTGTTTGTGTCTAAGTGCCGTACTTGTCAATAAGTAAAGGTCGAACATCAGAGGTCAGCGGGTTTGTTGCAACCCTTGTTTATAGCCGAGTGGAAGTGGGAGCATGTCACGACGGATTTTTTTGTGGGCCTTCTGAGTCCGAGGACTTAACGGGGTAATGATGCAATTTGGGTGGTAGTTAACCGGTTGACTAAGTCAGCACACTTTATACCTATGCGCGTAAGTGACTCGGTAGATTATCTTGCCGACTTTTACATTAGAGACGTAATGAGGTTACACGGTGTCCCAGTGACGATTGTTTTGGATAGAGATTCGTATTTTACTGCTTGGCTGTGGCAGAGCCTATAGGGTGCCTTAGGCATGAGATTGACTTTTAGCACTGCGTATCATCCTCAGACTGATAGGCAGTCCAAGTGTACTATTTAGATCCTTAAGGATATGCTTTGGGGTTATGTCCTTGACTTTAAGGGTTTGTGGGAGAACCACTTGCCCTTGGTGGAGTTTGCCTATAATAACAATTTCCAATTGAGTATTGGCATGGCACCATTTGAGGTTTTGTATGGTTGACTATGTAAATCCCCTGTGTGTTGGTCCGAGGTGAGTGATGCACCTATGTTAGGTCCAGAGTTAGTCCGAGGAACGACGGAGAACGTTACACTTATCCGTAAGAGGTTGGTTACGGCCCAGAGTCGCCAGAAAAGTTATGTCGACCGTAGGAAGAGACCTTTGTCTTTTGAGATGGAAGACCATGTCTTCTTGAAGATATCACCTAGGAAAGATTTGATGAGGTTTGGAAAGAGTGGGAAGTTGTCCCCTCGATTCATTGGGCCTTTTGAGATCCTTGAGTGGATTGGAGAGGTAGTTTACCGTTTGGCCTTGCTGCCATAGCTTTCTGGGGTTCATGATGTGTTTCATATTAGCATGCTTCAGAAGTATGAGCCGGATCCATCGTAAGTGTTGGATTGGACCGACTTAGAGGTAGATGAGGATGCCTCATATGAGGAGAGACCGGTAAAAGTCTTGGATACCCGATACCAAGTCTTGCAAGGCAAGGCAATTCCCTTGGTTAAGGTATTGTGGAAACATCACAAAGTTGAGGAAACAACGTGGGAACGTGAGTTGGAAGTTCATGAGAAATATTCGGATTTATTTGTGAAAGCTTGAACATGTATTGTATTGTTGTTATGTTAATGAACTATGAAAACATTGTATATGTTTTGGAAATACGGAAACATTGTATATGTTGTTTATGTTTTGGAAATGCGAGTTTATTATAAACATTATATATGTTTTGGAAATATGAATTATGCATTCAATATTGAGAATTCGTTTATCGTGTTGATGGGATTGGATGACCGGGGAATGGGTCATGATGATGAAATTGATTAATGATCATTATTGTAATTGGTTTAAGCATAACTTTAAAACTTGATTCAAAATTTTGGGGACAAAATTCTATAAGGGGGAGAGGTTATAGCGATTCCGGTTTTAACCCGACCCATTTGATTTTCTAGACTCTGGTTTTATGGTTTTTGAATGTTGTTCATGTCTTTCTCCTGTTATTTTTACTTGAGTTTGGCTATTGGGTTGTATCGAATATGTTTGGAACAGGTTGGTTGCTTAGTTTTCAAACATTTTGTTGCCCAGGATTTTGCCCCTCCGCTTGAGCGGGACTTTTTGCGCTCAAGCGGGCTTTGTGAACCCTTAATACTTTTATAAGTCTGCAAAACTACTGGGAGGATGTATTCTACGCTCGAATGGGTTTAGCTTGAGCGACCCTTCTTGTCCTCGAGCATTGGTTTGTTATTTACAAAACTACTGGGAGTGTGCATTCTGTGCTCGAGTGTCGTTTCTTGCGCTCGACTTATTATGTCTGACGCTCGAGCATCAACTCTTGCGCTAGAGCGGACTGTGCGTATATCAGTTCGCAGCAGCACCTTCTTACATCACTTTTTCACATGTTTTTCACTCTAAACCCTGGATCGGGACCCTCTCTCTCTAAAACTCACTCTTTCTCTACATTTTTCACCTAGATCCGTTAATTTCTCTATCCTAGTGTCTTTGGGGAAAAAAATTAGAGCATCTCATGAGCTCCGTTTTGATCCGAACAAAAGTCGATTTTGGCGTCTTTGAAGTTATCTCCTTGTTTTGCTCATCTTTTAACTTTGAGGTAAGGACTTTCTGCACTCTCCTATGGTTTTTAACTTAGTTATTTGTTGATTGTTTAAATAATGTTGAGATTTGGAGGATTTTAGACTAACCTAGTGTTTTGGTTTAAAATCAAAAGAGGGGTTTTCAAATGACGGTATTGAAAATGGTTGTGGGTGTAGATATGAGGTCGGGTTGTGTTGTGTGAAATATGTTGATTTTGACACATGGATTGGATTTGGGAGAGAATGGAGTTTTGCCCTAAAATATTTAAATTAACTATTTTGTATAAATTGGGAAATTGGTATTGGAAATATGGAATTAGTTGAATGTTTATATAAATGGTGGAGTTGGATATGTTTTATCTCTCACCTATGGAAATTTGGATAATTTATTTGTCATGGAGATTATGTATTTGTTTTGGGTTATCGGTGGAGGATAGCTATGATTATTGTAGAAATTGCATGAGAATTAGTGTAGACACTCCATTTTTGACCGACCTTAAGACTCAGACGTCATCGATTGAGCGCTCGGTGATAGTGCATGTTGTGCTCGTTCGAGTTTCCGGAGTTTTCGGCTGAGTGCCTTGCCTCCGGGCCTCTGAATTCTTTGTGCTTTGGCTCGGTTTGCGGACCAAGCCTTGTTTCTCTTCCCTGGAGGGAGGGAGTGGTCTTGGAGACCACCTCTTTGTGGTCGTAGACCACTTTTCCTGCTCGGAGACTAGTTTCTGGTTTTTGGAGCCTTCGGCCGCGCGCCTTGTCTCGGGACCGCTTAACGTTCTCCGTTTGGCATGATTTTTGAACCATGCCTTGTTGCCTCTGCCTAGAGGGACACTGTGGTCCGGGAGACCACTTTTGTGGTTGTAGACCACTTTTGGTGCCCTTAAACTAGTTTTCGAGGCTTCCAGCTGCGTGCCTTGCCTCCCGAACTTTCGTCTTGCATCCTTTTTAGTTTGTTTTTGGTACAAACCTTATTTTCCTTGTTTGGAAGGTGGTACAAGGGTGGGAGACTAGTTCTTTCCCTTGGAGACCACTTTCCTTCCCGCCAGCCGATTTTCTGGTCTGCTAATTGGTTTTCTTGGTCTTTGAGCCACCTTTTCTGGTCGGCCACCACACCACCGCCTTGATTTCAGTGTGTAGACTTCTCGTGCCCCTGGCCGACTAGTTTTCTTTTTGGGAGACCACTTGTGGTGGTCGGCCGACCACTTCAAGTGGTCGGCAGCTTTCCATCACCTTTTTGGAGACATTTTCTTGCCAGCTGTGACAGCTGGAAGGCATAGAAGCCAAGGGATGGCTTTAAGCCCTTAGCTTCCTCAACAAGATTAAGGCTTGTTTTTCTATAAGAGGGAGGCCCTCCCTCCCTTCTCCAGGTTCAGATTTTTGTGCCTAAGAGTTATACATACACCTTTGTATCTATCTTGCACATTCTCTTCATTTTTGTGCCTTAAAGTGCCTTTTTATCACACTTTAACACACAAACACACACTCAAACACCATCCTTTGGTTGTTGAGGCTTCTTGAGGTTTGTTTTGGAGTTTTTGGATTGGTTTGAGCTCAAAGAAGTTGCTGGAGTTGTAGCTTTGAAGGTGTTCTTCAAGGGTGAGCTCTAACCCTTAAAACCCTTATTTTGGTTTAAGCTTTTGGACCTATTTGCATGCTGTTTTTGGCTTGACTTTCTATTGAAAAAAGTTCTGTTTTTTAGTCCTTAGCATGTTTGTTTAAGGTCCCTTTTGTGTTGGGGGTAGTCTACCCCCTCTTGTGCCTTGTTAGGCCTTGTTTTGAACCATCCTTTTAAGCTATTGGGACCACCTTGTTTTGGCCTTCTCACCATTGAAACTCAGAGGAATTTTAGTGGTGGAAATGGTGTTTTGAGGTCCCAAATAGGAGAGGGTCATCCCCTTTCCTTGTGTTCTTGAATGCTTGCTTCATTTGTCTCATGTTTGAGCATGTTTGTTAAGCTTGTGTTGGCCACATCGCAGCCTATTTTAGGCCTTATTTCAGCATGGAATACCACTATTTTGACTTGGTTTTGTCATCCCTTGCATGCATAATACACCTGTAGTGTAATCCTCGTAAACTAGCTTTGTATGCTTCATGAAGTAGCATGTCATTCTAGCTTGTTTTGAGTCCATCTCAATATTTTCTTGGTGGTTTTTTGCCATCATATACCTCTATTAAGGTTTGGTTTGATATCTCCATGCATGCTCCATGCACTTGTAGTGCAATTCCATGAATTAGCCTAATGTGTATCATGCTTTAGACTGTCATTTTAGCATGCTTTTGGCTTAACTCTAAGAAGTTTTTGTCCATGTTTTAGCATGCTTAAGCTCTGATTTGTGTTGTCTTGGTCATGCATGCCTTATTTTGTATAGTTATAGTGCATTCTAGCTTATTAGCTTTGTGTATCAAGTCCACTAGCATGCATTACTTGGACTATTTTCATGATTTGGCATAATTTGAAATGTGATTTCAGTTCATGTAGTGTGGTCATACACTTGCATTTGTCACTCTTTTAATGCTTTGAAGGGTTGGTCCTTTATGCCTTAAACATGGGTCATTGTGTATGCCTTCATGCCTAAGCTTGTGAGCTGTCATTTCAATGTGTTTTTGGGGTTATTTTGCCATGATATAAATCTAATTTTTGTTGGCGAAGCCATCCCATGCTTGGTCTTGGTAGGTGTATTGTAATCCTTCCTATTGCCCTTGTATGATCCATACCTTATGCCCTTCATGCTAGCTTGTTTTGGCTTCCTTCCATGCATGTTTTAGACTCATTTTGACATGTTCTGGGACTGTTTTGGGTTGCCTTGACCATATGCTTTATGTTTTGCATAGTTGTAGTGCAAATGTCTTTGCTAGCTTCATGCTTTAAGGACCCTAGCATGCCATGCTTATGTTGATTGAATGATTTGGTATCATTTCATACCTTATTTCAGTGTATTTAGTGTTGTTACACTTCCACATTGGTCACTCCTTAAGCACTCTTGAGAGTTGTGCTCTTATGCCTAGTCAATGGGCCATTGCATTGAGCATGTTTGTCTTGATCTTCATGCCTTAGTTTCATCATTATGGCCACTGATTTGGGCATGACTGAGGTCTGTCCATTTTTTGGTTTAAATCCATCGAGCATGTTTGCTTTCATGTTATTTGCATGCTTACATTGCATCATGTTGTTGCATGCTTATGTTGCCTTGCATTGTGTATGCATGCATTAGCATTGTTTGCATGTCATTAGCTTTGTTAAGTTGATCATGTCACATTGCATTGAGTATGCCATGTTGCATTGCATTGTGTATGCCATGTTGTTGTTTGCATTGTGTATGCTACGTTGTTATTTGCATTGTATTATGCATGTTGTTGCTTGCATTGTGTTTGGATTAGGTGTTAGTCCAAACACGAGAAACGAGGGATGTTTCATACTTGAAGTAATGAAACGTGCCTCAATTCTCGGTCGCCGACCCTCTTGATCATACATGATAGAGGTCAAGGCTTTATGTGTTTATGTGTGCATTCATTTCATATTGAATTGTGCAATTTGGCTTCTCGACCATCATGCATTGAGATGCGTGATTGGTGGCCCGAGGGTCGAGAACCACACTCGCTTGAGCTTATGAAATGATAGGGAGGGTGGTTGTGCACACATACCTTGCAAATACATTGCCATGCCCTTTCTTGCTCTCTGTTACAGCAAGCTGGAAGAGTGCAGCAAAAACTGATCGGCCAACCAGAAAAACTAGCTGGTCGACCACTTTTTTTTGGTCTGCAGCAAAGAAAAGTGGTCGGTAGGTGGTCTCCCACATCAACAACTGGTCGGCCACCCTTCTACAGGTTCCCATGGTGGAGTTGAAGCTTTCTAGAGCTTGGTGCAAGGTTCTGAGAACAGTTGCAAACAGAGGCAAATCGGGGCATCGCGTTGGATTTCCGAATGAGGTGACTGAGCATGCATGCACTCCTCATCCCGAGGACCTCTTTTTACTGCTTTCCTTAGCTAGTTTATGCTTTGGTTCTGTACTTAAGTAGTTAACGCATTTAGCTGCTTATTTGTGTTGTAATAACTAGTTAGTTAACTTGTTAGTTAATTAGCTTCGTTTTGTACTTAGTTAGTTAGCTTGCTAGTTAATTAGTTTGGTGATGTAATAATTAGTTTAATTAGCTTAGATTAGCTAGTTAGCTTCTTATTCGGACCCTCCGTCGAGAGGGCCAATTGTTGTAATAAGCGTGCGTGTGTGTGATGCATGTCTTCCAACCTCCATTTCTTTCTCCCTTTTGCTTAACCGTTTATGATGGTTAGTTCTAGGGCATATTTTGTTTAGCATACCTTATGCTTGCATGCGTGCATCCATTCATCTGTATTGCATGCACCGGGCTCAGCGCATTATACTAACTGCATTGTATTTCAATACATTTGCTTGAATATGTGTTCACAGCATGTTATCAAGTTACATTCTTATGCCATCTTAGAATAGCCGAGCCTATTTTAGTTGCGTTTTTGCATGTGTTGCATCAGCCATCTTAACATGAACTAGGATCATGCATGATTGCATCTTGCCCCTGCCTGCGGGCTCATCTCTTTGTTATCTTGCTTGTTTGTCTGAGTCTTCAGCTTTGTCAAAAATGGGTCGTCTCTGGGCTTTGACATTCACTCCCGTCACTTCTTGACTTCCGAGTTCTGTCATAGAGGGGCAACTGTAAACACCCCATTTTTGAATGACCTTAAGACTCAGACGTCATCGTTTGAGCGCTCGATGATTGTGCATGTTTGTGCTCGTTTCGAGTTTCCGGAGTTTTCGGCTGAGTGCCTTGCCTCCAGGCCTCTAAACTCTTTGTGTTTTGGCTCGGTTTGTGGACCAAGCCCTGTTGACCTTGCTTAGAGGAAGAAAGGGGGTTTGTAGACCACTTTTTGTGGTCGTAGACCACTTTTCCCTCTAGTAGGCCAGTTTCCGGTTTTCGGAGCCTTCGGCCATGCGCCTTGTCTTGCCTCCCTTTTTGGTTTGGTTTCGAACCGAACCTTGTTTAACCTTCCCTAGAGGGAGGAAGAGGTCTGTAGACCACTTTTGGGTGGTCGTAGACCACTTTTCCCTCTTGGAGACTAGTTTTCGATTTCCGGAGTCTTCGGCCGTGCGCCTTGTCTCGAGATCGCTTAACGTTCTCCTTTTGGCCTAGTTTTCGGACCATGCCTCGTTGCCTTGGTCTAGAGGGATACTGAGGTCTGGGGGACCACTTTTTGCAGTCGTAGACCACTTTCCCCTCGTAGACCACTTTTGGTGCCCGTGGACTAGTTTTCGGGGTTTCCAGCTGCGCGCCTTGTTCCCCGGACTCTTGTCTTGCATCCTTTTTGGTTTGTTTTTGGTACAAACCTTGTTTTCCTTACTTGGAGGGTGGAATGAAGGTGGGAGGCCAGTTTCTCTCCCTAAAAACCACTTTTCTTCCCCACCAGCCAGTTTTCTGGTCGGCCAACTGGTCTTTGTGATCTTTGGACCATCAAAAGTGGTTGGCGACCACACCATTAGCTTGCTTTCAGTGTGCAGACCACCCCTCCCACCTTGCCGACCACTTGTCTCCCTGGTAGGCCACTTTAAGTGGTCAACCGACCAATGGTAGTAGCTGGCCGACCACTTCAAGTGGTCGGCAGCTTTCCAGCACTTTCCTAGAGATCTTTTGGTGCCAGCTATAATAGCTAGAGGGCACAGAAACCATCCTCCATGTGTATGGAGGGATGGCTTGAAGGCCTAAGCTTGTTCAACAAGCTTGAACTTTGGTTCTCTATAAAAGAGAACCTTCCCCCTCTTGCTTTAGGTTCAGAATTTTTTTGCTTGAGCTATAGATACACACTTATCTCTATATTTGCCCCCTTCTCTCTTGTTTTGTGCTTAAAAGTGCATTTTCATCATACTATTGCACACAAACACACACTCAAACACCACCCTCTTGGAGCTGAGGCACTTTGAAGCTAGTTTTGGTGTTTTTGGACTGGTTTTGATGCAAGAAAGCTGCTGGAGTTGTTGCTCTCAAGTTGTTCTATAAGGGTGAGCTTTTAACCTCTTAAACCCTTTGTTTTGATTAAGCTTTTGGACCTATTTGCATGCTTATTTTGGCTTGACTTTCTACTACAAAAAGTTTTGATTTTGCATGCTTGTAATGTTTGTTTAATGTCTCTTTTGTGTTGGGGGTGGTCTACCCCCTCTTGTGGCTTGTTTGGCTTTGTTTTACACCATCACTTTAGGCCCTTGAGATCACTTTCTCTTGGCCTTTTAACCACTGAAATCTAGTGGATTTTCAGTGGTAAAACTTGTGTTTTGAGGTCTTAAATAGGAGAGGGTCATCCCCTTTCTTTGTATCTTGGATGCTTGCTTCATTTGCCTCATGTTTGAGCATGTTTGTTAAGCTTATGTTGACTCCATCTTAGCATGTATTTGGGGTTATTTTGACATGGCATACCACTGTTTTGGCTTGGTTTGGTCACCCCTTCCATGCTTTATACACTTGTTGTGAAGCCCCTGAAAAATGTATTCTCTTTAAAAACCCTAATGTTTGAATTATTTTCTTAATGCCCCTCAGTTCCTTGAATTATTTCGAATCTTGTCGGTTAGCATTTTTATTTCTATTTTTATTTTTTTTTTTATCAAAATAGGAATATCTTAGCTGAATTAGGTTTCTTAGCCTAATTTAATTTAATTCCACATAAATAAGGTTCCAATACATGAGTTTAATTCCAAGCCCTCACTCTTTATTTAAATTCAAGAATTACCCCAAAAACTGGTACATGTACTTTTATACTATAGGTACCATCAATCAAATTGATATATATATATACATTGGGAGATGTGTCCCTAGTACCTAAATTGAATAAAAAAAATGCCCTATCTCCCTTCCCAATGGCCGGCCACCCTAGGAGATTGTGAGGGGCCTATTTTCAAGAAATTGTGATTATGATATCCTAGAAACCCTAGCACCTAGTACCCCTAAATCTAGGGTTTTGTTTCCAACGCTAGTTTCACTCCAACTAGAGACCAACTAGATATTGTCTAATCCCATGATTAAGCTCCCTAATCACTCCCTATTCCATTAGACTCCAAGTAAATCCAAACTTTTCCATCCAATTCCAACTAGAGGGCTTTTATGTCTTTTTACACCAAAATTTGCATATAAATACCACCACCCCCTAGCATGGCAAACACAAACAATACACCCTCACACACATTCGGCCTAAAGGAGAGAAAGGAGAGCAAGAGAGAAGTCTTGAGAGGGAGAGGAAGGAAGAGGAGAGCCATCTTGTTCAAGCCTAGCAAGTAAGCCACAACACAACCTTCTCTTTCATTTTCCTTTTTCAAATACATGTTCTTAAGAGTCCTAAACATTGTTTTCAAATGTGTTATTGATGAGTTACTTGTGTTAAAAATGATAAGGGTTGAGCCATGATTCTACCTCTCTTGTAGTTTCCCTCATTTCGGTACAAAACTATCTTTTTCATACCAATCTCTCAAACTTTCCAAAGGCACACCTTCAAGCAAATTTTGTGAGTTTAATATATGTTAGTTATCATGTTTTCATCACAAAAGAAATGAAAATTTTCCCGTAGTGGATCTCTTTTCTCACAAATCTTTTTGTTTTGGGTATTGTGTCTTAGAATCTGTTTTCGCAGCCAACTTTCAAAATTTCTAGAAAAATGTAGAAAATTATTCTGGACTTCTATTTTATGTCAAAATCTTCCTTAAGGAGTTAGCTTTCAACTAAAATTGGTTTCATTGAAAAACAGTGAGCGGTTTGCAAGACAATCAAATTTTCGTAACGGTCGACGAATCTAGACAGCGCTGGAGTGTTTTCTAAATAACTTAAAATCTAGGAAAGCTATCCCATTTCTGAAATATGTTCTGGAAACTAGATTAAATTCCCTACAAATCATAGGAAGGACGACTCCGGTAAAAATCTAAAATAGCCATTTTCATTCTAATCCTTATGTGATATTGAATCTGGAAATTCTGTTGTGCATGGATGTTTTATGCTCTTGTAGTCATGAAAATGCTTGCTAGCATATGATCATATCTTGGCATGATATTATATGTGTTATGGTTATGTTCTTTATCTTCTTCATCTTAATGATGCATGCTTGTGTGGTTATTATTATCTTGTTAAGTTGGTCTAACCTTGGTTTAAAACATTTAACTCAATGGAAAACGTAATTGGGATGGTATTGGGTTTTCGATCACTTGAGTAATGAAAAGATGATAATATGTGATGTATGGATTGCTGGGATGCGTTCCCTATTTGGAAGCTAAAGTCTTGCGTAAGTGGTTTTCGGAACCCTCAAACAGAGCGGTTGTATTCGGACCCTAGGTGGTTTGGTGTGAGGAGGGATTTGGGCAAGGCCCTATTTTACCGTCTCTTTTGAGGCCCTGCAGTTGGCGCTACGCGGTATATAACCGTTGGTAGGTATCCGAGGTTAGTTCTGCAACAAAGTAGCAAGAGAGGGGGCATACCGAATAATCTGCGTCCGATTCTTGTGGTTGGGAGGACGAAGTCTCTTCGGGGGATTTCTAGTTTACTAACATCTAACTTGTAACCCTTTATTTATTTAGTTGAGTATCATGCTTTACCACTTGATGTTATATTTGTGATTGTGTATTGGACTGGGGAAAAAGGGACGGGGTGTGTGTGTGTTTACTGGGCATTCAAAGCTCACGGCGTATCATGCCAGGTGCCGAAGAGGAGCTTATGGCTGGAGACAATGAGCTTGAAACCTTCAAAGACCTTTGGCTATCTTAGGAAAGTTAGAAATTCCTTTTGATATTTTGTAAGACTCATATGAAGATTTAAATTTTCTTTTTGGGATGTAATGTAATGGAACAAGTTTTTGAAATTGAGGATATTTGTGGTTGTTATGTATTGATATTCTAATATTTATATGTATACACCTTATCATTGCTTATGAGACCTTGTGTCAATACCTTTTAAGATCTGTCAAAAGGGTAGTGTGCTGCCTAAGAAAGCTGGACTTAGAAGGGAGGCTAATTTGACTCCTCTGGGGATCTGGGATCTTACTTGGTTATTGACCATAGGACTCATTAGTGACTCTTCCTTGACTGCAACCAATAGTGTAGATTCGGGGCGTCACACTTGTAGTGTAAAATTTGCAAGCTAGGTTTGTGTGCCTTATGAAATAGCATGTCTTTCTAGCATGTTTTGAGTCCATCTTAGCTTGTTTTTGGTGTTGTTTTAACATGCCTTAGATCTGTTTTGGCTTGGTTTGATAGCCCCATGCATGTTCCATGCACTTGTAGTGCATTTCCATTCACTAGCATAATGTGTATCATGCTTTAGACCATCATTCTAGCATGATTTTGGCTTAACTCTAAAAAGATTTTGTTCATGTTTTACCATGCTTAAGCTCTGATTTATGTTATTTTGGCCATGCATGCATTGCTTTGTATAGCTATAATGCATTCTAGCTCACTAGCTTTGAGTTTCCAAGCCACTAGCATGCATTGCTTGGGCTATTTTCATGATTTGGCATCATTTCATATGTGATTTTAGTGCATGTAGTGTGGTCATACACTCACATTTGTCACTCTTTCCATGCTTTGGACGGTTGGTTCTTTATGCCTTAAGAATGAGTCATTGTGTATGCCATCATGCCTAAGCTTGCGAGCTATCATTTCAATGTGTTTTGGGGGTTATTTTGCCATGATATAACTCTGATTTCTATTGACGAAGCCATCTCATGCTTGGTCTTAGTAGGTGTAGTGTAATCCTCCCTTTTGGCCTCGCATATTTCATGCTTCATGCTCACCATGCTAGCTTATTTTGGCTTCCTTCCATACATGTTTTAGTATCATTTTGACATGCTCTAGGACTGTTTTGGGTTGTATTTTCCATATGCTTCATGTGTTGCATAGCTGTAGTGTAATTGGCCTTGCTAGCTTTGAGTTTTGAGCACCATAGCATGCTTCATTTGTGTTGTTTGGATGATTTGGCATCACTTAACATGACATTTCAGAGCATGTAGCATTGCCATGCTCCCACTTCTTTCACCCTTTGAGTGCCTCTAAGGGTTGTGCATTGTTGCCTTGTTTATGGCCTAGTGTGCATGCATGCATGCTTAGACATTTGAGCCCTCATCTTAGTATGTTTTGGTCTTTGTTTTGACCTATTTGAGCTCTGTCCATGGTTGGTGCATGCGTTTGTGCCATGTATTGCATGCCTCTTGTGTAGTCCCTTTCACTAGCTTTAATACTTAAGGACCCTAGCATGCTATACTTGTGTTGATTGGATGATTTGGCATCATTTCTTACTTAATTTCAGTGCATACAGTGTTGTTATGCTTCCATGTTTGTCACTCCTTGAGCACTCTTGAGAGTTGTGCTCTTATGCTTACTTGATAGGCCAATGCATGTACATGCATGTCTTGCCTTTTGGTGCCTTGGTTTCATCATTATGGCCACTGATTTGGGCATGATTGAGGTCTGTCCATTTTTAGTTTAAGTCCATTGAGCATGTTGTTCAAATGTTGTTATATTGCATCATGTTTGCATGTTTGAGTTGCATTGTGTTTTGCATGCTTGTTGTTTGCATTGTTGATGCATACTTATGTTGCATTTCATTATGCTTGCATTGTTGTTTGCTTTGTGTTGAAATGCTTATGTTGCCTTGCATTGTGTATGCATGCATTACATTGTGTTTAGCATGCTTGAGTTGCATTGCATTTGTTTGGATTAGGTGTTAGTCCAAACATGAGAAACGAGGGACGTTTCATACTTGAAGTGATGAAGTGTGCCTCATTTCTCGGTCGCCGACCCTCTTGATCGTGCATGATAGAGGTTAAGGCATCTATGTGTTATGTGTGCATTCATTTACATTGAAATGTGCAATCTTGCCTTTTTGGCCATCATGCATTGAGATGCTCGGTTAGTGGTTCGAGAGTCGAGAACCGCGCTCCCTTGAGATCATGAAATGATAGGGAGAGTGGTTGTGCACACATATCTTGCAAATACATTGCCATGCCCCTTCTCACTCTCTGTTGCAGCAAACTGGAAGAGTGCAGCAAAAAGTGGTCAGCAGACCAGTAAAAGTGGTTGGCCGACCACTTTATCTGGTCTGCAGCAATGGTAAGTGGTTTACAGGTGGTTGGTAACACCAATAAGTGGTCGGCCATGCTCCTGGAGGTCCCCATGATGGAGTAGAAGCTACCCTGAAGTTTGTGTAGTGATCTGAAATCAAATGCAAACAGAGGCAAGTTGGGGCATCGTGATGGATTTCCGAACGAGGCGACCAAGCATGTATACACTCTTATCCCTCTGAGGACATCTCTTTACTGCTTTACTTAGCTTCTTTACTTAGCTAGCTAATACTTTGGTTTTGTACTTAATTAGTTAATGCGCTTAACTGTTCAATTTGTATTGTAATAACTAGTTAGTTAATTAGCTTGTTTTGTAATAATTAGTTAACTAGGATTAGTTAATTAGTTGGCTTGTAATAATTAGTATAATTAGCTTAGATTAGCTAGTTAGCTCATTATTCGGACCCTCCGTCGAGAGGGCACAACTGTTGTAATAAGCGTGCGTGTGTGCGATGCATGTCTTCCAACCTCCATTTCTTTCTCCCTTTTATTTACCAGCTTTTGATGGTTAGTTTAGGGCATGTTTCAATTAGCATCCTTATGCTTCGCATGCGTGCACCCATTCATTTGTATTGCATGCATCGGGCTCGGCGCGTCATACTAACTGCATTGTATTTCAATACATTTACTTGAATACGTGTTCAACAGCATGTTATCAAGTTGCATTCACATGACATCTTAGAATAGCCGAGCCTATCTTAGTTGCATTTTTTTATGTGTTGTATTAGCCATCTTAACATGAATTAGGATTATGCATGATTTCTAACTAGTTCTCTGTTTTGGTTCGGAGTACACTGTATACTGCATGCGTGTAAGTGTTGCCATGTTCAACATGCTTGCCATGAGGCTAACTGCATAAGTGATTAACTGCTTGAATGCTTGTGGGTGAAGGTTGGATTGCTTGAATTGGAACAATTCATCAAAATGTGTGTTTTAAGCCCACTTGAAGTGGCAAAATCATGTTTTCTAAGCCCACTTGAGGGTGGCAAAATCCACGACTTCGCCTACTTGTGAGTAGCACCTCTAAACCATTTTCAAACAAATGAACATGAAATGTTTTGTTCTAACTTAGGCGATCTTGTCTATACTTGTATGCTGTGCGCATCACATAGTAATTCTAGGTTAATAACCGGAATAAGAACACATGTGTTTTCAAAAACAACATATCATGTTAAGTACAGGCCGATCTTTGATCGGGCGAACAGGGGTGCTCATTGCATGACCTTCCCCTCTCGTACCCAAGTTCCCGAGCCGAGACAACTTTGGTGATGACAGACACGTGGCCTTAGGCACGAGTCAGAGTTTCCTAAATTTTCCAAAAATAAAATATTTAGGTGGCGACTCTATATCTGGGAAAGTAGTCCATGTTTGGCACTTCTTTATTAAAATCGATTTTCCAAAACGATTTACCGGATTTGAACTCTTTGGTGATTTATCGGTCTCACATCGCACTTTGGGAGATTAGATTCAGAACCGTGACACGAGTCCGAACTGTAGTAGCTAAGAACAACGATTTCGCACCCTCGCGGGCGGAGCGGAGTTCGGGGCGGTCTACAGAATGTTGTTATGAGTTTGAGAGAAGATTGTGTGATGTTATTCAGGAAAAGGTTGTCGGGGCAACGTATAGAGATTATCACATCTTCGTAGAGACAGCAGCTCACGTGGAACCCGTTAGTTTTGGTGGTGGTCAGGATGAGGAGGAAGAGGCCATATTGGCAAATCTGACTGTTCGGGAAGGCAGTAAGCCTAGTAAGAATTGGAGATGGGCAAGATCTCAGGGACAGGCATCGTTAATGCCTCAATCCACTTTTTGTTCTTCGGACTTGTCCCTTGGAGGGTCCAGTCAAACTCAGGCTTCCTCGAGTCAGTCTTACAATAAAGGACCGCCTATTTGTTTTAGGTGTGGTTGGACGGGCCACATTTAGCATCGTTGCCCTCTACAGGGGTAGAACCAGTCTTAGTAGTCCATGTAGGGAAGGTGGTAAGATTTTGTGATGGTAAAGTTCGGTTATAGTATATTGTAATATGATGTTTTATTGTAGGGCTTAATGCCTATGGAAATTATTTGTGTATATACTATTGTCAACCCAAACTGTATGGGCATGTAATGAAATTTGACCTTGCTCGTAGTGAGAAGTATTATGGGGATTGATAATCCTAATTTTATGATGTAACTATTGTTATTTTCTTGAATGGGGTATATATTGGCTTGTGAGCCTTAATTTAGTTTGGGGTACTTGTAGAGATGTGAGCTATGGTATTTACGTGTTAAGTGGTTAATTGATGGTATTTTCGGGTAATAGGTGTAGCGTTGGGGGCGATTGTTTTGAGTGGCTAGGGTTATATAAGTAGTCATTTACTTTATCAGTCTTAGGGTGTGAAAAAGGGGTGAGTTTGCTATGTTGGTTTGCGAGTGGTAATGGGTTATTAGAGGCCATAGTGGTGTGATTTAGGTTGAGGAATCTAGTGCGATTCAAGGAAGTATGGGATTGTGAACAGTTTTAAGGTTGCGTAGTACTTTGGGTTGTAATTGAGGACGTGGAGCCTCACTGTTGTGTGTATGTGGTTGGTGTGAGTTTGTGAAATCCTTTGAGTTGGGATAAGGTGTTAGCATCTTGGTTTGTGAGCGCTCTTATGCCATTGGGTATTGATGATTAATCTCGTCGATGTTTGTGTTGGTTTGAAACTTCTGAGATTTTGGAAGTCGTGTGTGTTGTATTATCTCTCTTAGCACCATGTTTATTTCTATCAAATGTTATTATAGAAATGTGTTAGTTGTGTTGTGAAATCACGATTGGTGTGATGGATGTGGTTGGGTGATGGTTGGGATTCACTAGTTGGTTGTTAAGATAGCAGATGTGGAAGTTATTCTTGTTGGTTTTATGGCCTCCTACGACATTATATAACTGAAAACTTTGGGATTGAAATTTCACGGTTTGTTTTGGCAATATGTTTGTAAAACAAATGGTTTTGAGTCAGAGTTTTGAAATGAATTTTTTGTTGGAAAACAATGTAAGTTTGGACAATTTTGGAAAAGACATAAGTGAGAAGAGAGTTTTCAAGATAATAAGAAAACTTGTTTTAACCAAATTATGTGATTATTCTCTTTAACCTTGTGTGGTTGAGTTATGTAATGGCTTAGCTTCTGTTACTAACTGTGAGTTTAGTTTTGAGCGAGTTTGGCGTTACTTATTTTTTGGTTGTACCAGAGAATTGTCTCCATGGAAGGTGGTGTGTGTGTGTAGTCCTCTTTTTTTCGGTGAGAGTTGACTGGAGGGTTTTGGTTAAGTGTGGTTTTCTTTTAGTGTTCAAGTGTTAAGCGCTCGGTTTGCGTTTGGTTGGTTGTGTGCGGTTGGAACGTGTTTGGCGTCTGGGAGCAAGTAGTTCGATTGTTTGGTTTAGTCTTATAGATCTCTATGAGACCAGGAAAATCCTCTCACATTGATTGTAGAGATCTAACAAAGAGATGAGCTTTACCCCTGTATATCTGCAAAAGATGAACATAGTCGGCACCACCCAACTAGAGTTATCGGTCGGAAACACTCTGATGATGAAGTTAGCCACTGGAATCAGAGAAGGAAGATGAAGAAAATGAAGAGTGTTTGTGTGTTGTCTGGCAGAGAGAAGAGGCATACCTTACTCCTTGGGATGCCCTCTTTTTATAGAGATGGGGGGTGTGATATTTGCTTGGTAGATATTTGTTTAGTGAGCTTGCTTGTTTGGGCTAGGCCCATTGTCAGGCCTTGTTTGGGTTAGCCTAATAAGCTAATATATTTTTTTCTGGCTCCCACAATTGTCCCAAAACTTTCATTGTCTGCGGTAGAAGAATGAGAGTTTTTACTGCTGAGCTATGCTGTTCAAATAGATGTTAGGTTTCTTGATAAAGAACACTTTTCATAAATGAATAACATGAATGAATGAATGACTGGATAGATGCATGTATGCACAAATATATGTATAATTATATGTTTATAAGAGAGGGGTAAGCTAAAGCCTAGTGAGTAATATTAGTACAAATTTATATCACATTAGTTCCAAACAAACTATATCATAAATGATTACTTGTCATATCAAAGTTTACAAAGCATATATGTATATATATATATGTGTGTATGTTTGTGGTACATCCAATACTGCATGATGGGACCATATAGGTGTAACATAGGGACCTGTTGGGTCTACATCAGATATCTCTGTAATGATGGGTCATGGTATTGTTACCCCCAAGCGAGGGTCATAGGCTGTGGCATAATATCTGTCACGCCCCAACCCTGCCCTTAAAAGGTTGGGCATGACCTATGCAGAAATAGACACTTAACCTGATATATATATATACAACATAGGGGCCTGAATGGAAGCATTGACATCATAGGATAATATATAAGAAAGTATGACATCCATTGAGCTACCACTACCATGCCAGGATCACAGATATCGCATAAGACGAATAGACATAAGGAGATACACATTTGAGAACTAGTTATATACATATGCATATACAGAACCAGCCCCATGGTTGGGTGTATGACAAAAACATTATATACATTTCCTCCTAAGCCAATAACTAGAGTATACGCCATAATCTAGCAAAACACCACAAAAATGAACGGCTTCGATTAAGGGCCTGGCTATGCTTAGGCTGACCAAAGTGTGACGGTGCCAGGGCTAGGACCGACCTCCAGGTTGGTTACCTACAGAAACAGACATAACATAGAGTGAGCCAGGCTCAGTGAACAATAGTACTTAAATGCGTCAATACACCAGTAACATTGTAACACATATAAAAGCGTAAGTAATGCGGAAATCATGTAGTGAGTCTGAATCTGTACACATTTGCCGAACGACTTTATCGGTTCACAATTTCATAGATTGGCCCTTGGCCTGATGGACTCACACGTTCACAAATTAGCCCTTGGCTTCATAGTTTCATAATTCGCAAGTTGGCCCTCGGCCTCATAGATTCATACTTCACAAGTTCTTTCGATACTTTCACAACTTCACACTGTTTCTCAATTTCATAATTTCACATTTCTTCCCAAGTAGCATACATGTTAAATATAACGTCAATAGCAATAACACTTAGCGTGATTAAGATACATCTAGTACTATTACTCACTGTGTTACGGCGGGGCACTAGGTCCTCCTGAAGCGTGTCCTACACATGCACAAAGATACAAATTAGTTCCCCTTTTTCTTGTTAAATCAATTCTTGACTCGTTTTACTTCGACTAAATTAACGAACATCAAAACAACATCAATTGCAGGTTTCAACAACATTAGAGGATTCGGTACGCAAAACGGAGCAACCCGTGTTTTCCAGCCTGGGCCGCACGTGCGGCTGTGAGCCCCGCACGTGCGACAAAGGGTCCCGCACATGCGGCAGTGATGCCCCGCACGTGCTTTTTTAGCAATGTTCAACACCAAAAATTCACCATTTCCCCGCACGTGTGGCCATGACTCCCGCACGTGCGGCTGGGGTTCCCGCACGTGCGGCCTTGGCCCCCGCACGTGCGGCGATTCTGTTCAAAATAGTCCGAAAATTCCTTTAAAATTCCATTTTTGTTTGGGTATCTTTAGAGGCTCATCTTAACCATAAATTGATAGTCTAAAGTTCCAAATTCATGTGATTAGGAGTCAAAATACATACATCAAGTGAGTACAAGTTAGATCATTACTCTTAAGGTCATAAACCCATAAACACATTCACTCTCATGAGATTCTAACGCAAACACATATGCACAAAACCATGTCATATAATTGAATTCAAGCAAAGAAATTGGAGGAAAGAGTGTAGCTTCTTATAGCTACTTCAAATTAAATCCAAACATTCACAAATAAGGTTATCTTGCCAATTTCCTTCTTACACACACATAGCACCACAATCTCAACCCTTAAGTGACATGATTATGAGAATAAGATAGACATCTACATACCTTAAACTTAATTTTCAAATCCCCAACCTTCTTGTTGGTATGGAATTGGCAAAATCAGACAGTATGGATGTGTTCAGAAGGCTCCAAATAGTTGGAAACGACTATTGATTCTTTGTAATCAGACTTCGAATGGTGTCGTTGTAGCCAAAATGGATTTGACGGCTCAGATTGGTAGGGACTGGTGCTCCACGAAGCACTGGATAATTTCTCTGATATATACTGAGTGGGACAGCTCGACTTGGCTTGGTGTCTTGTGGCTCGGCTTGGCTCGGCTTGGTGTCTTTGGCAAAAAATAAGAAATACGAAATAAGGAAAAATAATGCTAACAAAACTTGAGCCTTTGCCTTTGTGAGAAAAGCCTTAATACTTAACCACTTTGCCACCTTAAATCCTTATGTTTGGTTTATGGAAGTTATGTATTTGAACATGATTGTTATTCGGCAAGTACAAGATGGGACTTAGCCGTGATGCATTGAATAATTTCTGAGGTTGGCCTACTCAAGTCGTCTTCTCTAGCAGAATTGTGGCATTGCTCGCTAAACTTCAACGGGCTCGTACGACTTCGTTTTAACTCCAATTTTGACGCGGTTTGTTGTGTTGGACTCGTCTTAATGAGTACTTCACATTGGTATGGTCAAAACTTGATTTTGACAACGTGAAAAATATCAGTGTGCTGAAAATTTGGTCCATTTCGTAACTATCGGCGGACTTCAGTTACATTTTTGCTCTTGGTTGGTGTGTCTACATGCCTCTAGTCGACATGAACCTTCCGGTTGGCCAGGTAATACCTGTTGTATTGCCAAAAAATGGTTTGAATGAAGAAGAATGTAGACGCAACTTTAGAGAAAAAGGATGGGCATATAAACGTGGTCGGCAACGCTTTTGCTGGCCGAAATACTTGGTTGGCACGTCGACAATGTAAGATACTTGCAACTGGCCTAGCCAACATGATTAGAACTTGGTTCTCGGCATTGTAGGTGGATTATACATCCGATGGAGTTGTAATGGCTGAGTGTTGAGTGTCGAAAAATAGTCAAGTTGATGTGTAGGAATTCGGCAAGTTGGTAGCTACTGTAGGAAGTCGAGGAGTGAGTTACGTGCTGTCGAGGGGCATGGATAAGCTTCAATAGACTGTTGATGGGTAATGTTGCCGAGTAATGTGGCTGAGGAGGTGATGTTGCCGAATACTGTTGTCAAATAATGTGACCGGATAATGTTACTGAATAATATTGATGTAGGTAAGGACGAGAATTTTTGAAGTGGTCATTTCGACCACCTTTTAGTTTTGCCAAGAAGAGGATGATATAACAAAGGCAAATTTGATGCTTCCATGTACGGGTGTGCCAAACAACTATCAAAGGCAAGTTGATGCTTCCATTATTGCCGAGGAAGATGGACGAATAGTAGCGAGCTTAGTGATGATGCCGAGTTTAGCCACCGTATAGTTGAGATAAAGCACTAGTGTGCTATGTAGTCTCGGTGTCGAGCAGAACTAGTTGTCGAGTTCGAGTTGGTGGTAGGTGGCCATGCTTAAGTGTGAAATATTTTCTCGACAATGGAATTGTAGTTGCTTTATGCTACCATTTCCAGTTGGTCGAGTTCTGTGAGACCATGAAATTTTATTCCGCCGTGAGGTGAAGGCATGTTATATGTTGCTGAGACGAATGGAAAATTGTTAATGAAGCTTTTCATGCAAATGGAATGTAAATGGAACTTCATTGCCAAGGAAGCTTTTCATGCATAATTGTTAATGAAGTGCACATTTTTATGTAAACAATGAATCCATGAAATTACATTAGAGAAATAGAATGAAAAGCTTGGCGAAATATTATAAGCCATTCATGATATATCTATATATCTATATATATATGGCTGCCGAATTGGTTGCATCCACCGGAGTGCCCCACGGGAAAGTAGGTGCTAAAGATTAGTTTCCTAGAAAAAATACAAACGCTTGCCGGCAACTCGTCTTGGATTTTGATGTGTTGAAACTGCGATCGGCAACTTCTTTTTGTCTTGCCGATGACGCGAAGAACTGGGGTGATGTTCAACATGGCATCGGTAATTTGCTGATTTTGCTAACAGCTGATATGGTTACTGAAACATCATATAAATATATAAAGCTTAAATTATTGAGAATGAAAGACGTAAGCCATTTGTTTGTTAGTTGTGGAGCCACAAAACATAATTCCTTAATTCCTGCTAATTGTGAACACATACCTTGTATTTCTCAAGAATCAATTTTAAAATAACCTCCTATGAAGCAATAAATAAATAATTCTAGGGTTGGATTCGACCGAGCAACCCTTTGTATAATGCCGAAAAGAAGTGCCTAACAAACAAAAAGTAAACCCAGTTTTAGAGAGAGAAAATGAAGATACAAAAGTAAATCCATGAACTGTGTTTTGTCTTAAAACTTTTTCATCCAGATTTACCATGAACAAAAGTTGTCCAGAGAATTTGTAAGCACACACATATGTATATCCAATTCAAGAACCAATTTTAAAATGATTTTCAGAGAGCAAATAAATCAAAAGTGTTGTTGAATTTTTACTTACAATAACATGTTTGCTCTTCTCTTCGTTGCACTCTTGCAGACATTTCCCACAGATGGCGCCAATTGTGAGACCAGGAAAATCCTCTCACATGGATTGTACAGATCCACAAAAGAGATGAACTTTGCCCTTGTATATCTACAAGGATGAACATAGTCGGTGCTACCCAACCAGAGTTACTGGCCAGAAACATTTCGATGATAAAGTTAGCCAATGGAATTAGAGAAGGAAGATGAAGAAAATCAAGAGTGTTTGTGTGTTGTTTGGCAGAGAGAAGAGGCACACCTTACTCCTTGGGATGCCCTCTTTTTATAGAGATGGGGGGTGTGATATTTTCTTGGCAGATATTTGTTTGGTGGGCTTGCTTATTTAGGCTAGGCCCATTGTCAGGCCTTGTTTGGGTTAGCCCAATAAGCTAATATATTTTTTTCTGGCTCCTACAATCCCACCTAGTTTTGTGGGTCAAAGAGGTACTTGTGGCTCCTCCCATATTGTATGTTTGCTCCAGTGTCTTTGGGGCACTGAGGTGTTGGACTGAGATCCTGGAATATATCCCGCGTATGGCTCTAGTTTTGGGTTGGTGGGTATATTCCTTTTTGCTATTGTGTACCTAGTGTTTTGGGCATTCTCATTGATTTCGGGGACGAAATTTCCTAAGTGGGGGAGATTGTAGTGCCCGTGTTTAGAGCCGATCCATTTTATTCTTGGTTGGGACATAGGGTTGTCCCAGGTGACTTTCACCCTGTCGTGCGAGTTTGGATCTCGTAACGTCTCGAGTTGGCCTCAGAGAGCAGCCCAGGAGTTTCTGGCTGAGCCAAGTCACGCCCGTGACCATAGCCTTCGCTCCCGCGATGGGCTGGTGTGAAGGTCACGCCCACGATGGGCCGTGATCGGTCGCGACCAAAACTGGGGTTTAGGTCTATGTATAGAGGGGTGAGTGCATTGCCCGTGAGGGGCTGAGGTGCCAGACCACGATTAGACGAATCGCTCTTGCGGTCAAGGTTAATGTGTCCACGACCAGGGTGACTAGGCGGTTAAATTCGCTGTGTAGAGGGCCGCGCCAGCAACGTGTTGAGGTGGCATGTTCGTGTCCGTGATGGTTTGGACCGCCACTGTGACGAATCGTGTGTATAAGTTCGCAGTGCGCTGAAAAGTCACTTTTTTGGTTCTCTCTCTCTCTCTCTCTCTTCTCTCACTCTTTCATCATTTTTGGGTTTTTTGGATCTAAAAGTTTGGGTTTCATATAGCTTCACCAATTTTCTGTCCTAGTACCATAGACCAAAACGTAGAGGGTCGTGAGGGCGTCATTTTAATCTGAGCGGATCGTGTTTTCATCGCCTATAGATTGTCGGCTTTTCTCCTTTTTGCTTCAAGAGGTAGGGATTTTAGAGCTTCTTTTCAATATCTCGCTATAGATAGACCTGTGGCAATTTTTATGGCATTAAAAAGCATAGTTCTATAGTTGATTTTGTTAAAAATCATATGGGTTGGTTTGGGTTTGAGTTTTGAGTTATAGATTGAAATTGGTGGTTGATTAGGTATTGTTGATGATGTTTAGAATATGGGATTGGGAAGTCTGAGCTTCTAACCAAGAAATTGAGAAAAGTTGATGTGATTTGTGTAGTGTAGTATTGGGTTATGTTGAATATTACTAAATTGGAGAGTTTTGGTAAACAATTAAATGGGTATTGATGAGTCAGGTATGTTGGGAATTTGGAGGCATAGAAATTTGTTTTCAAACAAATTGTTAATTCGTTAACTCGTTTGTTAAATTGGGAATTGGAATTGGGTTGATATGTATGGTTGTTTGTCATTATATAAATGGTGTTTAGAGTTTTGTCCTTGGCCACCGATAGAGGATGGTATTGATTGTTGCTAGATAGAGGCTATGAGTACTATTATAGAATGGGCTATGTAATGTAGAGTGATGTGTTGTTGGTTGTAAATGGACATTGTAAATAGACAATTCTATTGTGTGTTATCGTGGATTATGCTGTTAGAAAGGAATTAGAATGATTGTGAATGTTTTTTAGGTTGTGACATTGTCGTTGGATAGATGATTTGAGTAGACGGTTGCTCATATTGTGTTTTGGAAACGTTTTGAAGTAGAGGAAAACCCGTTGTTGAAAGGTGCTGCTCGGAGAGCATTTTGATATAAATATGTTAATGTATTTAACTGGTAATAGTCGTGGTTGTGGTAATTGGACTAGGTGTATGTATTACACGTGTTTATTATTTATGTTGGTTAGCATGTTATGTTTTTATAGTGATGTTGTATGGGGGTTCGTTTTCCGCCGTATTGAGCCGGCAAAGCGTGGCACCTTGACAGAGGTCTTCTCGTCCCTTTCAGTTTGCGCCCAGCAAAGTGTGAAAGGGGGTCCGTTTCCTGCCGTATTTGAGCCGAAAAAGTGTGACGCCTTATGATAGGTTCTTCTCCTTTTCAGTTTGCGCTTGGTAAAGTATGACCTAATGTCACGACCTAAAGCCGCCCTTATAGGTGTACCGTCGTAACCGGTCAATAATCCTAGGATTACCAAAGGCTTCTAGACAAATCATCACATAATAAAGGGCTTCGGAAGCAAATATATAAAACAAACATAGTCCATAGAGTTGTGCAGACATACATGAGACAAAATTTAAAACTTATATACATATACCAACATATGACATCATATACATATCCATCTTACATCACCATTAAACATACACCACAAAAAAACTAGTCTTGAAAACAAACAAAAGTCTCAAACTCATAATTTGATAAAAAAACCTCGACCAACGACATTTCACGAACCTCCTTGGGAGGCACTGTGATTGGCTAGACAAAACTGACCTCCAGGTAATAGCTTAGGCCTGGTCACGTACCTGATCACCTATATACATAAATAATACAGTGAGTTGGAGCCCAGTGAATAATAACAAGGTAAAGATTTTAATGAATGATGTCCGTAACAGATTCAGAAATCAGATTTCAAGTCTCTTATCAAGTCAGAATCATAATCATGTTTGTATTCGTATTAAGAGTCATAATCATAATCATATTCAAATCATGCGTGGTACATCCATTTGCGTTATCATATCACATTGGTCGTTCATATCAAATTCCATAATGGAACCTCCGGTACTGGGTGTCATACGATATACAACGGCCACGGTATTGTTTTCCCCAGGCGAGGGCCTCATGCCACGGTAATGTTTCCCTTGGGTCAGCGCCTCATGACCATAAGCCACAGTATTATTTCCCCTGGGTGAGGGTCTTTGCTAAAGATGCCACTAATACATTTCAAAAATTTGGGCTATCATTCATTCATACATAAAATAACATTTCAAGAAACAGATCATGTTAAGTCATTTAGAAAATACTTAAAGTTAAACATAGCTTTACAGAGTTATTACTTACAGATAGTATGATAACAAAATGAATGGATTATAGCGCGTGACCTACACAAACATATAACAAATACACATATTAAAACACATATTCAGATAGTATTTAACTTATTTCGTTTCGTTCTTAGTGTGTTTCTAGCCTTTATCCTTATTATGATGTCTTAATTAGAGCTTAGAAATGCCTAAGATGCAATGACGATGTCAAAATGTACATCAGAACACTTAGTCAAATTTTCAAAAACCGGGTAGTCCACTCAAGCGCAACTTCGGTCGCTCGAACGGCCTGTAAGGTCTGCAAAAGTACTGGTTGCATGAATTTTCTGCTCGACGGACGCTCGACGGTAACTCAAGTGTAAGACTAGGTAAAAACGGTCTCTCCGCTCGAGTGCAATTTTGGTCGCTCCAGCGGTCTGCAAAAGTCTGTAAAACTTCTGGGAACTCTCATTTTACATTTGAGCTCAACTTCGATCGCTCAAGTGGAAGGTCAAAAATAAGGGTGGTAGCTCAAGCGCTGATTCTACCGCTCGAAGAGCAATACTAAGAGCTTGCATTCTTCGTTCAAGCGTAGACTTCACCGGTCGAGCGGAGGGTGCAAATTCTGGAATTTCCAGATTGCAGATTCAAGTCTAAAGCCTCAAATTTAAACCAACAAAACACATCCTTTTGGGCCCAAAACTTGAGGAAACATAAGTAAACTTGTAAAACATGGTGAATTCAAAATCATTTCACAAAATCAAAGCCCAAAAGCATGCCAATTGTGCAAAATCAAGCTTAAAATGTTGAAACATAACATGCATGTAATTTTTTGACTTCAAAGTTTTCAAAACATGATCAAACAAGGTAAAATGGTATGAAACTTAATGAAATTCCAAAACCAAGCTATGATCAATGCATGCATGAGAGAATTTAGGAGTAAACATCTTCAAAATACCATGATATGTACATGCATGCATGATTTGCTCCCGATTCTACTTCTTTAGCTCAATTCTTAATCTACTTAATTCTCTTGAACTTATGCATTACACCCTAATTCCCTTTGATTCCACATGAAAATGAGCTTAAGGTTACATAATATGAGTTGAATTCTTACCTAAGGCCTGAATTCTTCAAGTAGGAGTTTAATTCCTTTGGATTCTCTTCAATCTCCTCCAAATTCAAGCTTGAATACAATTTCTTTCTTCTCTCCCTCTCTCTCACGTTTTAGGCTCAAAGATGAGGAAATGAGTGTGCAACGAAAAAGTCTAGCAATTAGATTAGTCTTATGTAGGCTTGATTAAGGGAGTTAATTAACTCTTGCTTAAGTTAATTAATTTGCAGTCTTTTATTCTAATTATTTCGTTCTGAATCGAATTTCAATTAAACCTACCATAATTTTCCAAAAATTCCAAATAACACATAAATCAAGTTAATTTCGTGATCAGATGCCAATAAGGCCTTCAATTTGCAGAACAAAACAGAAACACAAATATACATTTCTACGACAGACAGATATAAGCACAAAGAACATGTGACATATGCAATTAATTCAAATTCATTCTTAATTACTTATTAGCGTATTCTTAATCAAAGATTATAGGCTAATCATAGGCCAGGGTTATTACAGTCTTTCCCTCTTAAAGAGTTTGGTCCTCCAAACTCGAATTACCTTCTTTTTGGAAGAATATATGATCTAGAGGAAACAAGTTTAGGGTATATCTTCATCATATCCTCTTCGGTTTCCCACGTTGCATAAGTTCCTCAATGATTTTGCTAATCAACCTTCACTAGTTGAATTTCTTTCTTTCTTAGCCTTTTGACCCTTCGATTGACAATCTAAATCGATTGTTCCTTGTATAATCATCTTTTAAAAGCACATGAGTGGATTCAATCACATGTAACAGATCTTGTAGGTAATCTCGAAGCATAGAAATATGAAACACATTGTGCATTTGCTTCATAACTAGCGGTAAGGCCACTCGATACGTCACCAGATTGATTTTCTCAAGAATTTTATATAACCCAATGTATCTTGGGGCCAACTTGCCTTTCACCCCAAACCGTGTCTGACCTTTCATTGGAGTCACTTTTATAAACACATGGTCACCGACCTCATATACTCTATCTCTCCTCCAGACATCCGCAAAACTCTTTTGACGGCTCTGTGCAGTTTTCAAATGTTGTTGAATCAATTTTACTTTCTTAATTGTTTCTTGCATAAGTTCCGGTCCCAATAATGGTCTATCGCCTACTTTGGCCTAACAAATTGGAGATCGGCATTTCCTACCATACAATGCTTCATAAGGAGCCATCCCAATATTTGAATGATAGCTGTTATTGTACGCAAACTCAGCCATTAGGGAGGTAATTCTCCCAATTCTCTTGGAAATCTAACACACACATTCGTGACATATCTTCCGAAGTTTGATTGGTTCATTCAGATTGGTCGTCTATCTGTGGGTGGTAGGCATTACTCAGTCGTAGTTCAGTTTCCAAAGCCTGTTGTAACCTCTGCTAGAGTCTTAATGTGAACTTAGAATCTCTATCAGATAAAATGGATACTGGCACACCGTGCAATCTCACAATCTCATTCACATAAATGTTAGCTAACTTATCCGCATTATAAAAGGTTTTGACAAGTAAGAAGTGTGCAGATTTAGTCAAATGGTCAACAATTACCCAGATAGAGTCCATACCTCAGGAGGAGAGAGTCAGTCCAACAATGAAGTCCATCGTAATGTGCTCTCATTTCCATTTCGTATTGGAAGCGACTGAAGTAATCCAACAGGTTGTTGATGTTCACCTTTTACCTGTTGGCAATGTAAACACCTAGCCACAAAATCAATAATACTTTTCTTCATTAGACCACCAGAAATTTTGTTTCAAGTCACGGTACGTTTTTGTATTCTCTGGATGCATAGCAAATCTTAAGTTGTGAGCTTCGATCATAATATGTTTTCTCAGTTCATAATGGTTTGATACATAAAGTCTACCATGAAATTTCAACACATTGTTTTCATACACAAATCCCGGCCTCGGTTTTGATTCAATCTCATCAACAATTTTCTTTAAGAACTCATCTTCAAGTTGTTTCTCTCTAATTTATTCAATGATTACAGGCTAGGCAGAGATGGCGGCTAGAATCCCACCTTGTTCATACAACACAATTTCAATCTCATTCTTGTCCAAGTCAGATAACAACTCTCTCTGACCGGTGAGCAAACATGAACAAATTTCCCATTGACTTTCTATTCAAAGTGTCTGCAACGGTATTGCCTTTCCCGGATGGTACAAGATCTACAAGTCATAATCCTTAATCAGCTCTAACCATCTTCTTTGTCTCATGTTTAATTCTTTCTGAGTAAAGAAATATTTTGGGCGTTTATGATCAGTATACAATTCACAAGTTATTCCATACAAATAATGGAGCCAAATTTTCAATGCAAAAACCATAGATACAAGTTCAAGGTCATGGGTCGGATAATTCTTCTCATGTAGTCGGAGTTGACAAGAAGCATAAGCAATCACTTTACCATTTTGCATTAACACACATCCCAGGCCTTTGTATGATGCATCACTATAAATCTGAAACCCATAAATACCATTTGGCAAGGTCAAAATTGGTGCAATTACCAATTTAGTCTTCAGTTCTTGAAAGGTTGACTCCCGTTGATCATTCCATTCAAATGGTATATTTTTCTATGTCAACTGTGTTAATAACATATCAAGTTTCAAGAAATCTTTCACAAATCTGCGATAGTAACCTACCAGCCCTAGAAAGCTTCTGATTTCTAACACATTGGATGGTCTTGGCCAGTCTACAATAGCTTCAACTTTCTGTGGATCAACTGATATGCCATCTCTATTAATTACATGCCCCAAAAATGTCACATTGTCTAGTTAGAATTCACATTTTGAAAATTTTGAATACAATTTTCTTTCTCTCAAAGTCTGTAGCACAATTATCAAATGGTTCTCATGATCTTTCCTACTTTTAGAGTAGATTAAAATATCATCAATAAATACAACAACAAATTCATCTAGATATGATTTAAACACCCTGTCATAAGGTCCATGAAGGTAACAGGTGCATTAGTCACCTCAAATGGCATTACCAAAAACTCATAGTGTCCATATCTAGTTCTGAATACAGTTTCTCTATGTCTTCTACTTTAACTTTTCAGTTAGTGATACCTGGATCTAAGGTCTATCTTAGAGAACACTGATACTCCATGGAGTTGGTCCAATAGGTCATCTATTCGGGGCAGTTGGTATTTGTTCTTGATAGTTACTTTGTTCAATTCCCGATAGTCTATACTAGCCTCAAAGATCCATCCTTCTTTGGAGCACCCCAAGGTGAAGTGCTCGGGGCGAATAAACTTCTTATCAAACAATTCCTACAGTTGAGTTTTCAACTCTTTCAATTTAGGGGTTGACATTGTATATGGGGTTTTGGAAATTGGTTGTGTTCTAGGTATTATATCAATAGTGAATTCAATCTCCCTTTCAATTAAGCCCCCAAGCAATTCATTCGGAAACACATTGGGAAATTCACAAACAACAGGAATAGTTCCCACATTAGGACTATCAGAAGTCTCAGTCAAAACACAACACAGATAACCCCTGTATCCCATCCTAAGCAGTTTAACAGTTTTCATGGCAGAAATCAAGTATGTGGGAGGAACTACCCCATTCCCAACAAACACAAATTCAGGTAAACCAGGTGGACGAAACATAACAGATTTATTCACATCATCAATAGTTGTACGGTACTTTATCAACCAATCCATACCCAATATGCAGTCAAAATGATCAATACCCATTGGCAATAAATCAACATACAACGTCACATCATCAATCACAATATCACATTCTGGATAAACATAAGCACATGCCATAGAACCCTCAGATGCGTAGATACAGACAATAAATAATTCATGGGTTCTAAAGGTCTAGTTAATTTCTGGGAAAAGGCATACGACACAAAAGAGTATGTAAAATCAGAATCTATCAAGACATATGCATTTTGGGCACAAATGGATGTTATACCTAACACCACAGACTCGGTGTTCTGCACATCCCCAGGAACTAGTGCGAACACTCTCTTTTGCCTTAACATTTCATTTTAGTTCTTGCATTTGACCTCGATACAGAAGGAGATCCAGCTAAACTCGCTACGAGACGATTGGCATTCTCAGACCAAAGCGAACAATCTTTCATCATGTGGCCAACCTTGCCACACCAGTAATAGGCACTAGTTGCGCGGTAACATACACCCTTATGCTTCCTTCCACATTCAGAACAAACAGGTGTAGATCCACTACTTTGGCTTGAGCAACTAGAGGATCCCGTGTTTTGCTTCTTTGAAAACAACCGACCCTTTTTGAAATTGAATTCGGATTTCTTACCTCTCCATTTAGTTGTTGGGGCTTTAGTCTGTCTCTTTGCAGCTAAGTTGGCTTAATCCATGAGAGCTCTATCAAGCACATCAACATACTTTGGTAGTTTCAATACACCGACCCGATCAAACACATCTAGATCCAACCCTCCTTCAAATTTCTGAGCTTTCTTATAGTCCGTATCCATTATGTGAGGAGCAAATCGAGCTAACTCAGTGAATTTAGCCTCATACTCTGCCACAGACATATTGCCTTGTTTGAGTTCTTGGAATTCAGATACCTTGTGGTCTCGAAAGCACTGTGGAAAGTACTTTTCGTAGAAAATCTCTTTGAATGGATCCTAACTTTCTCGGATAAGCATCCACCAATGTCGAACTTCGTCCTTTAAAGTGTAGGTGGCCAACAACACTTTTTAAGTCTCAGTACATGGAAAGACTTCAAATAACTTTACATTTTCTAGCATCCATGTTTCAGCCTGTGAAGGTTCAATTCCACCCAAGAAAGTTGGTGGTTTTATCTTATCGAATTTCTCTGTCAAGCTGATGATGTCATTATTTACCGGTTCTGCTTAGACTGGAAAAGGCAGAGGAGGCAAGGATTGTTGTCTTTGTTATTGTATTATTGCTTCTGTCAAAGCTTCAAGCAATCTTTCCATTTGGTTCATTCGAGTCTCGGAAGATTCAGCTGTACCATCAGTTCTTGTATTTCCCATTTGCTATAGGTAAACAGAGCACTAATAAACATAGGCAAATAATTCTCTTCACAGTGATCAATTTCAGTTCATTTCATTTCAGTATCAATCTATATATTGGTTTAGAGATGTTAATATTTTTGACACACACACACACATGCAGATGTAATGTCCCTAATTCTTACTAGGACATCCTGTAGCTCATATGGACTCGTGTGTGCGGTATAACTCGTGCTCTGATACCACTATGTCACGACCCAAACCCACCCCTACAGGTTTACCGTCGTAACCGGCCAGTAATCTTGAGATTACCAAAGGCCTCTAAACAAATCATCACATAATAAGGGGTTGCGGAAGCAAATATATAAAACAAACATAGTCCATAGAATTGTGCAGACATACATGAGACAAAATTTAAAACTTATATACATATGCCCACATATGACGTCATATAGATATCCATCTTACATCATCATTAAACATATACCACAAAAGAATTGTTCTTGAAAACAAACAAAAGTCTCAAACTTATAATTTGATTCGTAAAACTCGACCAGTGACATTCCAGGAACCTCCTCAGGAGGCACTACGGTTGGTTGGACAAAACTGACCTCCAAGCAATAGCTTAGGCCTGGTCATGTGCCTGATCACGTACATACATAAATAATACAGTGAGTTGGAGCCCAGTGAATGATAATAGGGTAAAGATTTTAATGAATGATGTTCGTAACAGATTCAGAAATTAGATTTCAAATCTCTTATCAAGTCAGAATCATAATCATGTTCGTATTCGTATCAGAAACAGAGTCATAATCATAATCATATTCAAATCGTGCGTGGTACATCCACTAGCATTATCATATCACATTGGTCATTCATATCAAGTTCCATAATGGAACCTTCGGTACCGGGTGTCATATAATATACATCGGCCACGATATTGTTTCCTCCGGGCGAGGGCCTCATGCCACAATATTGTTTCCTTCGGGTGAGGGCCTCAAGACCATAAGCCACGGTATTATTTCCCCTAGGCAAAGGCCTTTGCTAAGGATACCACTAATAAATTTCAAAAATTTAGACTATCATTTATTCATACAGAAAATAACATTTCAGGTAACAGATCATGTTAAGTCATTCAGAAAATACTTAAAGTTGAACATAGCTTTACAAAGTTATTACTCACAAATAGCTTGATAACATAATGAATGGATCATACAGCTCACGACGCGTGACTTACACAAACATATAACAGATACACATGTTGAAACACACACTCAGATAGTACTTAACTTTTTCGTTACGTTCTTAGTGTGTTTCTAGCCTTTATCTTTATTATGATGTCTTAATTAGAGCTTAGGTATGCCTAAAATGCAATGAGGATCTCAAAATGTACATCAGAACACTTAGTCAAATTTTCAAAAACAGGGCAGTCTGCTTGAACGCAACTTCTGTCGCTCGAGCAGCCTGTAAGGTCTGCAAAAGTAATGGTTGCATGAATTTTTCGCTCGACGGATAGTTGACAGTTACTCGAGCATAAGGCTAGGTAAAAAGGGTCTTCGCTTGAACGCAACTTTGGTCGCTCGAGCGGTCTGCAAAAGTCTGTAAAACTTCTGGGAGCTCTCATTTTACACTCGAGCTCAACGTCGATTGCCCGAGCGGAAGGTCAAAAATAAAGGTGGCCGCTCGAGCCAACCCCCAAACTCTACAAAAGTATTGAAAGCTCGCATTCTCCACTCGAGCGCAGACTCCACCGCTCAAGCAGAGGGTCCAAATTCTAGAATTTCCAAATTGTAGATTCACCTTTAAAGCTCAAATTCAAACCAACAAAACACATCATTTTGGGCCCAAAACTTAAGGAAACATAAGTAAACTTATAAAACATGGTGAATTCAAAATCATTTCACAAAATTAAATCCCAAAAGCATGCCAATTATGCAAAATCAAGCTTAAAATGTTGAAACATAACATGCATGTAATTTCTTTACTTCAAAGCTTTCAAAACATGATCAAACAAGGTAAAATGGTATGAAACTTAATGAAATTCCAAAACCAGGCTATGATCAATGCATGCATGAGAGAATTCTTGAGTAAACATCTTCAAAATACCATGATATGTACATGCATACATGATTTACTCCCAATTCTACTACTTTAGCTCAATTCTTAATCTACTTAATTCTCTTGAACTTATGCATTCCACCCTAATTCCCTTTTGATTCCACATGAAAATGAGCTTAAGGTTACATAATATGAGTTTAATTCTTACCTAAGGCTTAAATTCTTCAAGTAGGAGTTTAATTCCTTTGGATTCTCTTCAATCTCCTCCAAATTCAAGCTTAAATACGATTTCTTCCTTCTCCCCCTCTCTCTTACGTTTTAGGCTCAAAGATGAGGAAATGAGTGTGCAATGAAAAACTCTAGCAATTAGATTAGTCTTATGTAGGCTTGATTAAGGGACTTAATTAACTCTTGCTTAAGTTAATTAATTTGTAGTCTTTTATTCTAATTATTTCGTTCCGAATCGAATTTCAATTAAGCCTAACATAATTTCCCAAAAATTTCAAATAACACATAAACCAAGTTAATTTCGTGATCAGACGGTGATAAGGCATTCAATTCGCAAAACAAAATAGAAACACAAACATGTATTTCTACGACAGACAGATATAAACACAAAAAACATGTGACACGTGCAATTAATTCCAAATTCCTTCTTAATTACTTATTAGGCATTCTTAATCAAAGATTATATGCTAATCATAGGTCGGGTTTATTACACCTAAGGGGCGTTCCCTTCCGGGTCAAGCCGATAAAGCGTTATGTATTATCTGTGTTGTAGGATCTGTCATTCGTGTTGTATGCCGATAGAGATGGGATTGATAGTATGTATTACTCTCGGTTGGTTTTTATTGGATGTATGTATTCTCAGTTTCTTTTGGTGGTTGTCCCTTGCACTTGGGCCTATGGCCAGAAAAGATAGTAGGTGTATTGGTGCTTAGATGCATATATTGTATTGATATGTGGGACTGGGCTATGACTTGCATATGGGGGTTGTGTTTTAAACAGATGTTTAACTGAAATAGTTTTATGTCAATGTGGAAGATTTTTATTAAAAGAAAACGGGATTTGTGAAATGTTTTGGAAGTAAAACGAGCGTTAGAAAGAAAAGAAGTGTTTTATGCTGTGTTCTGTGAAAGGGGAATTTTTTTGAGAAATTGTGATTATATAGGTATATTTTCGGATATTAACTGTCACATTACTTATATGGTATATCGTGGTGCATACATAATCATTTGTGTCGTGATTGATTAGGATATTTGAGATCTCTACTGGGCTTAGTGCTCATTCCACGTGCTGACAAATCTTTTAGGTACACGGTTGGAAGATTGTTCAGGGCTTAAAGTCTTTTATGTTGTGGCCATGAGGCCTTTTTGTTTGTTGGTCGAGTGCCATGTATTGTACAAGGGTATATCCCTTTATTTATTGAAATTTCTGTGTAAGCCTAAGGCTATTGTACCATGTTTTATTTATATATCATCATTATAGTCATGAGAGAATGTTATTATTTATCCTGTGTTCATAGTCTTGCAAGGATGGAATTATTGGAAATGGTAACAATATAAAGGATTAGGTAATGGATTCAGGTGATAAAGGTAAGGGCGTTACAAATCGAGCTTTTTTTTTTCCTAATTGGATAAGTTGCTCTCTTACCAATAAATTTTCATTCCCTCCATGACGCTTAATAAGCAAAATTCTTTTCCAGGCTGTCCTTGCTATAGTAGATTTCAATTTATGCTGTTCCAGTGTATGATCATATGTTTGATTCATCATGTAAAATAAATAAATAATTATAAATATCAAATATTAAGTGCTATGAAATATTTAAAATGATAAAAAGAAAATGGTGATTTGCAGAGAAAAATAGTGTAAACTTGCTGAGTATTATAGAGAGTTAACAATGAGATAATAATGGTGAAAAATAAAGGTATAGAGAAATAGTGAAAAGGAAATAAAGATAATAATGGTGGAAAACCGTGAAAACAAAGGTAGATAATAATGGTAAAGAAGTATTTATAAAGTTTCACTTCCTGTACCTTTAATTTCATGCTGTCAATGAAATTTTTCTTTGCTGATAAAAAAAAAAAAAAAAAAGCACTTTAGAAGGTGAAAAAATTCGATTAAGTGAAAGTGGTGAAGGATTCGGTTCAGTGTAAATAATAATGGTGAAGAATGACCTAAAAAGTTTATATTTTATTAAGGAATGAATATTTTAAAGTTGGGTAAATTACACTGACACCTCTTGAGGTTTGTTTTAATATAAGTACCACGCTCATGTTCTGAAAATTATATCTCCCTCCCTAAGGTTTAAACTTCCATTACAATTTAATCCTTCCGTTAGTTAACCGTTAAGTCAACTACTGGAAAAAACTAATATAAGAAATTAATTTTTTAAAATGCCTATTTTACCCTTGTTTGTATATATAAAATTGACAAACAATTTACTATTTAGGAAAAATTTTATATGCCCCAGTTGTGGTATTTGGTTATGACTTATTATGGTGTTAGTTATAACTATTGATTATAACATTATTTTGGTTATGATTCAAAATGTATTTGGTTATACATTATGCGACTTTTAGTTATAACTATTTTTTAAGTTATGATTGAAAATGATCTAATTATAATATTTGTAATAATTAACATCACAAAAGCTTGTATACCATAGCATTACCTAAATGTTTAATAGTATAATAATATATGTATTGAATGAATTTTTTGTAATTCCCGACAGATTTTCCTTAGTCATTTAGTAATTTTTTAAAAAAGTTTATTTATTTATTTATTTTAATAAGAGTAAAATAAGCATTTAAAAAAAAATAATTTCTTGGATTAGTTTTTTTTTTTTTTTTTTTTTTTTTTTTTTTGTTTGACTTAACAGTTGATTAATGGAAAGATTAAATTGTAATGGAAATTTAAACCTTAGAGAGAAGAATGTAATTTCCAGAACATAAAAAAAAAAAATACTTGTATTAAAGACAAACCTCAAGGGGTGTTAGGGTAATTTACCCTTTAAAGTTTCAATTAAGGAATGAATATTTATATTGAATAGCTCAGAATCAATATTTGTGTGAAAATATTTTAGTTCAATTTTATTAACATATGTAAGGAAGTATTTAAATTGAAAATTATTTTATTAATGTAACAACCCAAAATAATTACAATAATCCATCCACAATAACAATAAATGACAATAACAATAAAGTAATTATCTTTCATTAAATCTAATTTAGTTTACAAAAGAAAAACATATGTAATATACATTCATAAGCCTATCCTGAATCTATAGCATATGTCACAGCATGAGATAAGATTTGGAAATAAAACAGATAATAAATGCCCTAAAGGCTTACAACTTTCCAAGACAATGCTTGGTTACAACAAAAGTGGATTTTAAGTCCAATATGCATAAAGCCCTTGGTTTTTACAAAAATGAGTATAACAAAATGAAGCTTTTGCTCTAAGTCCTGCCTTGGCGGAGGCATATTATCAGTACCCGAAATGTTTTTCCCACATAGGGTAAGCCAAAACCTAGTAGAAATAATCCAACACAGTATATGAACCTTAACAAAGCTATAATGTAAATGCATATGTAATGCTTGTATGAAAACATTTTATCTCTTTTCAAAAACCATGCAACGCCAAATGAATAATATAGTTCATGAGTCTTTCCCTTTACAATAAAAAATAGGACAGTGAATCACACTCTGTGAATTTCCAAAACAATACAACATTTCCTAGAAATTTCGTCCGGAGGAAATTGTAAACCGGGACCCTTGTAAACGTAGGTTATACAAGCTCTACTATTGCTATTTCACGAAAACTTCATCCACGGGATCAACGCCCATGTATACGTGCGATTTTCGGGACTTTCACCTTGGACACTCAGGCCAACTTAGTTCAGCATTACAATTCATGTTTCCCAGATTCACCATTTTTCTCAAAACGATAAACATTTTCAATGTATAAGTGTGAAATAATGGTCAATGCAAATGAATGAGAAAATAATTTCAATTCTCCTAATTCACATGCAATTTCTACGACACTCACAGCTATCCTCTACTAATAACCCAAAACAGATATTTCTACACAGATAATTTATATTCCATAACGATACACTTTCCAAATATCAAGAGGTGAGTAATAATACATATCTAACTCTACCATCTTCATCAATACCAATCTAATTTCATAATTTCAACATCAATTTTATTGTTTATACAAAACCAACATTTGAGGCATTTAGGGCAAAATTCTTACTCTTTTCAAAATTAACCACAAGTATCAAAATCAACCATTTCCTCCCAACTCAACATTATTTCCAACATCAAAATCATTTCCAAGAATCTATTTGAAAAAGCCCTCTTTTAATTTTATCCAAAACCCTAGGTTATTCCAAATCTTCCAAAAACTCTCAATATTGTTTAGAAATAACAAATAACTAAGTTAAAACTCATAGAAAGTGTGGAAAGTATCCTTACCTCGAAGCTAGAAGACTAAGAAGAGAGTGGAGAAACCTTAAGGAAGTCGAAACCCACTTTTGTTCAGATGAAAAGAGTGCCCACGGAGTGTTCTACCTTTTTAACAAAGGGAGTAAGGTGAAGAAATCACTAGATTTTGGTGTTTTTCTAGAGAGAAGAGAGTAGATCTAGGGTTTTTGAAATGCTTAGAGAGAGAATGAAATGAAAAAGTGATGTAAAACGTGACTTTTACGGACTGATATATGTGTAAACCGCTCAAGCACAAGAAGGGACGCTCGAGCGTAAGACACAAAAAATGTGACCGCTCAAATGCAAGAAGTTGTCTCTTGAGCATAAAATACAAACTCCCAGTATTTTTACAGACAGAAGACCAACGCTCGAGTGCAAGAAGGGCCGCTCGAGCCAAGATCGCTCAAGTGCAAAAAGCTTCGCTCGAGCGTAGAATACCACTTCCCAGTAGTTTTGCAGACCTGCAAAAGTACTGAGAGTTCACAAAGACTACTTAAGCGCAGAACGTGACGCTCGAGCGTAGGAGCAAAAATTCTAGACAACAAAAGTTTGAAACACAAGTTACCAATATGTTTCAAACGCAATCAACATGCCCCAAAGGCTAAACTCAAAGCGAGATAAGGGGAAACAACACATGAATAACTATATAAGACAAGGAAACCCAGATCCAAAGCATACAATGGGTCAGGTCTAAACCAAAAACCTTATAACCTCCCTACCTTATGGAATTTCGTCTCCTAATTTTTAAATCAAACATTAAAACCATGTTTTGACCAATTACAACATTGATAATAATTTCAAATCATCACCATGACCTATCCACTCATCATCCATTCTCATCAACATGATAAACGAGTTTCAATACTGAATTTTCAATTCACATTTCCAAAGCATATACAATGTTGATATTACATTTAACACAACAAAATTTTCAATACATGTTCAAACATTAACAAATAAGTTCGGATAATTCTCACAAACTTCCGCTTCACACTCCCAAGTGGCCTCCTCAACCCCGTGGTGTCGCCACAACACTTTTACCAAAAGAATCGTCTTGCCTCGCAAGACTTGGTCTCAAGTATCCAAAACTCTAATAGGTCTCTCCTCATACAAGGCATCCTCGTCAACCTCTAACTTAGTCCAATCCAATACGTGTGAAGGATCCGGTTCATACTTCCAAAGCATACAGATATGAAACACATCATGTACCCCGAAAAGCTATGGCGGTAAGGCCAAATGATAAGCTACCTCCCTAATCCGCTTTAGGATCTCAAAAGATCCAATAAACCTGGGAGACAACTTCTCGCTCTTTTCAAACCTTATCAAACCCCATCTAAGTGATATCTTCATGATGACGTGATCTCCTACCTCAAAGGACAACGGTGTCCTTCTACGATCGGCATAGTTGTTCTAACCACTTTGAGCTGTAACCAACCTCTTATAGATAAGTGCAACTTTCTCCATCATTTTCTGGACCAAGTCTGGACCCAACATTAGTGCATTACCTACCTCAGCCCAACACACAGAAGACCTACATGGCCAGCCATACAAGGCCTCAAACGGTGCCATACCAATGCTAGACAGGAAGCTATTGTTGCAGGAAAACTCCACTAAGGCAAGTGCCTCTCCTACGACCCCTTAAGCTCAAGGACACAACCTTGAAGCATATCCTCAAGGATCTGAATAGTATGCTCGGACTGCCGTCAGTCTCAGGATGATAGGCGGTACTGAGAGTCAACCTAGTGCCCTAGGCATTCTGCAAGCTTTGCTACAACCGAGCTATAAAATGCGGATCTCTATTTGAGACAATAGTCACAGAGACCCCATGAAGTCGAACAATGTCCTTAGTATAAAAGTCGGCTAGATAATCTATCGAGTCACTCGTACGCATAGGTACAAAGTACGCTGACTTGGTCAATCGGTCAACCACCACCCAAATGGTGTCATTACCTTGTTGAGTCCTCGGAAGACCCACAACAAAATCCATCGTGATATGCTCCCACTTCCACTCGGCTATAGACAAGGGTTGCAACAAACTCGCTAGCCTCTGATGTTCGACATTCACTTGTTGACAAGTAAGGCACCTCGACACAAACACGAGTACGTCTTTTTTCATCCCCTTCCACCAAAACTGGTGACTAAGATCGTGATACATCTTTATGCCTCCCGGGTGCACCGCAAGGCGTAAATGGTGAAACTCTCGGAGTACCTCCTCTCGATAGGACTTCGACACGAAAAGATGGTCAAGGTATCTAACACTCGAGTCAGAGTACACATTCAACCCTCTTTCTACCTTCCACTGGAGATCTTCTCCCGGAGGGATTCTACCTCAAGGTCACCTCTCTATGCTTCTATAACTCGGCTCACAATTGTAGGTTGTGCAACTATCGAAAACAAGGCTGTAGACTCAACGAACTCACCAAAATGCAAGTCAAACCCACAATAGCACCCAACATCTACCATTCTCATATGACAATAAAAGCTACAGCTAATGGATTTCCTACTCAAGGTATCGACCATTACATTGGCATTTCCCAAATGATAGTGCCTCCAAATCTTCAAGGCGAAGATCATAGCTGCTAGTTCTAAATCATAGGTAAAATAGTTCCTCTCGTGTATTTTTAACTGACTTGAGCCATAGGCTACTACCTTCCTTTCTTGCATTAAAACACAACCCAAACCGTCCCGTGAAGTATCACAATACACAGAATAGCCTAAACCCCTCTCTGGAAAAATTAACACTGGGGCAGTGGTAAGTCTGACCTTAAGCTCTTGAAATGATTTCTTAGAAGTCTCACTCCACACAAATTTGATCCCTTTCTTCGTCAGTCTAGTCAATGGTGAGGCTAACCTAGAGAAATCCTTCACAAACTAACGGTAATACATGGCTGACCCCAAGAAACTGCGGATCTCAAAAGCATTCTTAGGTTGTTTCCATTCCCGTATTACCTCTATCTTAGATGAGTCTACAGTCACCCCTTCCCGGAATACCATATGGCCTAAGAACTTTACTTCTCTCAGTCCAAATTCACACTTTCCAAATTTAGTATACAATTGCTGGGCTCTAAGAAACTCAAGCACAACTCGTAAATATTCCTCGTGTTCCTCCTCGGATGGTGAGTAAATCAGAATATCATTGACAAAGACAACTATGAAATGATCTAAGAACTCACAGAATATTCGATTCATTAGATCCATAAACACAGCTGGTGCATTGGTTAGCCCAAAAGGCATCACTAGGAACTCATAATGATCATACCTCATACGAAATGTCGTCTTCTGGATATCTTCCTCCCTTACCCTCAACTAGTGATAACCCGAGTCGAATAATAGGAGACACAAATAGGCCGAGTGCACATTTGGCTAATCGGTATATATTATACTCGCTCCCGTCTTGTATGTTCTGGATGCCGAATAACTTAATCCGCCATAAAGATCAGTTGAGCGAGGGGCCGATTAAAAGTTAGAATACGGCAAAAGGGGGGGCCGAGTGAACAATCACATGACGGGTCAAGAGTGGGCCCTACCCTGAGGACTAGGAGCGTATATAAATAGAAAAACAACAACCAAAGAGAGGTATGTGAGAATTAGTACGTTTTACTTAAGATACAAGTAACAAAAAGAGAATACACTAACTTGTTCATCGGAGTGCTAATTCTGGCACCCTCGACCAGAGTGTTCATTCCTTTTCAGGTTCTTAGCTGAGGATCTCGTGCGTCCCATTGGATCCGAGGAGTATTTCCAAACCACACCCCCACAAGGTCTATCTTAGAAAAATAACAAGACCCTTTTAACTGATTAAACAAATCATTTATACGAGGCAGTGGGTACTTGTTCTTAACAGTTACCTATCTCAACTTTCGGTAATCAACACAAAGCCGCAAGACACCATCTTTTATCTTAGCAAAGAGAGTTGGTGGTCCCCAAGGTGACGTACTAGGGCGGATAAAACCCTTATCTAACAATTCATGTAGTTGAATCTTCAATTTACTCAACTCAGCTGGTGCAAATCTACACGGTGCCATAGAAATCGGTGTCGTGCCAAGCACTAAATCAGTAAAGAACTCAATCTCACAGTGAGGTGCTAAACTAGTGAGATCCTCGAGCAAGATGTCCGGATAATCACAAACTACCCTTGGCAATTCAACTCGGACTTCATCACACTCTCTACTCAAGAAATTTGCAAGAAGGCAACTATGTTCACTCCGACCTTGCGGATTACATACTGGCAATCAAACTCTATTGGTTCTGTCTCCCAAGAAATAAAAACAGTCACCACTCAAGGTACATACAGTAACCCTCTGATGGTAACAATCTATGATAGCCCGATACGATAACAACCAGTCCATACCTAATATAGCATCAAAACTCAACATGCCAATCAACACAAATGCAAAAAGAAGTCGCCGTCCAACAACCTCTATTTCATAACCTTGACACCTCTATTCCAAGACGATCTCACCACCAATAGGTGACTCTCCACTGAGTGGAGATGCTAACCGAGCCAATTCTAACCCCATTGCCGATGAAAATGCAGACGAAATAAAAGAATGGGATGCACCCATATCAATTAACACATTGGCAATAGAATTGCATAACAAGAAAGTACCTCTTACAACTGAATGCGTTGGTACTAAGTCTAGCGTAATAACAACATACACACGCCTTGAAGGTCTCTACTCCACCTACTCACCCCCCGGAGCATACGTCTGATGCACTGACTGAGCCGAAAAGGCTCCCTGATTGGCCCTCGAGGCTTGTGCTAACTATGCAGGCTGGTGACTCTGTGTTTACCTCGAACCAGACGCACCAGGTATGCCACATGACTGAGGGCAAAACCTCCTCACAAGTCTTGACTACCCACATTGGTAAAAGGTAGACGGCTGCCCTCTCCCTTAACTCTGACTTTGACTCTGAGAACGAGCCCCTAGTGGTGCAGACTGTTGCCCTCCTCCTCTTTGCGGGCAAGCTAGAGATTTGTGACCCAACTGGCCACACTTGTAACAAGAGAAACCTCCCAGATTATCTCTCCCCAAACCCGAACTTGGCATAGGGAAAGTGGATCTAGACTTTGTAGCCTGGGACTGCTATGGAGCGGAACCTCTCTGCCTCTTACTATCCCGACTCTCCCCCGAAACATCTTGACTCCTCCTGGATCCCCTTATCCGTTCCTCTTCTTCCTGAACTACAGTCTCAAGATGAGCCGCTACCTCCACAAGCGTAGTTTGGCTTGCACCCTCCATCCTTTCTGCATGAAGTGTAGTTTGGCTTGTACCCCTTACCCTTTCTACGCGAAACGTAGTTTGGCTTGGACCCTCCACCCTTTCTGCGCAAAGCGTAGTTTGGCATGGAGCTTTTACCTTTTCCGCGTGAAGCGTGGTTTGGCTTGCATCTGTTCACCCGTTCTACATAAGATGTAGTTTGGCTAACATTCCCTATCTCAGTATGAAATACGGTTAGATATGCTTGTTGGTTACGCCACCTTTGTACTCCTTTCATGTAAAACACGTTAGGATGTTGATTTACCTAGTTACAACCTTCCCTCTCTTCGTATGAGATACGGTTAGATACGCTTGTTGGTTGCATCACCCTTCCCTCCTTTCGCGTGAAAGCATTAGGATTTTGATTTGAAGTCGATTCAAACCTTCCCTTTCTCCATATGAGATACGGTTAGATACACCTGTTGGTTATACCGTCTTTTCTCCTTTCGCCTGAAATGTGTTTGGACACATTGTTTGCTTACTCCTTTCCATGTAAGGCATGGTTGGACTTTTTGATTTAAGCTTGAGGCTTGTTTCATTTATATGCTGGCATCTTGTTTATTACTCATTGCATTGTCTTGAATAATCATTGACTTTAAAAAATAATTAGCGTCGTGAAGCATGTAAGTCCAGTTTCCAAGTCTATTCCTGAGCATATCATTTTGCATCCTGCCTAGAACTATGCCGGTTTGATACCTTGCAGAGGGATACATAGGCAACTTTTGAGTTCAACCAATTGCATGTACATTTTGATTGCTTGCCCACGTCTTATGGCCTTGTCAAAAAGGTCGTCTTCGAACTTTGACATTCACCCATGTCATGAAATGACTTCGAGCTTTGTCAAAGAGGGGCAACTGTAAACACCCCATTTTGGCAGCCCTTGAGACTTAGGCGTCTCACTCTGAACACTCAATGATGAAATGTTACGCTCTGCAATGGTTCAAATTCTTCAGCAAAAGGATTCGGTTTTGAGCTTTAAAACCTAAACCTTGCACCCTTTTTGGACCAAAACCTTATTTTTTCTAGCCTGACCACTCAAAGAATTGCTAGCCAACAAATGGCCGGCATGCCATTTTCATTTGGCCGGTCGTACCTCTTCATGGCCGGCCGGCTATGTTTAGCATAGTAGATATTTTGACAGCTGCCACCTGCTCTCATACATATGCTTTGGGCCAACTAGTTTTGATATAGATATTTCTGATGTGAGAACCTGTTTTTCTATAAATACAATAGCCCCTCATGGTTTGGGTTCAGCTAGCAGAGGTGGATCAAGATTTGGTTGGGTAGCCGAGACTGGATGTGTAGTAGATGCTGATAGCCCAGATGGGCGTCACATTTCAGCGATGGTCTAATCTTGCATAGCTATCCTCTGGTTCAGTGTATCCATGGCCTATTTGAATGTGGTCATCATAGTCGTAACTTCTTCCGCAGTTTGTGCCATTATAGATCTAGGTGAGTTAGATACTGGTAAACTGAGTAGGTAGGAATGAACATGTGACTGATAAGTACTCTGCACTGGTGATGACTGCCTGGTTCTTCTCCTTCGAACAATTGACAGGAGAGAGACTAACACTGGCTGACCATCAATCAGATCTTGGATTTTGCAAAGCCTATCGGCTTGAGTCCACAAAACTTGGGGGATATCAAGTCTTTCTGAAGCTATGATTTTAAGACTAAAAGAAATTAAGAAAAATAAAAGCAATAATCAGAAATTAGACAGCACCTTGGCCCAAATTTACAACAGATATGATCACAGCTTTATGACCGTATTCCCTACTGATAAAAACTGAATTATGCCCCAACACAAACTGATACCGAACTAGTAATTTGTATTCAAGAACCCCGGTATAGATCTAGAGTATAGCACATAATAGGTAAAGAGAGCCAAAGCACTCCTATGAGGGAGTAGGGTTACTCCTGTCCTAGCTTTGGCATGATCTAGAGTTTCACTATTTCAAGCAAGTGGTTATAAAATCCTGAACACAAGTGAGCATCATGTCCTAGTTTGGAACAGTCACTAGAGCTTTACTATATGCACTTGGCCAATTGTTCAAAAAGGATATCTCAGTAAGGTTACCTAATATGCCTCTCATACCTAACACCGAAAAGTAAAAGGAAGATCAAGCGGTACAACGATAACCCAGATCCAAGGGTTGTGTTCCCAACGTGACGTTGCCTACGTCCGACCAACCTTTTGGCAAGCCTTTGGCAAATCGTGTAGGATATCAGATGGTAAACATAGTGACTTAAGAGCACCATGCAAATGTAATGCAAAGAGTATTTATATGTCAATAAAATTTCATATCATGAAGTTAAAGTCAAGTTCTCTAAAATCCCCAGCAGAGTCACTAAAAACTGTAGCTGGTTTTCGTGCTCCTCGGAGGGGTTTAGTCTCGTAGAAAATCCATTAATCATTAGAGATACCAAAAATGGACTGCATTGCTAGATTTCAGAGTTGCCACCTAAATGTTTGTGGGAAATTTAGAAAAGTCGTGACTCGTGCCAAAGGCCACTTGTCCATCGTAACCAAAGTTGTCTCAGCTCGAGAATTTAGGTATAAGAGGGGGAGGTCATGAATTGAGCACCCCCCTCACCCGATCAAATATTGGCCTCTACTAATCATGATCTAATTTTTGTCAACATTATATACTCTTGTTCTAATTTTATTATGCTAAACTTACTATGTGTGGCACACAAATATAGACTGTTTCACTTCCTTGGAAATGACTTGATTTTATGTAATTTTTGTTAAAAGAGTTTTGGAGTGCACACAACTCAAAAGGAAAGAAATGAGCTTGTACATACACTTGATCAAAATCATCTCCAATGCAAGTAAAATAACCTTCATCGATAGGCATTCAAACAGTTTATTTCGAGTAAGAATGTAGCCTCATAGTGAGACGCTAAGCATGGGAATAATTACACACATGAATATGCTAAAGCAAAAACTGCTCACCTAGTACTCCGAGGTAAGCCAAAAGAAAAGAAAAGCAACTAGAAAAATGCATGACCCTATCAATGCACATGACTAGTGCAACACATTCAAGAATGCAACTACTAGGTTCGGTTATTTGACATATGATGTGGATTAACTCAAAGCATGCGATAACGCGCGTATTCAAGAAAATAGGAAATGACAATAATATTCAAGAATGATGAACCGAACCTTATGTATGCAAAGATGGATGCAAAACATGACAATGATATGAAACGAAAACATGACACTATATGCAACCACGGTAAGCATATAAATAAAAGGAAGAAAGAAATGGGGGTTAGAAGACATACAAATTTTACAAATTTTCTCTCACACAAGAGGGTCCATGTTACGCCCCCGAAATAATTACACAATACAACTCCGAGCAACTACTACAAGTGATATAAGTGGAATAGGAAGCTTTCATTAATTGGAATTGATATATAAAAGGTGACACATGCAGTGTACATTCATAAACAGTTCATCCTGAATTTACAGCATGCGTTACAAGTGTTAATAAAGAATGAAAGCTAAACTGGTATTTATACGCCCTAAAGGCTTACATTTTTCCAAGACTTTGCTTGGTTACAAAAGAATGAGTCAGAAGCTCAAAACACATAAAGCCTTAGGCTTGAACAGTAAATAAATACAAAATGAACAAAAATGAGCTTCAGCTCCACAATCCTCCCCAGCTAAGTCCTTGGTGAAGGCATATCATTAGCACCTGAAATGGTTTTTCGCAAGTAGGGTGAGCTAAAGCCCAGTGAAGACAGTATAACACAATATATGAATCTTAACAAAGATATAAATATGAAGTGTATATACAAAGCCTGTGAAAAAATCATTTATAACTCTTTCGCATAACCATGCCATGGCAAGTTTAATAACACTATCCATGTTATCTTCACCCTTTTTTAACTCAATTCATTTCATTTCAATCCATGAGTTACCTCCATTTATTACAGACAACCAAACTGAGGATACAATTTACAGGTTCTCGAATCAATATAGTCAACACACAAACACTTCCATTTGCCATTTTACAGAAATTTCATTCGCAGGAATCGGCACCCATGTATACACAATGTTTTCGGGACTTTCACCTTAGATGCACAAGCCAACTTAATTCAATGGAGTCCATCCCTTTTCTCCTCTCAAACATCATACATATACAATGTATTAAACACAGTCATATTCAATGACAATCAATAAGAGATTAGTTTCAATTTTCCTAATCCTCATGCAATTTCTACAACAATCATGGCTATCCTCCACCGATAGCCTAAAACAGATATTTCTAAACAGATATACAATCTCTAAAACAGATAAATTATCCAAATTTTCATAGGTGAGAGGTAATACATACCCAACTCCACCATTTATATCCAATTCCGTGTTTCCACTACCAATTTCATCATTTATACAAAATAAATCCTTTATGAAGTTTTAGGGCAAAACCCCATTTTCGTCCAAGATCCAACCCATGTGCCAAAATCAACAATCTCAACACCACATAACCTCACCTCTACACTCATAATCATTCTCAATACATACATTTGAAAACCCTTCTTTTGATTTTAAACCAAAACCCTAGGTTTGTTCAAAATCACCTCAAGTTCAAATGTTTCTTACACATCAATGAATAACCAAGTTAAAAACCATATGAGAGTGTAGAAAAGTCCCTACCTCAAGCTTAAAAAGCCAAAGGGAGTGATGGAGAAACTTCAAGGACGCCGAAACCAAGCTTTAATCGGACCAAAAGAGAGCTCTTGAGGCGCACTACCTTTTTAACAAAGGCACACGAGTAGAGAGATCACTAGATTTAGGTGAAAATGTAGAGAGAATGTAGATTTTAGAGAGAGAGAGGGTCTCAACTTTAGGGTTTGGAGAGAAATAGAGCTGAAAAAGTGATGTAAAATGACCTTTTTGCGAACTGATATACGCACAGTCCCCACGAGCACGAGAAGTGATGCTCGAGCGTCAGACACAATAAGTTGTTTTGCTCGAGTGCAAGAAATGACGCTCGAGCGCCAAGACAAAAAACAAAAAGGCATTACCGCTCAAGCTCAAGAAGTGACGCTCAAGCGCAAGAAAGGGCCACTCTAACGCCCACCCGCTCAAGCGTAGAAAACGCCCCTCAAGTGTAGAATGCATCCTCCTGGTAGTTTTGCAGACCTACAAAAGTACTGAGAGTTCACAAAGCCCGCTCGTGCGAAGAAGCAAAATTCTAGGCAACAAACGTTTGAAAACTAAGCAACCAACCTGTTTCAAATACAACCACTACAACCCAAAAGTCAAACTTAAGGAGATACAACGGAAACAAGTCGTAAACAACAATGTGAAACCATTAAACCTGAGTCTAGGATACAACAAGGGTCGGGTCAAAACCAAAATCGCTATAGTCCGAATGATTATTACAAACACAAATGAGTAAACTAATTAATTAACTAATTATTACAAGTCCGAATGAAAGCAAAACAACTAATGAATTACATATATAAATCAAAGCTACTAATCTAAAGGGGACTTGAACGAAAGGCGAGGAACCGCATGTGCGCAACTGAGAACACCCTCAAGAAACCTCTTTGTTTGCTGCCAGAACCTGCTCTATTTATAGTCAGAAAATTGTTTTGTTTTGGCCTCAGGATCTACTTTGTTCTGCTGTAAAATACCACTGCCATACAAAATGGATGGTCAGCCGGCCTGATCAGATAGTCGATCGTACAGAGTAATGGCCGATTAGGCACTGTTTCTATGGAGTACCCTACTGCAACAGAGCTAGAACAGAGCAAGACAATGTGTTTTCAGGAGGTGTTTATTCTCTCTGCCCTTCCCTATCATGAAGATGTTCGAGAGAGGAGTAAATTCGATTCTCAAATCATCAATCATCGCAAATTTGTTGCGTAATGATCTTAGAAATGACAGGACCAGAGTTTAATAAACGCAACAAAAGATAACAATACCTTCTTCCTATCATGGAGTTACCTCAAAGGAGGGGGTAGACTTGCCTCATGAATTATCGAACATCACTGAAATAGTATGTGATAATTCTAGATGCAATAGATTCAATATAACGTTGTAGACACCCTATTTTTGACCGCCCTTAAGACTTGGGCATTACTGATGGTTTACTTGGTGTTGAAAGTTGTGCAATGCAAAGGTTTGGTTTCTTTGGCAAGGAGAGAGTCAAATTCCAACCTTACGACCCATTTTGAATGGTTTTTAGACCTTAAAACCCTCTCTTTCAAAATATTTTTGAAAAATGATTCTACGATGTTCCGACGCTCGCATTTTGTTAAATGCTGCGCTTTTTGGTAAATCGAGAGAGGACAAAGTGGAAATGAATGAAAGAAAGATGAAATCTTTGAAAAATCTTTCAAAACACCTTGTTTAGGGATTTGGAGTTGAAGAAAATGAGAGAGGAGAGAAGAAAACTAGTTGAGGAGAAGTTCGGCATAAATCCGGGTAGGATCAAAACTGAGCGGCTTCACCAAAACAGGCATAACATTTTGCACAGTTGGAATTTTGATGTAAGGCTACCACTATTGGAAAGCTTACTTATGGGGCTTCACTTTGGACACAAGAATGACCTGAAAAGGAGTCCAAACGAAGGAGTTATGGCCATTTGAAGTTGGACCTGGAAAGTAGAATTTTTCCTGTTGACCAAAAAAGTAGCCAGTCGACCACCAGGGGTGGCCGACCGACCAAAAAAAGTGGCTGACCGACCACTAAGGTCCCAAACTCAGATATTTTGAAGATCTTTCCCCTCCAGCTGTTTCCAAGTTGTGCCACCTGTTCCATAATCAGATATTTCGACCAAACTCTTGTATATTACTATATATGAGGCATTTCTCCCATTTTGGCAAAAGGGAGAAAATTTTGAAGGGTTAGAAAATTTGGGAGCTTCTCACACTAGAAGTCCTCTTTCTCTAGAAATTTTAGAGTTGAAAACTCTCTCTCTCGCTAGAATTCTCTCATTCTCCTCTTGTTTTTGAGCCTTAAGCTTAGAATTCTCTACACTTTTGCAAAGAGACCCTTAACCAAAGTTGATCACCATTGGGATGAGGTCCCTTGGAACCTATTTTTGGGCTGTTGGAAGGTTGTTTGGCTCAGAAAAGAGACTGATTTGCTATTGTGCTTCAAAGGTAACCCCTTATCCCTTTTAAGCTCTTTGTGCAGTTTTGCCATAGTTTTCAACTACTTTGGGCTGTTTTTGGGGTGGTGTTGAACTAAAAAAAACCTCTGTTTTTCCTCTATTTTTCAGTCCTAAAAGTGTTGGTTTGTGCCTTGTTTGGCTAGGGGGTTATTCTCCCTTTTTGTTCCTTGGCTTGTGAGGCCTTTTGTGCAACTTCTCACCACCTTCAAATCCAAATTTTTGGGCCTTTTTACCACTAAAACTCTGAGGTTTTTCAGTGACAAAAACCATATTTTGAGGTCCCAAATAGGAGGGGGTGGTCCCCTCTCCTCTTGTCTTGTTAGCATGTGTTGTTGGCCTATCAAATGAGCATGTATTTCTCCCTTCTTGAGGCTTAGTTTGAGTATGTTTTTGTGACTTTCTTAACGTGTTATAACTCTATTTTTAGTTGGTTTGATCACTTGTTGCATGCTCCTTACACTTGTAGTGTAAATCCTCTTTGTTAGCCTTGCATGCCTAATGAGTTAGCTTGTTATTCTAGCATGTGTTGGCTTAGTCTCAGCCCATTTTTGGCCTTGATTTAACATGCTTTAGGTCTGATTTGAGTGGTCTTGGTCATGCATGCTTGACTTTGCATTGCTATAGTGCATTTGGCTTTGCTAGCCTTAAGCTTTGAGACCTCTAGCATGTCATATTTGAGCTTTTTGCATGGCATGGCATCATTTGGCATGTTATTTTAGACCATATACCTCTGCCATATTCTCGCATTTATCATCCCTTTGTTGTGTTTGAGGGTTGAGCCTTATGCTTCACTTATGAACTAATATGTATGCATGCTTGCCTAAGCTTTTGGGGCTACCATCTCAGCATGTTTTTTGTGCTATTTTACCATGTTATAACTCTGATTTTTGTTGGTGAAGTCACCTCATGCTTGGTTTTGGTATGCGTAGTGTAATCCCACTCATTGGCCTTGCATGCGTCATGCTTTATGCCTCCCATTCTAACATGTGTTAGCTCTACTCCATGCATGTTTTGGCATTGTTTTTGACCTGCCTTGAGACTGTTTTGAATCATCTTGGCCTTTGGGGCTTGAGTTGTGTCTTTGTGCATTGTTAATGAGCCATCAAATGAGCATGTTCTCCTTATGTTGTATGTCTTGATCTTAACATATTTCAGCCACTGTTTTGGCATGTTTGACCTCTGTCCGGGGTTGGTTTGACCATTTGAGATTGATAGTGCATGCTTCATGTGTAATATGTTTCATTAGCTTTGATGCCTTTGCTTTTAAACATGCCATGCATGCATTGCTTACATGATAGAGTCTTGCGCATGTCACTTTAGCATTGAAGGTTGATCATCTTTTTTGCGTTGCATGTGTTTGGATTGGATGTCAATCCAAACACAAGGAATGTCACACGTTTCATACTTAAAGTGATGAAACGTGTAGCATTTTTTGGTCGCCGACCCTCTTGATCAAGCATGATAGATGTGGAGGCCCTTGAGTGTTATTTGTGCATTCATTGACATTGACTCGTGCAAACTTGGCTTCTCAACCATCGTGCATTGCGATGCATGGTTGGTGGCCCGAGAGTCGAGTACCACACTCCCTTGAGCTTGAGAAATGATAGGGAAGGTGGTTGTGCACACATATCTTGCAAATACACTGCTATGCCTCTTGTTGTTATCTGTTGCAGCAAAACTGGAGTTTGACAAATCAGCTGGTCGACCGACCACAAGGAGTAGTCGACCGACCAGTAAGGGTGGTCAGCCGACCAGTTTTTCTGGTCTACAGCCCACCAGAGGGTCCCTGTGTTGGAGCAGAAGCATTCTGGAAATTTGTGCAACTTTCAAAAATCAAATCAAATACAAACAGAGGCAATTGGAGGCATGGTAATGGATTTCCAAGCAGCCGACTGAGCATGCATATCCCCCTCGCTTCCCAAGGCCATTTGTTTAAATTGCTTAGCTAAACTAGTTCATTAGCTTAATTATTTTGTAATTAATTAGTTAAGTGTTTAATTAATTAATTTGGTTTGTAATTACTTAGCTTAGATTAGCTAGTTGCTCAATTTGTGTTGTAATAATTAATTAGCTAGAACAGTTAGTTAATTAGTTGGTTTGTAATAGTTAGCTTAATTAGCGTAACTAGTTAGCTTTCATTTCATTCGGACCCTCCGTCGAGAGGGCAAATGTTGTAATAAGGGTATGTGTGTGTATGCATGTCTTCCAACCCCATTTCTTTCTCCCTTTTATCTATCCACTTTCAGTGGTTAGATTAGGGCATATTTCAATTAGCATACCTTATGCTTGCATGTTTGCATCATTCATTTGTCTTGCACGCACCGGGCTCGGCACATCATTCAAACTGCATTATATTTCAATTCTTACTTGAATACACGTATCAAATTGTCGCATTCATATGCCATCTTAGATAGCCGAGCCTATTTAGTTGTATTATTGCATGCGTTGCATTAGGCGCTTAACATAGCTAGGATCTTGCATTGATTACTAACTAGCTTCTTTTTTGGCTCAGAGTACACTATGAGTGTTTATGCTTTAGCATCCTTGCATGTGTGTAAGTGACTTCCATGATAGCATGCTTTCCATGAGGCTATTTGCTTAAGTGTTAAATTGCATGAATGCCTGTAGATGAAGGCTTGATTGCCTGAATTGGAACAGCTCGATGATTGTGAGTTTTAAGCCCACTTGAAGTGGCAAAATCATGTTTTTCTAAGCCCACTTGAGAATGGCAAATCCGCACTTTAGCCTACTTGCAAGTAGCACTTTCAAACCACTTTCAAAAACAAACATGAGTTGTTTTGTTCCAATCTGCATGATTGAGTCTATACTTGTATGATGTGCGCATCACGTAGTATGATAGATTAATAACCGAAATTGTAGCCACCCCATTTTTGACCGTCCTCAAGACTTGGACATCACCGTTTGAACACCCGGTGATCATCCATGTTTGTGTTCGTTTGGAGTTCCCGGAGGTCTCGGCTACGCACCTTGCCTCAGGATCCTTGAACTCGACTGTTTAGTGTCTGGTTTTGCACCAAACACTTGTGTTTTGCCTTGGAGGGGCAGGGAATGCCTTGTGAGGAATCCCCACACATCACCGGCCATTTCTAGAGGCCACCGGCTAGTGTTTTGTTGCCATCGGCAATGTATATTGCCGGTCGGCACTCTTTGTTGCCGGTCGGCAGACCATTTTGTCAAAATGGCAATTTTGAGCAGCCGACTACTGTTCATCTGCTTTTGCAGATATTTTAGCACAGCTGTTTTGCATTAGCTTCCCCTCCATACACGTGTATGGAGGGATGGCCCTTTTGATAGCTTACCTTGTAAGCTTTACAAGATTGGCTCCTCTATAAGAGGAGCCCTCCCCTCTTGGCTTTAGGGTTAGACAAGTTGGAGAGGAGAGTTAGAGAGCTCTGGTTTTAGGGTTTAAGTTAGTGTATCTAACCTATATCTATACCTCTCCCTCTTTTGCCATTGTGTGTGTTTAAGCTTACTATTGCACACAAACACATAGTGCTACACCTTTCCGTGGCTTTTGAAGGACCAGAGGTTTGTTCTTAGTGCTCTTGGCTGGATTTGAGCTTGAAGGAGCAACAAGATCACCATTGTTGAAGAAAGGCTTCAAGGGTAAGAAACTAGTCCTTTTTACCCCATTTTTGCATCCTACTTTTGACCATCTTGTAACTGTTTTTGTGTTTAGTGTATAACATAAAAAAGTTCTGTTTTTGGGTCCTCTAAATAGTTTGTTTAGAGTGTTTTGTGGTTTGGAGGTGTTTGACCCCTCTTAAGCCTTGAGAGGCCCCATTTTGTGCTATTTTGAGTGAGCTCCGGGACTTTGGTGTTTGGGCCTCCTCACCACTGAAATCTTGAGGGATTTCAGTGGTAAGGATGGTACCTTGAAGTCCCAAGAAGGAGAGGGCCACCCCCTCTCCTTGTTGTCCTTGAAAAGGGCACTTTTTGGCCTCTTGAGGGAGCATCATGTTTGAGTGTTTGTTGATCATGCCATGGCTGTGTTTTATGCTTATTATGCCATGATATAACATTGTTGTGTGTTGGTTTTGGTACACCATGCTTGCTTTGCATACCTACCTTGTAATGCCATGATTTGCCTCAATACATGCATAGCATTTAGACTATCATGCTTTTGTGTTTTGGCCAAGCTTTGTGAAGCTTATTTGCATGATTTGGTGTGCTAAGGGACTGTTTTAAGTCATTGGAGTCATTCATGCCTTGCTTTGTATAGCCACCATGCAATACCTCTTGTATGCCTTAAGCTTTAACCCCTCTAGCATGCCTTACTTGCATGACTTGTTTGATTGGGCACCTTTTCTAGCATGTTTCTAGTGTCTAACATGTTGGTTATATGTCCATGTTTGTGCCTTTTAAGTGTGCTTAAAAGTTGCTTTAATATGCCTAAATGTTGGACCATAAGTGCATGCATGTTTGCATGTCATTTTGCCTTCATTCTTGAGCACATTAGCCACTGTTTTGGACCTAATCTAGAGCTGTCCAAATAGTGTAAGTTCATCCCTTGCATGTCATTCAAGTGTTGTTACATTGTACCATGCTTGCATGCTTTGGTTGCATATGTTGCATGCTTGAAATCACTTGCATTTGCCTTGCATTCCTTTGGTCGAATGCCTAGCATGTTGTATGCTTAGATTCCATCTTGCATGCTCTAGTGGTTTGCATAATTGTGGCATGCTTGTTTGCTTTGTTCCTAAGGTTGTGTGCCTAATGTGCATTGCATTGTATGCTTCCCTTTCATGCCATGTTGCATACTAGTTAACATGCCTAGGTTGCATTCCATCTAACATGCATGCCTTGTCCCTTGATCAAGGGATAGGCAGTGGGCCTTTGTTTGTTAGCTTGCATTACATTTGAAATGGAAATGCACACTTGATTCTTGGGCCATCACGCATTGAAATGCGCGATTGATGGTCCGAGAACCAAGGACCATGTCCCTTTGAGTCATAAACATGATAAGGGGCTTGGTTGGTGCATACATTGCTTGAATTGCATTGCCATGCAAAGCTCTGTCCTCTGCTGCTGTCAAACAGGTTCTGCAGGAACTTTCTGCCGATCGACTTCACAGAGTGCCGACCGGCAATCAATTGGTGGCCGATGGATTCATTCTCTGCCGATGATCACACCATACTACCAGTGGCAATTCCACTCAGCCGGTAGTGTCTCCCAATGTCCAGGGAAGCAATTCAGAGACTTTGGCAGTCTTCAGAGGGGCAGAGCAGGGAAAACAGAGGCAGTCTATGCATGGCAACGCACTTCCGAGCAAGACCGAGCATGCATTGCATTGGACCCGCTTCCCGAGGCCTTTTACTGTTTTCCTTAGCTTATTTAATTTGTTAATTAATTAAGTGGTCTGTAATAATTAATTAGCTTGTAGGTTAATTAATTTGTATATTTATTTGGTCCCTCCGAGCGAGGACGAATCTGTAATAAGTGTGGGTGCGTGTGTGCATGTCTTCCAACCCCACGTCTTTCTTCCCTTTTATTTACCTGCTTATGATGGTAGACTAGGGCATATTTAAATTAGCATACAGTATGATAACATGTTTGCATTCATTCATCTGTTTTGCATGCACCGGGCTCGGCGCATCATGCTAACTGCATTATATTTCAATTCCAAATTGAATACGTGTTATCTGTCGCATTTCACATGCCATGTTTAGGATAGCCGAGCCTATTATAGCTGCATTTCGCCTGTGATGCATTAGCCACTTAACATGAACTAGGATCATGCATTGATTACTAACTAGTTTCTGTTTTGGCTTGGAGTACTAGGTAAGCTTTTATGCTTTAGCATACCGCATGCGTGTGAGTGTTGCCATAATAGCATGATTACCATGAGGCTAGCTGCTTATATGATATAACTGCTTGAATGCCTGTGGATGGAGGTCAAATTACCTAAGTTGGAATAATGCATTAAAACTGTGAGTTTTAAGCCCACTAGATAGTGGCAAAACCATCTTTTCTAAATCCCACTTGAGGGTGGCAAAATCTTCATTTTAGCCTACTTGCGAGTAGCAAACCATTTTCAAAGCAAACATGAAATGTTTTGTTCCAATTTAGGCGATTTGGTCTATACTTGTTTGCTGTGCGCATAACGTAGTAAATCTAGGCTAATAACCGGAATAAGAACACATAATGTTTTCAAAATCGGATATCACGGTTAGTAGAGGCCGGTCTTCGGACCGGGCGAGAGGGGGTGCTCATAGCTGACCTTCCCCAATCGTACCCAAGTTCCCGAGCCGAGGTAACTTTGGTGATGACGGATACGTGGCCTTTGGCACCGAGTCAGGGTTTCCTAAATTTCCCCATTAAAAAATATTTAGGTGGCGACTCTGTATCTGGCAAAGCAGTCCATGTTTGGCACTTCTTTTCAAAAAATCTGTTTTCTCAAAACGATTTATCGGATTTGGACTCTTTGGTTCAGATTAAGAACCGACAACAAAAGGGAGTCCGAACTGTAGTAGCGAAGCCCTAGGGCGCGTCTACAGTTTCTGGCGACTCTGCTGGGGACTTTAGAGAGCTTGACTCGAACTCGTGATATCCTGTTTTGATTTCATTTATGTGTCTCTTTGCATTGCATGTGCATTGGTGCGCCTAGGACACCGTGTTGGCCATCTGCTATTCCTGAGCGGTTTGCCGGAGGCTTGTCTTGTCAAGGCATGACCATAAGGCTGACCGGTTGCGGGCTCTGCCAGTATGGGAACACAAACCCCGGTTTTACCGGGGCACCCCTTTTGACCATTCGACCTAGTGCATATTCGGAATCCATTGTGACCATTCCAAACTAGGACAGGTTGCTTACCCGATGTTAGGTTGTTTGAAACCGCTGTGTGCGTAGTGAAACCCTAGCTCCTGACAAAATAGGACAGGGAAACCCAACCCCAACATAGGGGTGTTTTCGGCTCTCTTTTACTTGTTATGTGCTTTTAGAGTGTATCTCTGCAGGAACGCGCATATCAGTTTGCAAAGTTTGAGTATCAGGCCCGAGGGCACCAATGTCAGTATTTGATAGAATCAGTTATATCTGAGGGTATCCGATTCAGTGTTTTGGACAGTGATTTCTGGGGGACAGTGATCAGTAGTAGAGTACAGTTGTTCGGCTGCACCTGTGTTTGATCCGTTTGGGCTGAAATGCTGCTTGTTTTTCCTTTCAGTTTAGAGAGTTCCAGAATAGTCAATGTTCCCCCTTTGCTGAGGCGGGACTTATGATGACGCAGAATTCGGAAGAGATCGTGGTTATGACAGCTGCATTAGATCAAGGGATCACTCTGCAAAGTGAGACCAATGTCGATGTGCCGCATCCACCCAGATCGTCGGTTGCGCACCCGGTTTGGACCTCCCAGCTATATCAGGCTCGCAAGCCCACCACATTCGAACTAATGGGGATGATAGGTGATCTCCAAAGGTCCGTGGCGGATCTCGCTTACGGGACGTCAGCTTCGCCACCAGCCACACCATATGCCGGGAGTTTTGTACCCCAGGAGCCCCCGCTATTGGGACGGATTGTGATTGAACTTAGCCAACCGGAGATGGTCTCCAGCTATGGCAACGACGTACCAACTCAAATCCTCGATCAGGCTGAAGCCAGAGACAAAGGCAAAATGAAGGCAGATGCCGATCCTATCGAACAATTGCTGTGGGCAGTCGAGGCTTTGAAAGCCGGGGGAATGAACAAGCAACAGGTATCCGCAGTTGTAACAAAAGCTGTGGAAGATGCTTTCCCTGCTCCACCTAAGGGTAGTTCAAGTCAGTCAGAAAGCCGGGATAGGCCCCGTCATGCCAAAACAGTTCCTTCTGCTCCCAACCCTGCACCCGGAAAGGACCAGAAAGTCAAGGCCGCGCCTGCCGACCCGTTTGCCAGTGCGTCTAGCAAGACTGCTCAGACTTCAAAGTACCTACCCCCAGGGCGCAAGGTCTTCCATGCTCTCTACATGCCATTGTCCAAGGCACTTCAGATCCTTGCCGAGAGGGGACACCTTAAACCCTTGGAGCCTCGGCCCCTCCCGAAGAATCTCCCTGCCACTCATGATCCTGCTCAATACTGCGCGTACCACCAGGAGACAGGCCATGCTACCGACAATTGTTTCCGCCTCCGTTGTGAGGTGCAAGATTTGATTGACAACGAGGTTATCCTCCCGCCCACCTCAGCCAAGTTCATTACTACCCAGCTATTGGATTTTGAGGATGCGGATACTGTGAGTATGTGATCAGGGTTGGACCACTTGTGAGCGGCGCCCAGTATTTTTGATGTGGCGTCTGGCACGCATTTTTGAGCATCTGCGAATGCTAGTTTTGTAAAATCTAGCTTGGGTGTCGAGTCAGTCTTTGTTTTATTTTGAGTCTGTCTCGTTGTCTTGAGTCAGTCCTTTTTGCTCACAGGTCTGTCTTGTTGTAGCGAGTCGGCCCCCCTGTATAGAATGTCAGGTGATTCCGGGGTTGTTGCCTCGAACACTGTTTTGTAGTTACCCCTTTTGTTTTCCTTTTGAGTCTGTCTCTGTTGAGGAGCCAGTTGCAGTTGGAAGTTTTGAATGAAACAGCTGCGGCTATCATGTTCTTGTGCTTATTTGCTATTTGAGTTAGTTGTGCCAGGGGATGTGAACGAAACGACAGTACATTCTACATACACTCTTGTGCCTTGAACATCGTTGTAATGACCTAAGCTTTTCAAAAAACCCTTTTTGAACACTGCGCTTGACAAAAACGAAGAGGAAGCAATTCCTCAGGTTTTTCGAAACTTTGATCATTTTTGAGAGAAAGATAGGCATGCTAAGCTTTTTTATGAATGAAATCATGCCTGTCAGCGTGAGTACTGAGAAGGATCCTGGTTTGATCCAGACTGGTTCCACACTATCTTCAGCACGAGCGATTTGTCGCTTTCTTAAAAACTTTCAAAAACAAAATGTTTTGTGCGGTCCTGTGAAGACTTGTGTGGAATTGCTCTTGAGATTGTGCAGCCTAGGATCGCTCTCAGCCTCGAGATTCAATCTATCTGTTGCGAACCTGGAATCCGTTCAAAAGGTTCAACAGTTAACTGCCATGTAAGGCCTGTGTGGCCCAATTCGAAGCTGCCCTCGAGCAAGAGGCACCAAAATCAGATCAAGAAGGTCAGGTCTCACTGGAAAAAGCTCGTGAAACAATCGTGATGGATTCTTCTGCAAATCAACACAGTAGTCACTCTCCTGAATACAGAGGGCTTCAATTTCAAAAACCATTTGGCGTGGACTTGTTACACTTTTACCCTTTGAGAGGCTCGCTGGGCCGAAAACCCGAAAGGGCGACCCAGGCAAAAGTTAGAGCAAGGCAAAATAAAAAAGGAAAAAAGAGAGAAAAAATGCAAAAAGAAAAAAAAGAAAAATGCAAAAAAATTGAAGAAAAAAAGAAAAGAAGAAAGAAAAGAAGTGAAAAAAATATGACGAAAAAAAAAAAAAAAAGGAAAAGAAAAGAAAAGAAGCTCACAAGGTCGAAAACCCGCATTGGGCACCTTGGCAAAAGCTAGAGCCTGAAAAAGTGAAGGTTAAAATACCCGAGTGTACCTTAACCGGAACTACGTAAGACTTGATTCCCATGTTTAGGATACGTAGGCAACTTCATCTTGAAGTCCAGCCCCCGACGCTTTCATAGCGCCTCAGTCCATGTAATGGTTTTGATTATCCTTGCTTCCTCTGCATCCGACAATCCGATTGTAACAACCGTGAACTACGTAGGCTTGATTCCCATGTTTGGGATACGTAGGCAACTTCATCCTGAAGTCCAGCCACCATTGCTCTTACAGTGACTGTGTCCATATATTGGTTTAGACTGTCGTCTTCGGAGTTCAGTCGTCATTGATAAAAGCAGTTTACAACATGCTGCGGCACCATCCAGACAAGGGGCAACTTTCCGTTGCCACAAGTTATCATCCAAACCAGGGGCAACTTTCCATTGCCATGTCCCCCCTTTAAGCAAGGGGCAATTTTCCATTGCCTCCGATCCGAGGTTGCGCATCTCGAGGGTAAGTGCCATGCTCGTTGAGCATTGACTGTTTGCAAAAAATAGTTTTTGAAAATTTTTACTGAAGTTGACTATTTTCTCGAAAACTATTTCATTTTCCAAAAATCGGACCATCTTCTTGGACCTAAAAAGGAAAATTTTCAGTGCTCACAGCCTGACTTGCATGATTTTCAAATAAAAAATCGGACAAGTATGTTAATCCAACTCTCATTTTGGTCAAAACTGTTTTAGGAAGAAAACGAAAAAAAAATGGTCAAAATGACGAACTACGGGCGCAATTGAGTCAGGTGTTCTGTCTTTTCCCCACTGTCAACATACTTGCCAGAAGGGCACCCTATTCACCGGAAGAAGCTTCCCCTATCCGGAACCTCGACTGGAAGTCGCCGGAAGAAACAGCCGCAAGCTAATGTTGTTGGGTGTGAACCCACGATTTCTTCTTCATCTATCAACCACCCTGGGGAGGGACTAAAAAAAAGAGAGATTGAAGAATAGAGAGGTGTAAGTTGAGAGAAAAGTGAGAAAAAGGTTTTGAGAGAAAAACGAGCCTGAGGGCCGAGTGTCGTGAGAATCACAAATTAAAAAGGGTGGGAACAAAACCCGGGGAAACTGGCTCCTCGTGATCTGAGGTCTCTCACACATCCGTGAGTCGTGTCTTTTGTTTTGGTTTTGTCGCAATTCTTGTCTTGAGTCTCTTCCGGGCGTGTCTCGTTGCGTTTAGGTCGTGTGCCTTTTTGTTTTCTTCAATTGAGTCTTTCTCGCTGTGTTCGGCTTCAGATTCGATACCCAGGTTGAAAACCCCTCCTTATTTCAAAAATCGTTTATGCTCAGACTGCTGTGCCATTCTCCACATCCATGCGAAGCAAAAGAAGAAAGGGAAAATTTGGGGCATCTGAGTGTGTTTCAATTTTGACCGGTTTTGGCCTTTGTGGTCAGTCTTATCAGATTGGGCTGTTTGTTCAATGCTTGCCGTGTGCAGAGAGAACCAAGGGCCGTGTTGCGGGCTGTCTACAAATCAATCCCCAGTGGAGTATGGGTGTGTGTTTAGAATGAAACAGTGGTTTGCTTGGGTTGTTTTGCTATTAGCTGGTCAGTTATCTGATTATTACAGTGCAAGTGCTCAATTTTCAGACGGCAGATCAATATCATTTACATTTGAGGTTTAATATGATGCAATGCAGTGCAAAGTATGAAATGTACAGATACAACACTTTTTTTAGACAAAAACGAGTTTGTTTCATTTCATATAATCTTTTTCAAGTACATAGTTTTGAAGAAAACAAAAACCTGCCTGCGACAGTACAAGGTACTCTAGCTACCAACCAAAAGAAAAAGTACAAAAGAAGAAGGAAAAAAGAAGAAGCAAAATCTGTATCGAGTGTCAAAGATGGCTCCGGGGCTATCAGTCTGTCCTAGTCCTCTTCCTGGACGAAGGTCCAGGAGCATCATCAGCATCGTCATCAGAGCCCGAGTCAGTACCGCCTCCGGTCCCCTCCTTAGATGACCCCGCCTCTGCCTCTGCCTCTGCCTCTGCCCCTGCCTCGGACTCGGAGTCGGAGTCATCATCCTCATCATCGGGAATGGGTGCCCGAGAGCTACTCCCGACATGAGCACGCCCCGCCCTGGTACGAGGATGTATAGTGTCTCCTCACCCTCCTCGAGCAGGAATAGAGGGCCCAGCTGGAGCACCACCCACCGGCGGGATCTGGAAGGGAGGCTGAAAAGCATAAAAGGCAAATATATCAGAATACTGTGAGCAGTGAATCAGTGCAGAATACAGTGTATGAGTACAGTGTATGTATGCTGTGAGCAGTGAATCAGTGCAGAATGCAGTGTATGAGTACAGTCTGTGAGTGCCGTGAGCAGTGAATTAGTGCAGAATACAGTGTATGAGTACAGTGTATGTATGCTGTGAGCAGTGAATCAGTGCAGGATGCAGTGTGTGAGTACAGTGTATCAGGTGCCGTGAGGGCTGGGTATCCAGTGTTGTGTCGTGCATCAGATTATGCAAAGCAGTTTGTGTATGGTTTGAGGCTGTGGTCAGAAAGAACATACCGGAATGCTGTAAAGGGCTAGGAGGTCGAAGGTCCGCTGTAGCATCCCCATCATGGAGGCATTCATCTCCAATGACTGCCGGGTGTACTCGGAGGAAGCCTGCAAAAATATCAGATACATCAGTATTCTGCGGAATATTAAATAAACTGAAATGAAACGACTATACAAGAATGCAGTAATACATACCGGAGGCAAGTCGGGGACACCGACTAACTCGTGATCAGCCGGGGGAGGGGCGAAGGGGATCTGGTAGGTCGCCCCACCCTGCCCTCTGAAAGTCAGTGAAGCGGGCAGAGCAGGCCAGCCGGTCCCCCGCCCTCTCTGAACTCCGCCTCTACCACAGACTCGAGCTCTCCTCGACGCTCCCGCTCCAGCTACCGGCGCCGCTGGCCTCGCCCCCTCAGCTCGCCGACCACTGCTCAAGGGTCGCATAATGTAGGTCCGGACGTACTCGGCATAGTCGCCCTCGCCTCTGTGACGCTCCGCGCCCCAGCCAGCAGTATACTCTCTCAGGTGCGCGAGGGAAAACCTCTCTGTATGCCTCATGTGTGCAGGAGGCGGACCCGGAACTATCTGTTCCGGTAAACCCAGGGTCTAACGTAAGAAGCGCTCCCCCAGGTACCAAGCCCGACAGACCGGGCCCTCCAACAGAATCCGGAGACGGGCAGTCTCCTCTGCGCCCTCATAGTGATCCCTCACCACGGCCGGCAATGGAGCCCAAGGCTGCCAGGTGATCTGCGGGTACAAATACAGTTTGTCATCTATCTGTTATCAAAAATACAGTGCTATGCAAAGCTTAAGCAAACTCTACAAGTTGAATATACCTCCGCGGCGGTGATGGTGTCGAAGTAGCGGCGGAAGAAAATAAAAGACTCCCGGGGTCTCCGCACACACCGCACATCGAAGCGATGAGAAAAGGGGACGTCAAGCGGGATCTCCACATCGGGTATTGGGGCGAGCCTAGGAAAGTAGGCATAGACCCATAACTGCAGAACAGATATCAGTATGACTAGCAGATAAAACAGAATACAGAGTAAAGCAGAAATGGCAGAGCCGTGTGTTGTACAGTGTGTGTACAGTGTACAGTCAGTGTAAAGCAGAGTATATGTGTGTGCCGCGTGTGTAGTATATAGTCAGTGAGAGATAGACCGTGCAGTATACAGAATACAGAAAATATAAAGCAGAAAACAGAAATGTAAAAAGGGGAAGAAGATGTACCTCCCAAGCTCGCCAGTATCCGCCAAGGAGCTGTCCGCTGAGGCGGGAAGAAGAGCTCATATAACCGTACAATGTGGCCAAGCCTGCGCCACCCCAATCATAGCGGCGGATCCGCCTGACATCCACCAGTGCGCTCAACAGGCAAAGAGGCACGGTGTTCGCCCGATCGGCGAAAAGGGTCGTCCCGAGCAAGAACATAATGAAGCCCCGCGCATACTGATCTACCTCCTCTGGGGTCATCTGCGCCTCCTCCGCCACGGCTGGCTTAGTCCTGAAGTGGCTCTCGAACCACGAGTATCTGACAAACCCTGCCCGAGCAAGCGATGGCCGGGTGCCGAGTAGGTACAGCTGGGCGACGTCCCACTCATCCATATCCGTGTCAAAGGGGATCGGATCCCCCCCTACCCCGATGCCGGTAAGCATCGAGAAGTTATAAGGGGTCATCGTCATGTCCCCTGCGACGGAGAAGTGGAAGGAGTTGGTGGTATCCCACCACCTCTCCACCAAAGCAGCGAGCAAGGGCCTGCAGGTGGTAAGCTGGGAGAGCCCCCTGCAGAAGATGCCGAAGCCTGCCTCGTCGACGATCTGGAGAACCGCGTCCGGCAACTCCACGTACCAGTCTTGGGCAACGACGTTCCCATACCCGCGGATGGTATGGGAGTCCCCCTGTAATCAAAAACAACAATTGCGAAGCAATATTCAAGATACAGTTTTAGAAGCATACAGATATAGTGTGTGTGTGCGCGTTTTTCAGATTTAAGCAGACATTGGGTGTCAGTGTACTAGCAAAGAACTACAGCATATGATGTGTCAATGCGTTTGGGTGGTTCAGTACAGATGTAACATGTGTGCACGTTTTTCAGATTTAAGCAGACATTGGGCGTCAGTGTACTAGCAAAGAACTACAGCATATGATGTGTCAATGTGTTTGGGTGGTTCAGGGCAAATATAACATGTATGCATGTTTTCAGATCCAAACACATATCGGGTGCCGGTGTGCTTACAGTGAACTACAACGTGTGATGCGTCAGCGTATTCGAGTAGGTTCAGTACAAAAGCAGCATGTGTGCAAGTTTTTTTTTTTTTAGATTTAAACAGGTCCCAGGTGCCGTTCAGTTTGCAGTAAAATACGGTGTGTGCCGATGATTTGAAAGACTCGAGGTCAGTGCACCGTGTATGTATGTGCCAGTCTTAAACAGATATTAGTTGCAAATACGTCAGGGTATCTGAACTAAAGCTGTTAAAGAGCATAACCAGCTACGGCAGTTTTGTATCCTACATTGCAGAAAGTAAAGCAGAGAAAGAAAGTTACCTCGGAAGCGCCGAAGGACAAGTGCGACTCTGGCTCACGAAGTAGTAGCTCGCGTGCCGCGCCCCTCTCGAAGCTCCGGAACTGGCGTAGCCCATCGGGGAGCATCACGTGAACCGCTGGCCTGTAGGTCTCCGGATCGAACGGCCGGATACGGAGTGGCAAGGGCTCGGCCTCGGGGTCCATCTCAAGCTCTGGAGGAGCCCCACCCTCTGGAAGATCATCCGCCATCTCGAAGAGAATGTGAAAATGGTCGGAAGAGGGAAAAATAGGAAAGAATACGAAAAGTCAACAAAAAGTCAACCCCGAGAGGGTCGGAAATGGCCGGAAAAGCCGAGGTGAGGAAAAGTCACGGGTACCGAGAAAAACTCGAGGGAAACAAGTCCCGAGTGGTGGAAATCAAAAACGGGACACCGAAACGAAGTTTCGTTCGGTTCAAAACACTCGAAACGCGAAGGAATTCGCGAATCAAACAACGAGATCGAGGCTAGAACGCAAGAAAATGGGGAAATCGAGGGAGGAAAATAGCCTAGAGAGGGAGAGGGGGGATTTTCGACCAAACACAAGTGAAGAAAATAGGGTTACAAACCCTATTTTAAAAGACCCACGGCCGAAATGTCAAAACTGCCCCGAACAAGAATTCTTTGCCGGTCGGCCACACTCTTTGCCGGTTGGTAGTTTTTTGTGCCGATGAGATTGTCTGATGGCCGATGGACGGCCGGTGATACATTATGATGGCCGGTGGACATCCGGTGGTCTCCTACAATGGGTTTTGAGCCTTCTACACCTTTTCTTGGGTTACATGAGTGCTTCAGAGTCTTCATTGCTTAAACAATGCAAAACAGTGCCTCTCCGACGCTCAATCGGCCTCCGTTTTGGCCTTGGATCGTGTCTCCTGTGCGTGGCACTCGAATTCGTGCAAAGTGTATCCTTCTCGTATCCTTTTGGCTTTTACAAGACCCAAAAGTTGCCCCATGTGCATCGCATTTCGATTGCACTGTCTTGTGCATTGCATTTCCATCGCATTGTCTTGTTCGCCACGGTCTGGCGAGACCTTAAACACGCCATGGTCTGGCGAGACCTTAAACTCGCCACGGTCTGGCGAGACTTTAAACACACACGCCCGGTCCGGCGAGACCTTAAACACGCACGGTCTAGGAGACCTAAAATCCTTGGGAGGTGCAAGACCTTCACTCGCATTGTCCAACGCATCGCGCCATTTCGCGTATCTCATTGCATTTGGCATGTACTCATTGTTCGCACTATTGTGCGCACCTCACATGCATTGTCATGCATTTCTCAAGCCGCGCGTTGCCGCGCATCAAAAATCATGCATTGTCATGCATCTCGAGCGACTTGCGTTGTGCGCATTCCATGCATCATGCATTTCATGCATCATTTGCATTTTCAAAAAAAATCAATCAAAAATCATGCATTTCATGCATCATTTGCATTCAACAAAAAACAAAAAAAAAAACATGCATTGTCATGCGTACATTTTGCATCCTGGTCTAGGAGACCTTAAATCCTCTAAAGGTGCAATTCCTTTGGTGTTTGTCATGCCCGAACGACTTTCGGTGGTCTGGTAAAGCCACATGCCTGTGTTTGCGGTGAGTTCCTAGAAGACCAACTGGGACGGTGGAAACTAGAGTTCGAACGGCTTATGCCTAGAACGCAAAGGTTCGGGAGTTCCGAGACTAAAGTCTGGTTTAAATACCCAGGGGTGTATCCTCGGCTTGAAATCTGTATGGAAGCCCCATAGGTTGAGGCAGCATGTCTGCGCCTCAGTTCTGGATACTGAACCAACCTAGTATATCACCCTGTTGGTAGGATAGGGAAAGCTGCAATCGTAGCCGTTGCATCATAGTGCATTGTCATGCATCCATTGTAAATAGTGCATTGTCATGCATACATGGTAAAACATTGCATTGTCATGCATTGTAGAAAATAAACACGCATTGTCATGCATTTCCATTGTAGCTTGCATACGTCCATTGCATTTCCCCCAGTAGATCGCATCATACTGCATTGTCATGCATTTTTTGTAAATATCCATTCCATTGCATATTTGTAGATATTGCATTTTAGATTGCATGCATCCATTGCATCACCTTCCATCTATGGCTTGCGCCCTTCCAGGTTGAGCTTGGTCTGGTATGTGCCCTTACTTTTCACATTAAAACACAGTTCTGCATGTGTACGCGCCTATTCCACGCTGGTATGTTGGTTTGAGGGTTGCGGCACCTTTTCTATGTTAGACATGGCTTGTTTGTGTACATGCCTTTCCTAGGCAAGATTTGGTTTGGCCCGCGTGCCATATCCATTGTATCCATTTCCATTGCATTTTAGATTGCATGCATCCATTGCATCACCTTCCATCTATGGCTTGCGCCTTTCCATGTTGAGCTTGGTCTGGTATGTGCCCATACTTCTCGTGTCAAAGCATAGTTCAGTGGACCGTTCTATGTTGGCCGCGGCTTGTATGTGTACATGCCTTTCCTAGGCAAAATTTGGTTTGGCTGCATGCCATATCCATTGTAGATATTACATTGTAGTGTAATTTTGCATCCGGCATTAGGATCATTGTCCTTTCTCCAGCGGGTCGTTACCCCACTTATGTCATTCCACCCAATACTCGTTCTGGTGCCCGTCTACATTGCTCATAGTTCAGTTGATCGTTCTATGGTAGACGGACTTGTTACCTCCATCAATCTATTTAACATTTGTGTGGTTTCGAACCGCTCATGATTGGATCATGATTCAACTGCTTTGCATATAGTTTGCATTGTTTCAATTGCATTGCATTTTCATTTGCATTGTTTATACATTGTTTTGTATATATTGCATATCATTTTGCATTCATTCGTGCATTGTCATGCATGTTGCTAACAATATCATACCTGTTAAGTTGTTTTCTTTTCAGGCACGATATTGTATGTACGGTTCATTTACCGCTGGTGGAACCAGAAGAACCGCACAGGTATTGTATCCTCCGCGTGAGACGTATCGAGAATTGCATAATTCTCTTGCATCCTCTCTGCATTGTAGTGTAGTTTGGTGTATGCTAGCTTAAAACTGTCGCATGTATGCTTCGTTACAGCTTTTCTTTGCATGATCATAAGTTATGCTCAGCTTCGTGCATTGTCTTGCATTTTGCCCCTGCCTTCGGGCGCATACCTTGTTTGTCTTGCATGTTTGTCCAAGTTTTCGGCCTTGTCAAAAATGGGTCGTCTCTGGGCTTTGACATTCACTCCCGTCATTGTTATGACTTTCGAGTTCTGTCAAAGAGGGGCAACTGTAGACACCCCATTTTTGACCATCCTCAAGACTTGGACGTCACCGTTTGAACACCCGGAGATCATCCATGTTTGTGTTTGTTTGGAGTTCCCGGAGGTCTCGGCTACGCGCCTTGCCTCAGGATCCCCGAACTCAACTGTTTAGTGTCTGGTTTTGCACCAAGCACTTGTGTTTTGCCTTGGAGGGGCAGGGAATGCCTTGTGAGGAATCCCCACACATCACCGGCCATTTCTAGAGGCCACCGGCTAGTGTTTTGTTGCCATCGGCAATGTATATTGCCGGTCGGCACTCTTTGTTGCCGGTCGGCAGTCCATTTTGTCAAAATGGCAATTTTGAGCAGCCGACTACTGTTCATCTGCTTTTGCAGATATTTTAGCACAGCTGTTTTGCATTAGCTTCCCCTCCATACACGTGTATGGAGGGATGGCCCTTTTGATAGCTTACCTTGTAAGCTTTACAAGATTGGCTCCTCTATAAAAGGAGCCCTCCCCTCTTGGCTTTAGGGTTAGACAAGTTGGAGAGGAGAGTTAGAGAGCTCTGGTTTTAGGGTTTAAGTTAGTGTATCTAACCTATATCTATACCTCTCCCTCTTTTGCCATTGTGTGTGTTTAAGCTTACTATTGCACACAAACACATAGTGCTACACCTTTCCTTGGCTTTTGAAGGACCAGAGGTTTGTTCTTAGTGCTCTTGGCTGGATTTGAGCTTGAAGGAGCAACAAGATCACCATTGTTGAAGAAAGGCTTCAAGGGTAAGAAACTAGTCCTTTTTACCCCATTTTTGCATCCTACTTTTGACCATCTTGTAACTGTTTTTGTGTTTAGTGTATAACATAAAAAAGTTCTGTTTTTGGGTCCTCTAAATAGTTTGTTTAGAGTGTTTTGTGGTTTGGAGGTGTTTGACCCCTCTTAAGCCTTGAGAGGCCCCATTTTGTGCTATTTTGAGTGAGCTCCGGGACTTTGGTGTTTGGGCCTCCTCACCACTGAAATCTTGAGGGATTTCAGTGGTAAGCATGGTACCTTGAAGTCCCAAGAAGGAGAGGGCCACCCCCTCTCCTTGTTGTCCTTGAAAAGGGCACTTTTTGGCCTCTTGAGGGAGCATCATGTTTGAGTGTTTGTTGATCATGCCATGGCTGTGTTTTATGCTTATTATGCCATGATATAACATTGTTGTGTGTTGGTTTTGGTACACCATGCTTGCTTTGCATACCTACCTTGTAATGCCATGATTTGCCTCAATACATGCATAGCATTTAGACTATCATGCTTTTGTGTTTTGGCCAAGCTTTGTGAAGCTTATTTGCATGATTTGGTGTGCTAAGGGACTGTTTTAAGTCATTGGAGTCATTCATGCCTTGCTTTGTATAGCCACCATGCAATACCTCTTGTATGCCTTAAGCTTTAACCCCTCTAGCATGCCTTACTTGCATGACTTGTTTGATTGGGCACCTTTTCTAACATGTTTCTAGTGTCTAACATGTTGGTTATATGTCCATGTTTGTGCCTTTTAAGTGTGCTTAAAAGTTGCTTTAATATGCCTAAATGTTGGACCATAAGTGCATGCATGTTTGCATGTCATTTTGCCTTCATTCTTGAGCACATTAGCCACTGTTTTGGACCTAATCTAGAGCTGTCCAAATAGTGTAAGTTCATCCCTTGCATGTCATTCAAGTGTTGTTACATTGTACCATGCTTGCATGCTTTGGTTGCATATGTTGCATGCTTGAAATCACTTGCATTTGCCTTGCATTCCTTTGGTCGAATGCCTAGCATGTTGTATGCTTAGATTCCATCTTGCATGCTCTAGTGGTTTGCATAATTGTGGCATGCTTGTTTGCTTTGTTCCTAAGGTTGTGTGCCTAATGTGCATTGCATTGTATGCTTCCCTTTCATGCCATGTTGCATACTAGTTAACATGCCTAGGTTGCATTCTATCTAACATGCATGCCTTGTCCCTTGATCAAGTGATAGGCAGTGGGCCTTTGTTTGTTAGCTTGCATTACATTTGAAATGGAAATGCACACTTGATTCTTGGGCCATCACGCATTGAAATGTGCGATTGATGGTCCGAGAACCAAGGACCATGTCCCTTTGAGTCATAAACATGATAAGGGGCTTGGTTGGTGCATACATTGCTTGAATTGCATTGCCATGCAAAGCTCTGTCCTCTGCTGCTGTCAAACAGGTTCTGCAAGAACTTTCTGCCGATCGACTTCACAGAGTGCCGACCGGCAATCAATTGGTGGCTGATGGATTCATTCTCTGCCGATGATCACACCATACTGCCGGTGGCAATTCCACTCAGCCGGTAGTGTCTCCCAATGTCCAGGGAAGCAATTCAGAGACTTTGGCAGTCTTCAGAGGGGCAGAGCAGGGAAAACAGAGGCAGTCTATGCATGGCAACGCACTTCCGAGCAAGACCGAGCATGCATTGTATTGGATCCGCTTCCCGAGGCCTTTTACTGTTTTCCTTAGCTTATTTAATTTGTTAATTAATTAAGTGGTCTGTAATAATTAATTAGCTTGTAGGTTAATTAATTTGTATATTTATTTGGTCCCTCCGAGCGAGGGCGAATCTGTAATAAGTGTGGGTGCGTGTGTGCATGTCTTCCAACCCCACGTCTTTCTTCCCTTTTATTTACCTGCTTATGATGGTAGACTAGGGCATATTTAAATTAGCATACAGTATGATAACATGTTTGCATTCATTCATCTGTTTTGCATGCATCGGGCTCGGCGCATCATGCTAACTGCATTATATTTCAATTCCAAATTGAATACGTGTTATCTGTCACATTTCACATGCCATGTTTAGGATAGCCGAGCTTATTATAGTTGCATTTCGCCTGTGATGCATTAGCCACTTAACATGAACTAGGATCATGCATTGATTACTAACTAGTTTCTGTTTTGGCTTGGAGTACTAGGTAAGCTTTTATGCTTTAGCATACCGCATGCGTGTGAGTGTTGCCATAATAGCATGATTACCATGAGGCTAGCTGCTTATATGATATAACTGCTTGAATGCCTGTGGATGGAGGTCAAATTACCTAAGTTGGAATAATGCATTAAAACTATGAGTTTTAAGCCCACTAGATAGTGGCAAAACCATCTTTTCTAAAGCCCACTTGAGAGTGGCAAAATCTTCATTTTAGCCTACTTGCGAGTAGCAAACCATTTTCAAAGCAAACATGAAATGTTTTGTTCTAATTTAGGCGATTTGGTCTATACTTGTTTGCTGTGCGCATAACGTAGTAAATCTAGGCTAATAACCGGAATAAGAACACATAACGTTTTCAAAATCGGATATCACGATTAGTAGAGGCCGGTCTTCGGACCGGGCGAGAGGGGGTGCTCATAGCTGACCTTCCCCAATCGTACCCAAGTTCCCGAGCCGAGGCAACTTTGGTGATGACGGACACGTGGCCTTTGGCACCGAGTCAGGGTTTCCTAAATTTCCCCATTAAAAAATATTTAGGTGGCGACTCTGTATCTGGCAAAGCAGTCCATGTTTGGCACTTCTTTTCAAAAAATCTGTTTTCTCAAAACGATTTGCCGGATTTGGACTCTTTGGTTCAGATTAAGAACCGATAACAAAAGGGCGTCCGAACTGTAGTAGTGAAGCCCTAGGGCGCGTCTACAGGAATAAGAACACATGTGTTTATCAAACAACATATCATGCTTAGTAGAGGCCGATCCTTTGATCGGGAGAGCGGGGGTGCTCATTTCAGGACCTTCCCCTCTCGTACCCAAGTTCCTGAGCTGAGGCAACTTTGGTGATGACGGACACGTGACCTTTGGCACGAGTCAGGGTTTCCTAAATTTCTCAAAATAAAATATTTAGGTAGCGACTCTGAAATCTAGCAAAGCAGTCCATGTTTGGCACTTCTTGATTAAAATCGATTTTCCAAAATGATTTGCTGGATTTGGACTCTTTGGTGATTTATCAGTCTTACATTGCACTTTATAAGATTAGATTCAGAACCGTGATAGGAGTCCGAACTGTAGTAGCTAGAACACAATTCGCGCCCTATCCGAAAGGGGGGCGCGCGGAGCGAGTTCGGGCAGTCTACAAACGTCCAACTGAACCTAACCAAATTTTATTATCTTTTTACCTCTTTTTTACTCCAATTTTATTAGCCTTTTTACTTTACCTTTCCATTTTCTTTATCTTTTCTCCTTTTTTGTCCAAAAGTGATGATTAAGCCTACTCAGTCCAAAGAAAGAAAGATTAACAAGCATGACTTGACTCGAGAAATGAACTCTTCGAGCCCTTTTCTATGGAGGAAGTTACAAAGGAGGAATCAAACTCATTTACAAGCGATAATGAATTTAGAGTCAAACCCGAAACGGATGATAATGACTCCAAATCCAAACCCGTTAATGAGCTATAATGAATCCTTCATTTATGATTTCCAAGGGTCTAACTAGAAAATTAGTCCCTTAAAAGGTAACGCACCAGTGACCGGAGGAGATGTCAAACAAGAGATTGTGCTTAGTACAAGGAAATGTGATGCCCTGGTAATGAACCCCCGAAGAGATTAAACCATTTAGCATGAGGAACCGTCCTTTATACCAAGAACAATAACTCTCCATTTGATACAACCTTTGATCGAAAGTGCAGAGAAAGGGGACCGTTGTAGAGTATGAACGAAAAGTGGATGATTACAATGGCATGAATATATACATGAAAGCTGTAAAAATGAAAGAAAAGACTATCAACTCAAACATTGACGATTATGTCCTAAACACACCAAATCCAGGAGAACTTACAATAACACAACTATAGTATTCAAAGCGTAATTTAACATATTAAAAAGCACTTAAATAGCACAAATGCAGTGTTGAAAATCAAGTTTAGGAGGTGAAAAAGTGGGCAAAAATGAAATAAAACCAAGGGGTTTCATCTAAGCAAGCCGCCTAAGGAAGGGTGGCTAACTCCTTCTCTTTTTGTGACTTTAAATCACATATTTCAGGCCTCAAAACACTCTAAAAACAGCAAGTAAATATAAGAAAAAGAGAGAGAAAAGATGGTTGAAGAGTTCAAAGATTACCCCTTGAAAGAGAAGATCTTCTTCTTAGTTCACAAACCACACTCTTAACACTCTCTAGGATCTGAAATTATCTTCAAGAACCTCAGCAAAAGCTTCAAGTTTAAGCTTATAAGGTGTATGTATTGTGTATGTATATTGCAAGAGGAGATGGTTGGTCAAGATTTAGGCTCTTAGGGAATTTTTCTAACCCCAAACCATGAGGGGAGGTGTTATATTTATAGAAAAACAGGTTCTCACATCAGAAATATTTGTATCAAAAACAGCTGGCCTAAAGCATGCGCATGGGTGTAAGTGGTAGCTGTCAAAATATCTACTATGCTAAACATGGCCGGCCAGCCATGAGGAGGTATGGCCGATCGACCAAATGAAAATGGCCTGCCGGTCATTTATTGGCCAACAATTCTTTGAGTGGTCGAGCTAGAAAAAATAAGGTTTTGGTCCAAAGGGGGGCAAGGTTTAGGTTTTAAAACTCAAAATCGGATCCTTTTGCTGAAGAATTTGAACGATTACACAGCGTAACATTTTATCATCAAGTATTTAGAGTGAGGTGCCCAAGTCTTAAGGGCGGTCAAAATGGGGTGTCTACAACTACCTCAAACTCGGCTATTGGCAAACTAAGCTGCTTGAGCTTTAGAAACTAGTCTCTCAACTTCTCCCTAGTAGTGGAAAGCAAAAACTTGTCCTGGAAGACGTTGACAAAAGCCTCCCAAGTCACTCCAATGCACCCACGCGCATACTTCCACCATTGACCTGCATCTCCCTTCAGCTGGAAGGATGCCAAGGTCACCCTCAATCCGTTTCCTTCGATGCCAAGCATCTCAAACATTTTCACCATCCATTCTAACCACTCATCTGCTTTCAGTGGCTCCTTCGTTTGGAGTAGACCGGAAGAACTCCGTCTTCAGGAATGACGACTCTGTCTCAACTACTTGGGTCTGAACTTGATTCTCCACACTGAGAATGTCTATGGATTCCCGCAAAGCTCCATCCATTTCACGGGCCAAAGCGCCCATAGCCTGCTAACCAACTGGTTCAACCACATTGGCCTGACCAACCCTTTCCTCTTGCATCGGAATGTCATCCGGTAAGGGCATCTCATGCCTCCTAGGCCTACCACACATATCACCGCCACGTCCACTTCCACGTCCACGTCCACCTCCTGATATCCTAATGAAGGCAGTAAAAGAGATTAGCACATTTACAAATGTGCCGAAGCTAACTCACTCACGTCCTAATGTGATGGACAACAGTAATTCACTCCACATAAGCACATAATCACATAAACACGTACGAATTTCCTTCCTAGATAATGATCTTCCCGCAGCATTGCCAGAGTTCCAATTAGAAATAGCAGTGATCAAGTGCTCTTCTAATAGAACTTCTACAAACCTGTAGACCTAATCAATATCTTAGGAACTAAATCTCATACCCATATAACCATATAAGCATGTTATTACATAAGCATATCATGTATACAAATATCTCTGTCAAGCAAGACAAACCCATTGTGGTAATAACCACTTTCCATGTACCCAAAGTATTCAAACCCGGTACACTCTAATACCAAGTTGTAATGTCCCTAAATAATTACAATAATCCATCCACAATATCAATAAATGACAACAACAATAAAGTAATTATCTGCCACTAAATCCAATTTAGTTTACAAAAGAAAAACATATACAGTATACATTCATAAGTCTATCTCTGAATCTATAGTATATGTCACAGCATGAGATAAGATTTGGAAATAAAACAGATCATAAATGCCCTAAAGGTTTATAACTTTCCAAGACAATGCTTGGTTACAACAAAAGTAGAGTTTAAGTCCAATACATGTAAAGCCCTTAGCTTCTACAAAAATGAGTATAACAAAATGAAGCTCTTGCTCCAAGTCCTCCCAAGCTATTGCCTTGGCAGAGGCATATCATCAGCACCTGAAATATTTTTTCCACATAGGGAAAACTAAAGCCTAATAGAAATAATCCAACACAGTATATGAACCTTAGCAAAACAATAAGGTGAATGCATATACAATGCTTGTATCAAAACATTTCATCTCTTTCCAGAAACCATGCAATGCCAAATGAATATTATAGTTCATAAGTATTTCCCTTTACAATAGAAAATAGGGCAGTGAATCACACTCTAGGAATTTCCAAAACAATACAACTTTTTCAAAAATTTCGTCCAAAGGAAACCGTAAACCGGGACCCATCTAAACGTAGGCTATACAAGTTATACTATTGCCATTTCATGAAAATTTCATCTGCAAGATCGGCACCCATGCATACACGCAGTTTTCGGGATTTTCACCCTGGACACTCAAGCCAACTTAATTCAACATTACAATTCATGCTTCCCAGATTCACTCTTTTTCTCAAAACGATAAACATTTTCAAAGTATAAGTGTGAGATAATGCTCAATGCAAATAAATGAGAAAATAGTTTCAATTCTCCTAATTCACACGTGTAGACGCGCCCGAACGTCCTAGGAAAATCCCATTTTGTTCATTGGGCTCACTACAGTTTGGACTCAATGTCACGGTTCTTAATCTGATCTTGCAAAGTGCAATGCGAGATGGATAAATCACCAAAGAGTCCAAATCCGGCAAATCGTTTTGAAAAACTGATTTTTAGAAAGAAGTGCCAAATATAGATTGCTTTGCTAGATACAGAGTCGCCACCTAAATATTTTATTTTTGGGAAATTTAGGAAACCCTGACTCGTGCCTAAGACCGCGTGTCCGTCATGACCAAAGTTGCCTCGGCTCGGGAACTTGGGTACGAGAGGGGAAGGTCATGCAATGAGCACCCCCGCTCGCCCGATCAAAGATCGGCCTTTACTAACATGATATCTTATTTTTGAAAACACATGTGCTCTTATTCCGGTTATTAACCTAGAATTACTATGTGATGCGCACAGCATACAAGTATAGACTGGATCGCCTAAGTTGGAACAAAACATCTCATTTTTGTTTTTGAAAATGGTTTGAAGTTGCTACTCGCAAGTAGACTAAGTCGCGGATTTGCCACCCTCAAGTGGGCTTAAAAAAAGAAACATGATGATTTGCCACTTCAAGTAGGCTTAAAACTTGCAATAAATGAATTGTTCCAATTCGGGTAATCCAACCTTCACCCACAGGCATTCAGACAATTATATCACATAAGCAATTAGCCTCATGGCAAGCATGCTATCATGGCAGTCACTCACACACATGCAAGGATGCTAAAGCACAAACACTCACCGAGTACACCGAGCCAAAACAAAAGCTATGTTAGAAATCAATGCATGATCCTAGCTATGTCAAGAATGCCTAATGCAACACATACAAAATGCAACTAAGATAGGCTCGGCTATTCTAAAATGTCATGTGAAATACAATTTGATACATGTATTCAAACAGGAATTGAAATACAATACAGTTAGTATGATGCGCCGAGCCCGGTGCATGCAAGACAGATGAATGGATGCAAACATGCGAGCATAAGGATGCTAATTGAAACATGCCCTAAAATTAACCATCGTAAGCTGGTAAATAAAAGGAAGAAAGAAATGGGGGTTGGAAGACGTGCATCACACACACGCACGTTTATTTACAACAGTTGTGCCCTCTCGGAGGAGGGTTCGAATAACAAGCTAACTAACTAATCTAAGCTAATCTAATTAAACTAGTTATTGCACAACGAAATGAATAACGAATTACAGCCAATTATTACACAACTCTAACTAATTAACAAATTAGCTAAGTTAGCAATTAAATAAGCATATAAACTATATGATGTAGGCTGTTTCAGTTCTGCTTTGGATGACAAAGGATGCATGCATGCTCGAGTCGCCTTGTTCGGAAATCCCTCGCGATGCCCCGATTTGCCTCTGTTTGCAATTGATCTCAGAAACTTGCACCAAGCTCCAGAGAGATGAAACTCCACCTTAGGAATCTGTAGGGATGCTGCCGACCAGATATTGGCCTTGGAGACCACCTGCCGACCACTTTTTGTGGTGAAAGCCAGAAAAAGTGATCGGCCAGCCACTTTATCTGGTCGGCCGACCAGTTTTTGCTGCTGGTTTCTAGTTTTCTGCAACAGAGGGCAAGAAAGAGGCATGGCAAAGTATTTGCAACACATGTATGCGCAACCACCCTCCCTATCATTACATAAGCTCAAGGGAGTGTAGGTCTCGACCCTCGGGCCACCAATCACGCATCTCGATGCATGATGGCCGAGGGGCCGAATTACGCAATTCAATATGGAATGAATGCACATACAAACACCTAAAGCCTAGAACTCTGTCATGTATAGTCAAGAGTGTCGGCGACCGGGAATCGAGGTACGTTTCATCACTTCGAGTATGAAACGTCCCTCGTTTCCTGTGTTTAGACTAACACCTATTCCAAACACAATGCAACAAACATGGTATGCATAGTGCGACTCAATCATGCAACTTAATGCAACACAACTTGGACATGCAAGCATGCAAAGGATGATCATGCAAACATGCAAACTAGCATACACGATGCTATGAACTATATGGCATACACAACACTCATGACACTAACATACACAATGCACGTGGTAACCAACATACATAATGCGATGAAAATGGCATGCACAAGTGCAATGATCAATCGTGTAACAACATGGCATGCTCAATGCTACGAACTACATGACATACTCAATGCGCAATGGACTTAAACTGAAATGAATAGGCCTCAGCCATGTCCAAATCAGTGGCCATTGATGATGAAATCAAGGCACCAAAACACACACAAACATGTATAATGTAATGGCCCAAGCCTAAGGTACAAAATACAACTCTCCAAGAGCATTGAAAAGATGAAACATGGAGTACAATGGCATGTGTTCCAGCACTAAAATGGCACACAAAATGACTTCGAATCATGCACACAACTCACGCAATGCATGTTAAAAGGCTCAAGTATTGAAAGCTAGTGAAGCATATTACACTACAGGCATGCAAGGCGATGCTCAAATGACCAAACCAACCCCAAACAGACCCTATGGAGGCCAAAACAGTAGCAAAATGAGTTGGGATGATGGCTATGAAAGGCACAAAAATGGGGCTCATGCAATGGCTCACAAATAGGGCATAAAAGCATAACTCTAAAGAGCACTTAAAGAGTGGAAAATATGGAAGTATAGCAGCCCTACATGCTCTGAAATAACATTCCCAATGATGCCAAAACATGCAAATATCTCAAGTTAAGCATGCAAGAGACCTTAAAACTCAAAGCTAGTCAAGGCTATTACACAACAAGCATGCATGGCGAGCATCATTCAACCAAGAGGCCTCAAAATAGAGCTAAGGCAGCCCCAAATATGAACAAAATCATGTTGGAGCAAAGCCAAAATGTGCTAGAATAAAGAGCCAAAACATCATGCGAACCAAGCTAGTAAACGAGATTTACACTACAAGCATATGGAGCATGTGAGAGGTTACCAAACTAGCCAAAAACAGAGCCATGACATGTCAAATGATGACCAAAAACCCACTGAAATGGAGTTAATACACGCTAGGATGACATGTTACTTTGATGAGCCATGAATGGGAATACACTACACATGCAAGAAGCAAACACAAGGTGACCAAAAAAGCCATAGACAGAGTCTAGGCAGGCCCTAAAAGTCACCAAAAAGTGCCTGAACCAAGCCTTGAAAGTATGAAAATGTATGCTCCTTTGATAGGCCAAAAATGCAAGTAAACAAGACAAAAAGAGAGAGAGTCACCCCTCTCTGATTTAGGACCTCAAAACCACATGCCAACCATTGAAAATCCACTGGATTTCAGTGGCTAAAAGGCGAAGCAAGGATTAGCTCAAAGGCCCTAAGGCATGGCACAAAACAAGGCCAAACAAGGCATGCAAGAGGATAGGAGACCCTCAGCACCCAAGAGGACTTAAACAAACATGTTAAGTGCTCAAAAATAAAGCCTTTTTTAGTTGAAAACAAAGCTCAATAAAGCATGCAAGTATGGCTAAGAGAGTGACCAAAATAGAGCTAAAAGGGAGGAAAAGAAGGTTACCCTTGAAGCACTGCAATACTAGCAAATTTTCTGAGCCAAAACCAACTCTTGAGCTCCCTCAAGACCCTCCAGCAACTCAGTAACAAGGTAAGAGTGTTTGGCTATGAGGTTGTGTGTACAAGTGTGAAGCAAAGCACCAATATAGAGAGAGAAAGAGAGGGGTACAGAGAAAGTGTAAGCCTATGCTCTCAGCCCCAAAATCAGAACCTGGAGAAGGGAGGGGAAGCCTCTCTCTTATAGAAAAACATAAGCTAAAGCTTCTTAGAGAAGCTTAGAGCTTGGATAAATCCCTCCATACACGTGTATGGAGGATACAGTCTGTGCCCTCCAGCTGTCACAGCTGGCATCCATTCAGTCTGACAAAACAGAAGGAAAGCTGCCGACCAGAAAAGGTGGTCGACCTGCTACTTTTAGTGGTTGGCCGACCACCTAAAGTGATCTCCCAGGTAAAAAAGTGGTCGGCAGGGGGAATTGGTGGTCTCCACACTGAAAGCAAGCCAATGGTGGGGTGGGAAACCAGAAAATGTGGCCCAAAGACCAAGAAAACCAGTTTCCCGACCAGAAAACCGACTGGCGGGGAGAAAAGTGGTCTCCAAGGATAAAAGCTGGTCTCCCACCCTTGTACCACTTCCCAAACAAGGAAAGTAAGGTTTGTACCCAAGACAAACCAAAACGGATGCAAGACGAGGGTTCGGGAGGCAAGACGAGCGGCCGAGAGCCTCGAAAACCAGCTACCGAGCATCAAAAGTGGCGTACGACCACAAAAGTGGTCTCCCGGACCACAGTGTCCCTCTAGATAGAGGAAACAAGGTGTGCTCGAAAAACTGTGCCAAACGGAGAATGTTAAGCGGTCTCGAGCCGAGGCGCACGGCCGACGGCTCTGAAAATCGAAAACTAGTCTCCAAATGGGAACAGTGGCCTACGACCACGAAAAGTAGCCTACGACCACTGAGAGATGGTCTACAAGACCTCTCCCTCCCTCCGGGAAGAGAAAACAAGACTGGGTCCGCAGACCAAGTCAAAGCACAAAGAGTTCAGAGGCCTAGAGGCAAGGCTCTTAGCCAAAAACTCTGAAACCTCGAAACGAGCACAACATGCGCAATCACCGAGCGCTCAATCGATGACGTCTGAGCCTTAAGGTCGGTCAAAAATGGGGTGTCTACAACATGCAATTTCTGCAACACTCACAGCTATCCTCCACCAATAGCCTAAAATAGATATTTCTAAATAGATAATTTATATTCCATAACGATACAATTTCCGAATTTCAAGATATGAGTGATAATACATATCTAACTCTACCATCCTCATCAATACCAATCCAATTTCATAATTTCAACATCAATTTCATTGTTTATACAAAACTAACATTTGAGGCATTTAGGGCAAACAACAATGATAGAGTGCTTTAATTTTGGAGCTCTAAAGAGAGCTCTAATGATGTGGCAAGAGAAGAAAAAAAAAATAAAAACATAGGCACACACATCACATCACATGTAGGCCCCACTCTTTACCATATCACTAGAGCTCTCTTTAGAGCTCCAAAATTAGAGCTCACAATCTTTATTCTTAGGGAAAAATTCTTACTCTTTTCAAAATCAACCCCCAACTATCAAAATCAACAATTTCCACCCAACTCAACATTATTTCCAACATCAAAATCATTTCCAAGAATCTATTTGAAAAACCCCTCTTTTGATTTTCATCAAAAACCTTTGGTTATTCAAAATCTTCCAAAAACTCTCAATATTGTTTAGAAATAACAAATAACTAAGTTAAAACTCATAGAAAGTGTGAAAAGTATCCCTATCTCAAAGCTAGAAGACCGATGAGAGAGTGAAGAAACCTCAAAGAAGCCAAAACCCACTTTTGTTCGGATGAAAAGAGTGCCCACAGAGTGTTCTACCTTTTTAACAAAGGGAGTAGGCTGAAAAAATCACTAGATCTTAGTTTTTTTGTAGAGAGAAGGCAAGTTTTGAAGAGAGAGAAAGAGAGAAAGAGAGAGAGAGTAGATCTAGGGATTTTGAATTGTTTAGAGAAAGAGAGTGAAATGAAAAAGTGATGTAAAAAGTGACTTTTACAGACTGATATATGCACAGACCACTTGAGCACAAAAAGGGACGCTTGAGCGTAAGAAACAAAAGATGTGACCACTCGAGCACAAGAAGTTGTCGCTTGAGCATAAAATACAAACTCCCGTTATTTTTACAAATAGAAGACCAACGCTCAAGCGCAAGAAGGGCCGCTCGAGCCAAGACCGCTTGAGCGTAGAATACCACTTTCCAGTAGTTTTTCAGACCTGCAAAAGTACCGCAAGTTCACAAAGGCCACTTGTGCACAAGAAATCGAGCGTAGGAGCAAAAATTCTAGACAACAAATGTTTAAAAAATAAGCTACCAACCTGTTCCAAATGCAATCAACATACCCCAAAGGCCAAACTCAAAGAGAGATAAGGGGAACAAGACATGAATAACTATATAAGACCAGGAAACCTGGATCCAAAACATACAATGGGTTGGGTCTAAACCAGAAACGCTATAATTAACATAATTTAAAGGATATTCCATAAATTTGATGACATTTTTCATAACGAATTTGGTATATTATGGTTATTCAATAAATCTATAAATTTGATGGCAGCTTCCAAAACAAATTTGGTATATTATTGTTATAATATGTATACAATTAGGAGTATTTAAATCAATTATAGAATGACATTTGTACTATAGAAATTTAAAAATTTAGAAAAATGAAAAAAAAAAATGGCACTTCAAACCTTAGAGAGAGTGGAACATTTTTGCTTATAGTTATAATAATAATAATAATAATAATAATAACAATAATAATAAATTACAAGGGCTATCTTTTTATGGTTGGGTTGGACTTCTCTCATATTTACTTCTTAACTTAAAAAAAACTTGAGTGGCTTGTGAGACTCACCACAGGTCCCTTTTTGATAATTTCAACCATTCATTTAATAAGGCCCTCAATTTTTTATTATTTATGAAAAAAATTAGGTAGATCTAATAGTCGTAACATTTTTATTTTATTGCATTTCTAAAAAAATAAACAACAAATATATTTTTAAGAATATACCATTCATTTTTTGTAAAGACAAATACGATAAAATAAAAAATTATAATTATTAGATGAATCTAATTTTTTTAATAAATAATATACATGGATTTTTTGGGGGGTGAATATAGTATACATGGTTTATCCTAAAGCAAAGCATTTGTGTATTGTTACAAGTGGATGGAAGACGATAAATGTTAGGAAATCGACTTTTTCTAACTAGAATTAGTGAGATACAAAATAACAAATTTAAAAAAAAAAGATAAAAACGAATCGAAAAAATTAAGATTTGGGGTGGCTGCTGTGCAAGGGTGCACATCAACCATTGTTGTGCAACCAAATGGGCCTATTTTGAGGTCCATTTCGATAATCCGAACCGTTCACATTTTAAAATACATCAAGTAAAACATATCAGCAAAAAATAAAGTTAATCAGATATCATTTATCCTTTCATCCACACACATTTGTATCTATAAAAATAAATAACAATTGTGATTTAAAGTATTAAAATGAATACAAATGTGAGAGGATGAAAGGATAAACGATATCCAATTAACTTGATTTTCTACAAGTATATTCTATTTGATATATTCTAAAATGTGAACGGTTCAGATTATCGAAACGGGTCTCGAAATGGACCCATTTACCTACACAACAGTAGCTATTGTGCACCCCCGCATAGCAGCGACCCCAAATCTAAAAAATCACACACACAATAACACACAAATTTACCTAGGGGTGCTTGCGGTTTGATTTTGGACGGTTTGGTTTACGATTTGGACCCGCCCGCATATGTGTAGTTTGGGAAAAATTGAACCCGCAAACGCCCACAGTACGGGTTGTGGTTTGTGCGGATAGGGTTCGCGGATGTATGGGTAGTTGCGGCCGGTTTGCGGATTAGACTTTTTTTTTTTCTTTAAAAAGAACAGTCAAAATATGGTTGCTGAACCAAGCCTTCAACAAAACTTCCAGTGTCAATTTTCCTATTGTTAGGCCAACATCTTTCTTTCTAAAAAGAATCAAGTACAGTCACTAGTCATTCAAAATATGCACCCTCACAATCTAATAGAAAATACAAATTAATTTCAAGAACTAAGATGTAGAGAAAGCTAGTTCAAAACATATTTGTTTTTCCCCTTCTTTATTCTAAAAAATCAACGAAGCAAAACAATTGTAGTTCAAATTCTTCAGAACACCCACGAAGCAAAACAATTTGGTTTTCCCCTTCTTTATTCTAAAACATCAACGACATGCACAGATGAACTGAATAAAAGTTCATCTGCATCAGTGCTTCAAAATCAATAGCCCCAATAAAGGGAACAACTCTTTAGATATCAACATAAAGGGAATAGGTGAAAATTTGGAAAGAACGAAATCCCTTTTCTTTTTTTTTTTTGGTTGTTGCATTACCTTCAGTTCTGATCAACTTCTTTCAATTCCGATCACCGGTCGCCGGTCGCCACGGAGAGAGCTGCTTCTTTCAGTTCCACCAACTTCTTTTAGTTCCGATCACCGGTCGCCAATCACCACACACACAGAGAGAGAGAGAGAGAGAGAGATGGAAGAATGAGTGTAAACAAGAGTGAGTGAGAGAGTGAGATGAGAAGAGAGAGGCTGCTCAATGCTACTACTATTAAGAGATTAGGGTTTGGTTTGTTGGGAAAAAATATCTAGGATAGGATGAATGAAATCAACGGTCCAAGTTTATTAAAAAAAAATAAAAAAAAAGTGTAAGTGTGGGTGAGTTCTTGCTGGTGTGGGTAAAACCTGCAACCCACAATACTGTCATATTTCAAACCGCATCCGCCCGCATTGTGTTTGCGAAACCGCTCATTTATATACAGATCGGTTCGGGTTGGGCAGTTTATGCGTTTTGGATAACCCTATGGCCAGTTCTAGATTTACGTGATTCACCTTAGAATAGAGGTATGTCCATAGTAGATGCAGTTTTCAAATAATGATCAGAAAATAATTACAACTCTCTACTCAGGACAAGAGGCACCCCTAATCTATTTATTAGAATAAAAATCAAGGCAACGTTGAAGTAACAAGAAATTACCAAAGTATCAAAAAATTTAAGCCAGGGTCTCTTGAACCCCCATCCATCCCCTAGGAAAAAACCCCAAGCCCTCTATTAGACCCAAAACTCAGTATTGTCAGGGTCTACAAGACCCAACAATAGATACAAGACATTAGGCATAGTCATGCTTTATGGGGGATTTATTAGAAAATTATTTTTCAAGTACTTGTATTCTAATTAGTCCATAGCATATTCTTATATTCCAATAAGTCTTATTATTTTGATATTTGATCCATCAAATCCTAATTCTTATATTTAATGTATTTTATGGACAATTTTAACATTACAAATATTTTTTAAACACTTAGCAACTTAGTAATATGAACATTCATATTTTACAGAGTGAATGTTCACATGGAAATGTAAACATTCATATTGACAGCGTGAACATTCACATTGTCAATGTGAATACTATTATTAGGAATATTTTAATAATTATGTTACTCATATAACTTATTAGAATAGAAGAAAATAATTTAAATTAAATAGAATATAAGTAAGTGAATAAAGATTTATGAATAAATACCCATTTTAAGAAACCAGTAAATAAGCTAGCATGAATGGAAATACGAGTTCTTGTACAAGTGCCAATGTGCACTTAAAATTTCAGTATGAAAATAAACAATTTAATATATCAAATGAGAAAAATGTATAACAAATAGATAATTGTTTATATGGAATAATATTGTTGATAATATGGATGTCATAGTATAGAGTAATAACATCAACTTTCAATAATATTAGTAAATACTATCCATTTTACATAGGAAAATTTTTAATAATTATATTTTTATTTTCTCACATATCATATATAAATAAATAAATTGGAAAAAAAAATTATAATATCTAATATGCTAGCAAAACAATCCAAAAACGCATGAAACTTCCTCATATAATATTGGCATAAAGCATAGCCTTCACTAGCAAAAAAATCCATAATCTTTTGTACACATCCAAGTTTATCAAAGAAACACTCTAATTTTTTGAGAATAAAGGTAAATGCCATTCAGCTGCTTGTTTTTATTTTTCAAAAAATGCTTTTCAAAAAATTCTACTTTCTTATTTTCCGTGATTTTTTGTTTTTACTGAATTTTTTTAATATTTTAAGCAATTTTTTTACTTTTTAGACACATCTAACATAAATACACCTACAAAGTAAAAAAATTGTAAAAAAAATCTTTTAAAAATTCACTAAATTCCAAAAATACAAAAAAAATACAAGAATTCAATACATTTTTTATATTTTTATGTATTTATTAATTTTTTAAAATATTTTTTCACAAATTTTTTATTTTTTAGATCCATCTAACTAAGCTGCATCTAAAAAAGTAAAAAAAATGTTTAAAATTTAAAAAATATTCACTAAAAACAAAAGAATACGAAAATTAAAAAACTCAATTTTCAAAAAGTTTAATCCAGAAAATTCAAACCAAACACACTGATTAGATTTTAGCACCCGATAGAAAGAAGGCAATGATCATATAAAACTAACATGCCTTTAAACATGGAGACCAAATATACATGGATTTCTAGAATAAATGTTGCTATTCTTTAAGATGTACATCAAATTAAAAATATAAACAAATGGAGAAAAAATTCATGAAAAATCCAATGAAATAATAAAATGTAAAAAAAAAAAAAAAAAAAACAGATGCAATAGATTTTAGCTACATAATTATTTGGAAAAATTATATAAAAACAAAATCCCCACAGTTTAACCCTTATAACAAAATAAATTCCGAATTTTTTATTTTATCAATTTAAATCATAATCTTTTAATTTATTTTCAATCTAAACAATTTGTCTATTTTTATTAAGTAAAACTGACAGAAAAATGATATTTTAGCCATTAACCCTAATGTAGGTTTATATAAAATGTCGAAAATATTTTTTTTTATTGAGTTTAATAACTAAAATATCTTCTTCTTCTTCTTTTTCATTAGTTTTACTTAACAAAAATAGACAAATAGTTTAAATTAAAATTAAATCAAAATAGTAGGGTTTAAATTGAGAAAAATAAAATTTCAAAATTTATTTTGTTTCAAAAGTCAAACTCTTGAGTTTTTTGGTTTGTGTTTTTAATTTCCCCTAATTATTTTGTTTATTCTCATTAGCATGTTTTGGAATCTCTTCTCCCAACCATTTGGTCACAACGAGAAAGATTACTACTATAATTTAAGTCCTACAATCTTATTTATAATACATGACAGAATTTAAATTACCAAACATACCTTTAATTCTCATCTTTAGCAAAAAAGCAACATAGAATAAATGAAAATGACAAATAAGTGGTACAGTCTTAAAATACAAGTTTGACACAGGAAAAACTTACGCCAAACACAAAAATGATTTACACTATACACATAAGAGAGTTGCACCACTATGAAAATAAAATTATTTTTTCACTGTTCAACTGAAATTCAATTTTCCTTGGAATAAATACACCAAAAAATATGGAGAAATTTACCCAAAAGTCTCATCCTAGAAAAATATGTAGCGGAAAATACGATAAATTTTCTTCTAAACTGTTAGTCACATTGAATTTGAAAAGGTACACCGTAAGGTCTTTTCATTATATTTTCCAGAGATTCTAAATGTGGGTATGCATTATTTGTATACTATTGTCTTATTAAACTTTTGCTTACTGTGTCATTTTTAAAATGTGACAATAGCACATCATTCTAATGTGTGCATTGTTATCTTATTAAACTTTTGTCAAATATGTCATTCTTTTTAAAATGTGGCAATGATATATTTGTGCATTATTGTCTTATTAAACTTTTAGAAAATGTATCATTATTAAAATGTGACACTGAGACATCACTATAATGTATGTACTATTGTTTTATTACGTTTCCAAAAATAAGTAATGTAACAACCCCGACCTATGATTAACTGTTAAATCATGATTAAGAATGCTAACTGAGTAATTAAGATGGAATCTTGAGTTAATTGCATGTGTTATATGGTATTTGAGTTTATATCTGTTTTGTGTAATCTGTCTATGTGTTTGTTCTGTTCTGCGAATTGAAAGTCTTACCGGCATCTGATCACGAAATTGTCTTGGTTTCTGTGTTATTTAAAATTTTATGATAGGTTTAATTAAAATTCAATTCGGAATAAATTAATTAGGATGATTAGTGTCAATTTGATTAGCTTAAGTCAAGTTTAATTGAGTCTTCTTAATTAAGCCTATATAAGGTATATGAGACCTCTAGAATACACTTTACACTCTCATTTTCATTCTTCTTAAGCTTCAAACATGAGAGAGAGAGAGAGAGAGAGAGAGAGAGAGAGAGACCCAGAGAGATTTGGAATCATCAAGGGCAATTGAGAAAGATTTGGAAAAATTAGCTTGGAACCTCAACTAATTAGCCACCTAGAGCTTAATTGAGCATCTAAGATAAGAATCCAACCCTTTAGCTATGTAATTAAGCCAACAAATGCATAGATTCAAGAGGTCTAAGTGTTCAAACATGAGAATTGAACTAGAAATGAAGGAATTTAAGTCATACAATACATGCATGCATAATTCATGAACTTTGAGTTTTGATTTCAACAAATTCTTACATGCAAGGACCTATTTTTGTTCAATTATGGGAGCTCATTGTGGTTTTGCACCTTGACACTTTATTTGTACATGTTTTGGAAGGTTTGAATTCATGACAACACATGCATGGGATGTCTACATGTAATTCAAGTTTGGTTTTGAAGAATTCACTTGCTTTTGGGCCTTGATTTTGTGTAATGACTTTTAATTCATGATATCTTATAAGTTTACACTTGTTTTCTCAAGTTTTCGGGCCCAAAGGTTGTGTTTTAAGGCTTTGACTTTGCGTTTTGAAGCTTGGGAGCAAATCTGAAAATTTCAAAATTCTGCTCCTCTGCTCGAGCGACCAAAAGTTGGCTCTAGTGTAAATTGCAAGCTCTCAGAAGTTTACACATTTTGCAAACCGCTCGAGCGACCATAGTTACGCTTGAGCGAAGACTTCAGTCTCACGCTCGAGCAACCGTCGAGCAGAAAAATCAAGCAACCAGTATTTTTGTAGAGTTTATAGACCGCTCGAGCGATGGAAGTTGCGCTCGAGCGACCACCCTTATTTTTGACCCTCCGCTCAAGCGAGGACCCTGTTTTCAACAAATTTGACTAAGTGTTAAACAATATTGTAGACACCCCATTTTTGACCGACCTTAAGACTCAGACGTCATCAATTGAGCGCTTGGTGATGTTGCATATTGTGCTCGTTCTGAGATTGCAGAGTCCCGGCTACGAGCCTTGCCTCCGGACTTCCGGACTCTTTTGTGCTTTGTCTCGGTTTGCGAACCAGGCTCGGTTTTCTCTGTTTTCTCTTTGAGAAGGGAGGGAGAGGTCTCGTAGATCATCTCTCAATGGCCGTAGGCTACATTTCGTGGCCATAGGCCATTTTGCCCATTTCGGAGCCCGGTTCCCGGTTTTCGGAGCCGTCAGGCCGTGTGCCTCGGTTCGAGACCGCCTAACCACCTCCGTTTGCCCCGGTTTTTGGCATGTATCTTATTTACTCCCTTTTTAGGGACACTGTGGTCCGAGAGACCAACTTCGTGGTCGTGCACCACTCCCGGTGCCTAACAGCCCACTTTCGGGGCCTCGAACTGCGTGTTTCGGCTCCCGAACCTTCATTCTACATTTTTGGGCTCCGACCCAAACTTGAGATAGTCATATTTTGAGGTCCTTTTCATGTTTGATTAAGGACCTCTTACTGTTTGACATCTCCATCTGTCACTTGCCTTTTTACCTCTTTTTGGGCCTTTTTTGCACGATATTTTAGGCGTACTTGTGGGCTGCGTTGGACTTGGTCGTAAACTACAAAGTGTCTTATTTTGAGCCCCTCTTCAACTTTGTTAAAGGACTCTCGGCTATTTGAAACCCGTAGCTACCACTTTCCCTTTTGGCCATTTTTGGCGGGAAACTTGATATGTTTTCCCTCCCTTTTTTCCCTCCATTTTCCCCCTCATTTTGTCTATATGACAGCAGCCCCAGCTGTGTTTTTTAGGGTTAGAAAATCTGATTTGGGAGCTCCTCCATACAATCTCTCTCTCTATATTTAAAACACCAAAATCATCCAAGTTTCTACACCCCCTCTTCATCACCACCTAGCACCACCACCACTACACCATTTCCAGCAGCAAGGAGGGCCTTCCAGCAGCTAAAAGGCACCATTTTCAGTCCTAGAAGCAGCCAAGGTCTTGGTCTACAAGGGTAAGCACTCATTTCCCCTTTTGAGCTCCATTCTTGCACCATTTTTCTATCCTCTTTGCTTGTGGTTTTGAGCTCCGACCCCTACTGAAAGGGGCACTCTTTTGAGCCATTCTTCATGTTTGTTTAAGGGCTCAACCCTGTTTGAGCCCTCCATAGTGCACTTGCTTCAATACTCCTTGATATGCCACATTTTTGCATGGAATTTCTGGCCTGCGTGTGATCTGTTTTTGAGCATAATGTAAACTGTAAGTAGGCTCATTTTGATCCCTTCTTCAACATTGAAGAAGGGCTCAACCCTGTTCGGCCTCTCTATCATGCACTTGTTTCATAATCTCTCATATTTACCGTAAAATTGCATGATTTGTTTAGCCTCTGTGTGATCTGTTTCGGAGCATGTCATGAACTGTGAATAGGCTTATTTTGGGTCCCTCTACAACATTTTAGAAGGGATCAACTTTGTTGGGGGTCTCCATGTTATACTTGTCATTATATCCCTCCTTGACCCCCATTCTTGCATGCTTTGTTAAGCCTATCTAGCTTCTGTTTTCGGCCATGATCAGGTCTGGAAAGAGTCATATTTTGGCTTTCTTGTCATATTTTGTTAAGGGTCCAAGGTTGTTTGATGAATGTTTGGCATATCTCATGTTATAGCCCTTTGTTGGCTTCAATCTTGCATCACATTTTTGCCATATTTATATGCTGATTTGAGGGTTGTCATAAACTGTAAATGTGCATTTTTTTAGTCCCTCTTCAGTATTTTAGAAGGGAATTTTTCAGTTTGGGATTTGCATATACCACTTGTTTCAATACCCCTCTCTTGACCCCCATTTTTGCATGCCATTGTTGCCCTATCTATGCTTACTATTTGGCCATGTTTTGTACTATAAAAATGCTATTTTTGGGGCTGCCTTGCTACTGTTTTGCATTTCATGTACCAATTTTGCATGTTTAGTATAGCCGTAGGCCATTTCGGGCGCTTAATATCGCATTTCGGGACCATTCCGTGCATTTGGTGTCATTTCACATCATTTCGGGGCTGTTTTCCCCCTCATTTAGCTGCTGAAATTTCATTTGCATGTTTTCATATCATTTTTTGTGTCATTTCATGCCTTAGGGCCATTGCCTCGGTTTGCGTGCCCGTGTGCACGCACTTCGAGGCACTTCATTTTTTTATCCGATGGCCTCTTATGTGAGTGTGGCTGAGGCCCACTTATGTTAGTGTAAGTCCATGTTGCATTGTATATGCCATTTTAGTCTCATTACATTGCGTATGCCATGTCTTCGGTTCGCGTGCATACGTGCACGCATTCCGAGCGTCCCATTTTCCTCTAATGGCCTCCTTGTATTGGTGTAAGCCCATCTTGCATTGTGTATGCCATGTTCAATGCGCTGTGCATGTTATGTTGTTAGCATCGTGTATGCCACGTAGTTGCATCGCATGTTTGCATACTTAGCCGCCATGCCTAGGTTGCATTTCATTGAACATGCATCCCTTGCCTCTTGACTAATCATGATAGGGGTTGGGGCCCTTTGATTTGTTTTGTGCATTGCATTCCATTTGATATCAAAGTTGCTAACTTGGCTTTTGGGCCATCATGCATTGAAATGTGTGATTGATGGCCCGGGGGTCGAGGGCCATACTCCCTTGAGTCCATTACATGATAGGGAGTGTGTCCATGCATACATTTGCCTAGAAATTCTATGCCTTGCACTGCTGGTCTGCTGTTGCTGTCAAAACTGTCTTCTGCAGGAATTTTGTGCCGACCGGCAGTATAGAGTGCCGACCGGCAATGTATTTAGTGCCGATAGCTTCATTTCCAGCCGGTGGACTTTATACACGGCCGGTGGACATTCTATCCAGCCGATGATGATTCTCAGGATGCAGGGAGCCTATTCTGGGACTTTTACAGTCTTCCAGAGAAGCAGAACAGTAAAAGCAGAGCCAACAGTGATACGGTGCGGGTTTCTGGGCAAGTCGGATCGAGCATACATCATTCGCGCATCCCGAGGCGGAGGCTGTGGCCATCTCTTCTTTGCATTTAATTTAATTAGATTAAAGGTTTTTGTAATAAGTAATTCAGTACTATTTATTATTCGGACTGTATTATTCTTTTGGTCCCTCCGTGTGAGGGCATACTTGTAATAAGTGTGGGTGAGTGTGTGTATGTCTTCCAACCCCCACTTCTTTCTCCCTTTTATTTACCTGCTTCGATGGTAGATTAGGGCACGTTTATTTTAGCATACCTTATGCTATGCATGCGTGCATCCATACATACATTTGTTTACATGCACCGGGCTCAGTACATCATACAAACTGCATTGTATTTCAATTCCAAATTGAATACGTGTTATTTGTAGCATTTCACATGCCATGTTTAGGATAGCCGAGCCTGCCTAGATTGCATCTTTGTATGCGTTGCATTAGACATTTCAGTATGCTTAGGTCCATGCATGGATTTCTAATGAGCTTCTGTTTTGGCTTGGAGTACTAGGTGAGCTTTTATGCTTTAGCATCCTTGCATGTGTGTGAGTGTTGCCATGACAGCATGATTACCATGAGGCTAGTTGCTTATGTGATATAACTGCTTGAATGCCTGTGGGTGGAGGTTGGATTGCTTGAGTTGGAAAACTCATCGAAATCCGTATTTTAGCCTACTTGCGAGTAGCAAATTCCAAAGCGTTTTCCAAACCAACGGATATGCGATGTTTATTTCCAAATTAGGCAATCTAGTCTATACTTGTTTGCTGTGCGCACAACATAGTAATTCTAGGCTAATAATTGGAATAAGAACGTGTAATGTTTTCAAAATCGGATATCACGGTTAGTAGAGGCCGGTCTTCGGACCGGGCGAAAGGGGGTGCTCATAGCTGACCTTCCCCGATCGTACCTAAGCTCCCGAGCCAAGACCACTTTGGTGATGACGGACACGTGGCCTTCGGCACCGAGTCAGGGTTTCCTAAATTTCCCCTTTTAAAAAATATTTAGGTGGCGACTCTGTATCTGGCAAAGCAGTCCATGTTTGGCACTTCTTTTCAAAAATCTGTTTTCTCAAAACGATTTGCCGGATTTGGACTCTTTGGTTCAGATTAAGAACCGTGACATTTTGAGTCCTTCGTACTGTAGTGACCCCAATATGAACGGAACGGGACTTAACCCTCCCGGGGCGTTCGGGGACGTCTACAAATATATTTTGGCATTATCATTGTATCTTAAGCATTCTTAAGCCCTAATAAAGACATAATAACGAGAATAAGACTTAAAAACACACTAAGAACAAAACGCAATAAGTTAAGTATTATCCGAGTGTGTGTTTTAATGTGTGTGTCTATTATGTTTGTATAGGTCACGCGTCACAAGTTATCTGATTTGTCTGCTCTATCTATCTGCTTTGAAGTCATCTGTGAATAATAACTTAGTAAAGTTATGTTCAACTTTATTTATTTTCTGTATGATGAAATAAGATTTGTTTTCTGAAATGTTATATTCTGTATAATAAATGATTATCCAATTTCTGACAAGTATTCGTAGCATCCTTAGTATATCCATTAGCTGTTACCCGGTATCGGAGGTTCCATTATGGAACTTAGTATGTTTGTTATTTGTTACCCGTACCGGAGGCTTCATCATGGAGCTCAGCATATCTATTATCTATTATTCAGATACGGAGGTTCCTTTACGGAACTGATTACATAACCACTATCTGATCTGCATCTGTTTTGTATCTGTCTGTATCTGTTTTGTTAACCCTAAGGATGTACCACGTATAATTAAGCATGAACTCTGATTTCTGTACATGGTTTGAACAAGAATATGAATCTGAATTCTGATTTCTGATTTCTGAATCTGATATGGGACATCATTCAATTAAAATCATTTACTCTGTTATCATTCATTGGGCTCTGGCTCACTCTATTATTTATGTATGTAGGTGACCAAGCGCATGACCAGGCTCAGTGATGATCGCCTGGACTTCTGTTTTTGTCAATCACCTTTTGTGCCTCCCAAGGAGGTTCCGGAAAGAGTCATGTGGTCATGTTTTGTGAACGTATAAGACTTTGTTTTCTTTTTGGAATATGAACAAGCTTTCTGTCTATTTGTATTTTGGGCTAAGTCCCCTTCTGGCTATATCTGTAATGAATGTGATGTAAAACTACTGTAATTACGATGTCACGTGTATGTATATAAGTTTTAAAATTTTTGTCTCACGTATGTCTACATAGCTTAATGGATGTTATATTTTGTATATTTACTTTCGTAACCCCTTATATTATAAGATATTCAAATCAGAGGCCTTTGGTAATTTCCAGCTTACTAGTTGATTACGACGTTAAATCTATAAAAGCGAGTTTGGATTGTGACAAGTAAATTTCATTTGGAAGATTTTAATGTGAGATACAACTTATGGATTTATAAGAATATTTATCTAAATGGTCCATTAAATATGGATATACGATTTATTTGAATCATGTTATTTTTTTATATTTTAATATATCTTTTTCTAATAAGTAAAAAAATCAAATTATAAGTTACACCTCCGACAATCCTTGGTAAATGTCTAAAAAATCTGGTAACATAAATAAAGGAAAAAAGGTGCACCAACATTGGAAGGACGAAAACTACCTTCTATAAAGGGCAAATTATTAGTGGTCCTCGGGCAAGATGGTGCGGTGATGTCATATAGTTCCTTTGATCTGATGTTTATATTATTTTAATGTAATCTTTTTAATTTTTATAATTTAAAAAGAAAATTGAAAAAGCATCAAGGTGGGGCTAGCCATCCTGTGCTGTAGCAAAATCAAACTCATCCTTTTCTCTATAGATATTCGAAGAAAAAATATACACATTACTATGTATGGTTGTAATCATCTCCATTTCATATTTAAATAATGATAAAATAATCACATTAATAGTTATATTGACCTTTACCTAATATAAAATACAAATAAGTTTACATAATTGTTTAACAATTGGTGGGTGTTGTTGGGCCGTGGAAAGTCTTGATCCGGAATAATTCAAACCATTCAATATATAGAGTTTATCAATTATATCATTTCTAAAAAAAATCATGTTAATTTAATATTAATAGTCACTTGATCATATTACAATTTATTTTAAAAATCATAGCTGTCATTAGACAAAAATATAATTTGATAAAATGTCTATCGATATCCGATCAACGTGATTTTTTACAATAATGATATACTCAATGGGCTGTACATATTAATTGATCTGAATCATCACGATGGTCTCGAATCAGGGCCCACTACGATCCAACAGTGCCCTCCAATCCAATGACAAATTGGAAAAGAGAAATATCCATATTATTTTATAACAAATAGTGCCTGTAATAAAACCAAGTGGTGTGGTTATCTTGGCTAGTGTGCTTCCATTTTTTCAAAGGTGCTTTTATTTACAGCACAAAATTATTTTATTTTTTATTTTTTTTATTATAATTTTGTTTGTTCCTACATAAAATTACTAAAAATGATTCAAATTTTAAAATTTCAAAACCTTAATTTATCTCACCCATCCCCTTTTACCATTTCCACTATTGGTGCCGCTATTGTCATGGCATGCCCCATTCATTGTTTCCCTCCATGCTTCTCCCTATAAGGGGAATGAGAGAGATGAGATGGATGTAAGGAGATGGGAGGTTATGGATGTGTAACGATGAGAATGGGTCGGATTGAATCAATTTGGAATGAAATTAGGATTAATTTGTGAATTACAATTTTATAAAAATTAGAACCAATCTGAACCATTTAAACCATAGAACTAATTCAAACCAAACAATTTAAATATGGATCGGTTCAATTTGAAATCACAGTTTCACACAATAAAAATCATATAACATTATTCTAAAAATATGCAACATGTGGCAAATAAATATAGGTTCATCATCTAACAAATAAACATAAGTTCAATATCTAACAAATAAAACTCTTATTTAACAAACATGTTGTCATGACAATAACAGTTACAAAATTAAACTTATGCTAAATAATTTATAATAAATTTTTTTTTTTTTAAAAAGTAACAAAAACAACAGTACAACACAACAACAGCAACAACCCAAATCAACTTATAATATTAAAAAATTGATTATTGATAGTTAGCGGTAGTTCTATTGAGAGTAATGTCTCTTTCTTTTCTTAAGAGAGTTCCTTGGGTTTTTATAAAGAAAAGGTTGGGATTGCATGTAACAGGATGTATGGTATAATGGTAAGGTTGGATAGTAAACGGTCTAGATCAGATTCAATCAGGCGTGCATCATAATCTAAAACTGATCCGTAAACAACAGATTGCTAATTTTTCAAATCAATCCGGAACCAAGGATTACAAAAATCAAAACAAATCTACCGAATTAGACTGGATCGGCTCGCATTATAAATTTTTTAGTTCACTTGCTCACCGATGAGGATAAAGTTAAAATATTAAGGGGGGTGTATTGAAATAAAATAGATATTTTAAATTTTATTAAATGGGTGTAAAAATAATATAATTTTGTTGTGTAAATAAAAGTTCCTGTCTTCTACCTCAATCAATAAGGATCTTTTCATTAGTTTGCCCTAGGTCTTAGAAGGATTGAAAAGCTTGCCGGGGATGGAATTTTCTTCTATTTGCGATCAAGCATGTGTGCTCACAAGCAGGTTTCGAACCCGAATTATCATTTGAAAGCTTCCCCAAAAAGTGTGATTTGGTTACTCTATTTCCTACACTTCGTAAGTACATCGAGGGGGAGATAATGTGGCTTGCTTTATCGATGTCATACATTTGTAGCATTATAGCATGTTTTTATTGATTCTCAACGATACTATAAATTTAGATTTAATTATCTAATTTTTTTAAAATTATTATCTTGTGATTTAAATTTATTTTACATATGAACCCCACATTATATACAAATTCAATTCTAACCATACACCCTTTTTCGAAGTAGGAGTAAGTAGAGGATATTCCGATCCATTCAAACCAACTGAACCGAATCGATTCGCTGCATTTTGGACAGATGCATGATGATGAGCGGACGGTTGCGGATTGATTTTTTTCAATCCGCCTAGTTTTGGACAGAAGGCAGATTTGAGGTTCTTTTGGCCGCAACTGAACCGCCAAACCACAAGCACCACTAGTAATTTGTAAGACTTTGTGTTTTCAATTTCTTTAGATATTCGGTTTATATTTTTAATTGAAAAAGAGTTTACATATTCTGTTATATTTTCAATTTAGAAATCCTTTTATCAAATGGTAAGGGTTTGTATGAGCACGAAATAATCTTCTCGTATAATCCTGTTGATCAAATTTGCACTCCTCCAAACGTCGTTGCTTTACTACTTGAAAACACAAACGTGAGCTGGCTAATGAGTGTAGGCTGAATACCTCTCCGATACTTAAGTCAGCAAATAGACAATGGACAAAAGCTCTGTGTTTTTTAGAGTAGAAATTGTGATACGTGTACATAGGTCTATCATGAGCTTTTGTAGATTCCGTCTAGCACAATCCTAGTAAGATTCCAACTCTTTACATACGAGTCCTCCTAGGAATCACACTTCTAAGGATAATGCCTATCCTGACAACATCCAACTCACTACTGACCAAATGAGACGGTTTTTACCTCAGCGTAGTTGGTAATTTACCTATATAAATTACCCTCTCAATTACCCCTTAATTCCCTCTGCGAAACATGAGCGAGATTAGACTTCTCAATTCAAATCAACCGAACCAAAATAACCAACCCAACCGAGCTAAAAAAAACAATCCATTCCATCAAACTAAAGACGCTTCTGTTATTAAGAAGCTCAGTCTTCAAGGATCACGCCGGTCGTACAGCCTATCCTTCCATGTAACTAACATCATGTCCTTACTGGGACACATGGCATGCACCCATTGCCTCTCCGTACAATGACAGTCGTCTCACACTAACCAAAAAAATTTGAAAAGTCCCGCCGTTTGTGCTTCTATGTCATACAAAACCTAGTTTTTCTTCGAACAATAACCCTTACTGTTCATCTTCTAGCTTGCAAACCCCCGTCTTCTCGAGCTCCCATCCAAAAACTGCTCATCTCAATCGCAAGTGCTCCTTTTGATGACTGGACTTCGATTTACACCTTAAAACCGTAAGCTCCTCATGCTATTTTCTCTTTTCTACTGTTACACGTCTGTTTATTTCTTTAAGAATTGCATTTCTGCACCACATATGCATTTAGGGACTGAACCAGTATTAAGAACCTTGAAACTCCATGTGTAACATTGGAAACACATTTAACTGGGACTAAACTCAGTCTTATAACCGTGTTTTTTATCCAAAACCACGCTGCAACCGGAATAAAATCCTGTTTGTGGCTTCAGGCTCGGTTTTGACCGGACTAAAGAACACTTGCCAAACAAACTGAGCTAAGATGCTGCCCAAGTCCCTTAACCGAACTGATTATACCCTAGTTCTCCGAACCGAAATATTTTTGTTTTCCAACTGTTCCCTAGCCAAACACAAACCCAATATATGCCCACGTTCTGCCGAGCTTAGACTTTATCGGTCTTAACTTGTTATTTAGCCCCGTTTAATGACTTGGGCATAACCCCTTTCTATTTCCACTTTGCAGACTTCACTAGGTTGGTCAGGCACACCAATGCACTTTGTCCCTTGGCGATATTACTCAATCGAGCCCATCTCCGTTTGTCTCATTGCCGCGCTAGGCCGCCGTATGACCTCCTAGAACACTAAATTTGAACACATGGGCAAGTACTGATTTATGGTAAGCTCACCAGGCGCGATAGCCGAGTTTCGGAGGGAATACAACATCCTTGATGACGTCCAATTCACACTAGCCGAGCTAGAAACCACACTATGGGGCAAGCCCGGTTTTGTTCCTTTCACCCTTTTATCCATTGTTGAAAGTGGACTTTGGTTCCCTGTTCAGCCTTTAATATGCAAGTTCCTAAGACAAACCCGATTATGCCCTACCCAGTTATCCACCAACAACTATAGAATAATCAACGGCGTGGCCAAACTAAACCACCGTCTAGGCCTCAACCGCGGATTGGCTGAGCTTTTCCACCAATATTCTCTCTGTTAAAATGACGATGGTTGGGTCTACTACTTACGAATCAGAAAAGGCCGAGAGAAAATTATCAAAGGCATACCAGACAAGGATTTGACCGATGATGATTTTCTCTGGGTCAGAGGTAATTTTGAAGACAATGAAGCCCCCATACCGGGCCGAAACATTAACTGGAACAAGGGGACCGTTGGTAAGAACAATTCAGTTCGGTTCCTTCTTTATTTTGTGTACTACTGCCGTACTAACCCTTGGCCATTTTAATTTTTACAGATTTGAACCACCTCAAGTCTACCTACGCTTACGCGAACCAAGCCGCCATTCGCGCCGCGCTCCATTATCGCAACCGAGACTGGGCCGAGCTCTTAAATTTTGAGCCGACCTACCGGTATAGTGGAAAAAAAAAAAAAAAAAAACCAAAGTTACTGATTTTCTCCTTGAACCATCACCTGAACCAGACCCAAATCAGCCCCAAATCAACCTTATTCCTCTTACTAAAGAGCAGGAAATGGCCAAGCAATGAGCCATTCGTGCCCTTATCACCGAGCAAACCTCAACTTCCACTGCTGGGGTTCAAGCTGAGATACCACAGGCCGGTCAATCACGCGACGTTGTGGTGGCCCTTCCAATTACCCGAGCTGCCTCATTTTGGCCAAACAAACTGTTGCGCACCAACTCTACCGCACCACAGTGCCTAACAAACGAAAATGGCACTGAGCCGCTGGAAATCGAGCTACCAGACGTTAGTCTGCCCCAAAGTCACAACCGGCCAGGCCCTTCCAATCCTTCATCCCCTCTAGTATGGACACCAACCGTGTCCTTCAGGGGTCATTCCGTAACCGCCCAAGACTCTGTAAGTGCTAAGAAGGATTACCTTCTAGCTTTCAATCTAGTAAAAAGCGTCTGCCTACCCACTGACATGAAGCAGCACGAGGGTTTGACCGAGCTTAAAGGCCATTCGCTCGGTATCTAAGTCTATGATATTGGTAAAATCTGAAATCCCTGCAACTCAATAATTGATACCGTCATGGACCCAATGCTCAGGTTTTATGTAACCGCTCTGAATATTGTGCAGACCTTGCAAAAGAGCCAAGTGGCTCACAAACATGTTCTTGAGCTGTAGAAGACAGCACGGTCAGCTGTGGCTGATGCAAATGCCAAGGCAGCTGAACTAAATGAGGCTAAGGCCAAGCTGACTGAGCTGGAGTCTGAGAACGCAAGGCTAGCCAAACTAGTCAACATGGTAGAGGCTAACAAACAAAAAGCCTTAGCCGAGAAAAAAGATCGCTACTTGCAGGAGCTGGCTAAGTTGGAGAAAAAAAAGAATGCCGAGCTAGAAGAGATGAGGAAAAAGATGGAGGATGCAGAGGACCGAGGTTTTAAGGAAGGAGAGGAGACCTATGTCCAGCAATGTGAAGCAGCCAAAGACATATTCTTTAAATGTGGTTGGAAAGCTCCGCTGAACAGCTTGGTCAAGGACATGACTCTGAGATCTTCCTGAACCCTCCTCCCAATTTCATATCGGGCTATACGACGGACTATGCAAATGCAGTCCAACAGAAGTTCCTTCAGGAGGGGGAGGAGGATGAGGTCCTTGCTCCACTTAACGTCCCTCCTTCCAACATTAATCTTGGTTGCCAGTCTTCTGTTCCAACTCCGGTGGACTCAAGCTAACCCTTGCCCAGCGCGGTTGACAAAGTACTCATGACCAAGCCAAACCATGGGGCTGATACCGGAGCCGGCCTGTCTATAGGCGAAGTCCAGGTCAATTTGGATACCGAGCTAGATGACCTTTTTGCCTAATTTCTTTTTCTTTTTTGTTTTTTCCCTTAATGAAAATGTAACCAGGCTACAAGTCTCTCCTCTTGTACTCACTTTTCTAATGAATGGAAGTGTCTTTGGTTTACTTTTTTGCCATCGTTTCGTTCGGTCACAGTTCTTCTCTGCCTCAGTGTATCATATTTATTGCTAGAATAACTGGCTTAGTTAGCTCGGCTTTATCCTTCCCCCTATTTTAGCCTAGATACTTATCTCGGCGGAATAACAACTTGGGAAACTGCAAAACTTTTATAACCAAGATTTATGCTTCCATTTTTATCTCGGTTAAAGGAAAACCTTCTTGAGCCTAGATCCTTATCTCGGCTGAAAAAAAAAGAGTTTTGGTCAAACCTGCCAACCTTCTTGAGCCTAGATCCTTATCTCGGCTGAAGAACGAACTAAATGTTTGTTAAACCTTCCAACCTTTCTGAGCCTAGATCCTTATCTCGGCTGAAGAAGAAACTAAATGTTGGTCAAATCTGCCAACCTTCTTGAGCCTAGATCCTTATCTCGATTGAAGAATGAACTAAATGTTGGTCAAACCTGCCAACTTTCTTGAGCCTAGATCCTTATCTCGGCTGAAGAAGAAACTAAATGTTGGTCAAAACCTGCCAACCTTCTTGACCGTAGATCCTTATCTCAGCTGAAGAAGAAACTAAGTGTCGGTCAAACCTACCAACCTTCTTGAGCCTAGATCCTTATCTCGGCTAAAGAACGCACTAAATGTCGGTCAAACCTGCCAACCTTTTTGATTGCCCCCAGTCGACAATAAATATGAACAACTTTTACAAAAAGAGGAAAGAATTTTACTGGGGAAAAAAAAAAGTCTACTTGTTCTATTGAAAAAAGAAAAATTACAAATGTTGTAAGAAAAAGATAAAAATAAAATACTTTGAGATTGGCCATGTTCTATGGCCTGGGAATAGCTTTGATGTCTATGTCTTTTAAGTGATATGCCTATTTTCCTGCTAAACCAATCACTTTGTATGGTCCTTTCTAGTTAGGGCCTAACTTGCCCTCTCCTGGTACCACAGTGTTGCCCATTACTTTGTGCAGAACCTAATCTCCAATCTTGAATTGCTTTGGGTGCACTGTTTTGTTGTATTTCCTGAATAACTCTTGTTGGTATGAGGGAATCTGCACCAATGCCCTTTCTCTTCTTTCTTCTGCAAGGTCGAGTTCCAGGGTTATGGCCTCACTATTCAAGTTTGGATCAAAATTTTCACTTCTAATAGTGGAAAGGCCCACTTTTAGTGGGATTACTGCCTCCATGCCATAGGCCAAGGAAAAAGGTGTTTCGCCAGTCGATCGTTGAGGTGTAGTTCGGTAAGCCCATAAGACATGGGGAAGTTCCTCGGCCCACTTGCCTTTTGCTTTTTCCAGCCTCTTTTTTAGACCATCTAGGACTACTTTGTTGGAAGCCTCAGCCTGGCCATTAGCTTGGGGGTACACTGGTGTAGAGTTGTAGAATTCTATCTTGTATTCTTCACAAAAGCCCCTAAAGATTTTGCCATCAAACTGAGAGTCGTTGTTGGATATTAGTGCCTTCAGGATGCTGAACCGAGTTATGATATTTTGCCAGACGAACTTCTTGACGTCTTTTTCTTTTATGGATGCGAATGCTTCTGCCTCCACCCACTTTGTGAAATAGTTCGTTGTCGCGAGAAAGAACTTTCTGTTGCCTGACGCAGTTGGGAGTGGTCCCACTATATCCAGGCCCCACATTGCAAAGGGCCACGGGCTGGTCAAAGGTAAGAGCTCTCTGGCTGGTTGATGTATTTGATGTGTGAAGTTCTGACATTTCTCACACTTCTTGACATATTTTTCTGAATCTGCTTGCATGTACGGCCACCAATACCTTTGTGAAATTGCTCGGTAGGCTAGTGATCGTCTCCCTTGGTGGCTTCCGCAAACACCTTTGTGTATTTCGAACAAAAATGCCTCGACCTTACTTGGATGGACACACTTTAAGTAAGGTCCTGTGAAGGATTTTTTTGTATAATACTAGTGATAGGGAGAGCCAAAATCGTTGTGACTTTACTCTGATCTTGTTGGCTTCTTTCTTTTCTTCAAGTAAGATGCCATCTTTTAAAAACACTATGATGGGATCCATCCAGGAAGGACCTAGCTCGGCACAGCATGCTTCGGTTGCTTCGAGCTCTTCAATACTTGATCTGGGTAGGAAGTCAATCAACAATGGGTGTGGAATGGATGTATCTGCCATTGACGCAAAACTAGTCAGCTCATCTGTCTTACTATTTTTCTCTCAACTGATTTGCTCTATCCGAACTACTTCAAACTTCATGATCTCCTTTTTGACCAACTCTTGCTACTTAGCCATTTTATTATCCTTTGCTTCGTAGTCGCCCGAAATATGGTTGACTACCAGTTAGGAGTCACTGTACACCATCAGCTCGGTGGCCTTCATGCGAAGTACTGATTTCAAGCCTGCTAATAATGCTTCATACTCCGCCTCGTTGTTGGATGCTGGAAAGCCAGGGTTGATTGCCTGTTTAATTGTTAGGCCATCCGGTGAGATGAGGACTATGTCGAGCCCTGCATCGTGCCTGTTGGATGCTCCGTCGACGAAGAGTTTCCACATCTCTCTGACAAATAGCTTTCAGCAAGTGAAGGGATTTGATGATGTCTTGAGATCAGAGACGTTGCTAATGCCTTCTTCCAGGTTAATGTCTGCCGTTGGGCTTTGATCCTTACTGTTTGACTGTCTCAAGACTATACATTTGGGTGAGTCTTTGCTGGCAGTGTTGCGGTCTGTTCCTTTTTCCCTTTCTTCAGGGCTGAATGGTTTGCTATGTAGTTGAGCGCCCTGCTTTGGGAGCTGCACTATTCCTACGGCACTTTCCCCCTTTCTTTCGATTGCCTCAGTCAAGTTGATCGGGTAAACATGATGACTTCCTAGTGCGAACTCAGCCACGAAGTTTGCCAAAGCTTGGGCTTTTATTTCGGTTCTTGGTTGAAACTTAATGTCGAACTATCCCAACTCCACTGCCCACTTCAAGATTCATCTAGAAAAATCGGCTCTCTCGAACAAGGATTTTAAGGGGAAAGCCGTTAAAACAATCACGGAGTGGGCATGGAAGTAGTGCGACAATTTTCTTGAAGCCATCATCAAAGCTAAGGCCAGCTTTTCCAACGGCAGGTACCTTGTTTCAACGCCCAGCAATGTCTTGCTCACATAAAAGATATGCAGGTGTTGTATTCCCTCAGCTCTTACTAACACTGCGCTAATTGCATGCTAGGAAACTGCTAAGTACAAAAAGAGCTCCTCTCCTGGTACTAGGGTCACTAACAACGGAGGAGAAGTCATGTAGTCTTTCAAGTTTTTTAGGGCGAGGTCGCACTCATCATCCCACTCAAACTTGGCCTTTAGTGCCTGGAAGAACGATCGACACCTGTCTGACGACCGACTTATGAATCGATTTAGTATGGCTGCTAGGCCAGTGAGATGTTGTACCTCCTTGACTGTGTTGGGCCTCTCAAGATCTTGGATGGTTTTGATTTGAGAAGGATCAACTTCTATACCCCGGTTGGTCACTAGAAAGCCTAGGAATTTACCTGACCCCATACATAATGCACACTTAGATGCATTCAGTCGCAACTTGTGGAACTTCAAAATTTGAAACATCTCATCTAAGTCCTTGAAATGGTCTCCCTCATCTCTACTTTTGACCACTATATCACCTATGTAAGCCTCCATTATTCTGCCTAACAATGGTTTAAACATTTTGGTGATCATCTGTTGGAATGTAGCCCCTACATTTTTTAGGCCAAAGGGCATGATCTTGTAGCAATATAGTCCTCTAGGTGTTGTAAACGACGTGACCTCCTAATCCGATTCATACATAGCGATCTGATGGTAACCGCAATATGCATCAAGAAAGCTAAGTCGGTTATGCCCTGCTGTTAGGTCAACCGGTTGGCCTATTCCTGGTAGGGAAAAGCTGTCTTTTGAGCATACTTTGTTAACTGTTTTGTAGTCCATGCAAACGCGCCATTTGCCATTCTTTTTTGGCACCACTACAGTGTTGGAAATACACCTGGAATAGTGTACTTCTTTGATTGCCCCTACTTCCAGCAAGTTTTCCACTTCTTCCGCTACTATCTCTGCGTGGTGGAGTGTCGATAGGCGAGTTTGCTATATAATTGGTCTGCCAGTTGGATGGACATTAAGTTGATAGCAGATGAAATTAGGGTCAATGCCAAGCATGTCATACGGCGTCTAGGCAAACACTTCAATGTTAGAGGTCAAAAATTCCATGATTTCTATTCTCTCGGTGCTAGACAGAGATGAGCCGAGCAAAAAGAAATTTTCTAGGTTCTTTTCATCTATCCTTACCTCTACCAAGTCTTCCACTGCCTTCTGTTTGGCTACTTTGCGACGTCTGTGAACAACTCATTGCTTTCTGGCTCTTCTACCATTTGTACAAACCCTTTTGCAGCCCGGCTGCCATTTACTGTAACGAAGCACTGTTTCGGCATGATTTGGTCCCCTAAGACTTTTTCAATCACTCCAGTTTCGTTGGGGAACCATAACACCTGATGGTAGGTTGATGCCACCACTCGCATGGCGTGTAACCATGCTCTTCCCAATATTATGTTGTAAGTGGAAGGGACTTTCAATACCCAAAATTCCACATGTTTCGTCATCGTTCCTGCCTTGACTGGCAGAATTATCTTGCCCACCGGCCATTCTGGCATTGAGTTGAAGCCAACTAAAGGAGATGTTAAGTGTGCCAAGTCTTTATCCTCCGATTTTAGTTGCTTGAAGGTCTTGTAGTACATTATCTCGCAGGAGCTCCCTTGGTCAATTTAGGATCCGCTTTATGTCGAAGTTCTTAATGCGCAAAGTAACCACCAATGCGTCGTTGTGATGGCATTGTAACCTTGCTAAGTCTTTGTCAGAAAAGGAGATGACGTTCATTGCCTCCGTTTTTCCCTTTTTGACGGTAGGTTGTGCACTTAATACCTCTCTCAAGTGCTCAGCTTTTTTTATCATCCCTCTGAGTTCACATACCCCGTTCAGGTTCAATGATCCCATGTATTATGTTGATTATGCCTTAAGGCGGACCATCGACCGGCATTCCATCCGACCTGTTGTGGTCTTGGGGGGCTGGCTGTGTCCCTCCTTCAATATACTTGTCCAGATGGCCTGCGGCTACTAACTCCTTCAGATGTTGCCTCAATGGCATGCAATTTTTAGTTCGGTGCCCCTTTTCATCATGGAAGGTGTAACAGTGCCTATCATCGTAGACTCTCTGCATTTCTCCCAACTTGGTTGGCCGCCGAACGAAGGGTTCGTTGCATATCTCGCTAAGAATCCGATAGATAGGTTTATTGAATACCTTGGTGATTGCAGTGCGAACTCTTAACTTTCTCGCTTGGGGGTCCTCTATGTTGGTTCGTCTGCCTTGCTCATTCTTGCTCGGTTGTTCTTCTCGCCCGACTGTGTTTACTTTTGCCGCAGGTTTTTTGTCTAATATCGCTGTTGTGTCAGCTTTTGCTTTGGTTCGCGTGACATATTCTTTTACCCGGATATGTTGATGCACTCTTTCCATTAGAGCCTCCATTATGAGGGGTTGAGTCATTGTCGTTGAATCCTCGTTTATATTGTGCAATAGCTAGGTTCGTGGGACAATCTCCAATTTGATTAAAAGTCTCCCAATACCGGTTATTGTAAGACTTCAATGTTTCCTTCTCGCCCATGTCTATGGAGAGAAGCTGGTCAATCTCCACAGGCGTCTTGGTATTCGTTCTGAATCTGGTCACAAATGCCTCCGTTAGTTGTGCCCATGAAGCTATACTACCTTCTAGCAACCTTTCAAACCATGTTAAACCCAAGTCACCAAGGCTGGAAGAAAACAAGATATATATTAGAGCCTCGTTTCGCCGATACACGGCCATAACCTGGCGAAAGTGCATGTAGGGGTCTGACTTCCCCTCATAAGTAGTTAATTTGTGCTGGTGGAAACCCAAGGGTAATGGTGCGTTCTCTATCACCGGAACGAACGGCGAGCTTTGCAACCTTACTAACGCTTTGTTTGCTGGTTCGTAGGCAAGGCGTGGTTCTGGCATCCCAACCTCGACACTCCCATGTGTTCTAGGAGCCAACTGCTGTAGCGCTGAGACTCTACGGGGGTCACAAGCCTGAGTGTCTTCTCTCCTTCGAGCCCTTTCCTCTAACACTGTCTGCAGTTCCGCCGACCTAGGCAACTCCGTGTGCCTAGATGTCGTTTGGTGCGAATGCGAGGGCCGATAACTGCTTCCCTCCGTATAAGACCGTTCAGTCCTCGTTCTCTCAGACCTAGAGTAATGAGTCCTGGAAGTCCTTGATTGTGTATTGTCTATCTTGAGACTTCAACTTTTAGCTTGTGACGGTGTGACTTGCTTGTCATCATCTTCTGAGTGGTAAGAGCATGTGTTGCCCTTGCGTCCCTCTTCTGTTGCCACCCATTTGCCCTTTATCTAGCACTTCATTGTCTCCATGTCTGCTACAATCCTCCGTATTAATTCGTCTTGCTGCCTTACGCGATCTTCCAGAACCTAAGGATCCAACCTCCACCTCTGCCTATCAAGGCTTTGGGAGCGACGAGGACTGGAGCCTCGTCTTTCTCGTGTGTCCTTCCACAGATTCTGTCGCTGGGGATCTAATTCCGCCATATGTGGGATAAAAGATAAACCTTCGCGCCTCTCGTCCCCTTCCGGGGTTTGCCTATCAATAGCAGAATGTGATAAGTCTTCATTGTGCACCAAAGATTTCAACTAAAGAGGAAACTCGATCAAAAGGTTTGTTCTTTGTGCGTTTTCCCACAGGCGACGCCAATTGTACGAGCATAAAATAATCTTCTCATATAATCCTGTTGATCAAGTTTGCACTTCTTCAAACGTTGTCGCTTTACTACTTGAAAACACAAACGTGAGCTAGCCGGCAAGTGTGGGTCGGATACCTCTCTGATGCCTAAGTTAGCAAATAGACAATGGACAAAATCTCTGTGTTTTTTAGAGTAGAAATTGTGATACCAGTACATAGGTCTATCATGAGCTTTTGTAGATTTCGCCTGGCACAATCCTAGTAAGATACCAACTCTTCACATACAAGTCCTCCTAAGAATCACACTTCCAATGATAATGCCTATCCTGATAACAACCTACTCACTACTGACCAAATGAGACGGTTTTTACCTCGGCATAGTTAGTGCGGTTTTAACCGAGCTAGCCTGTCTCCGCCGTGCTCTCAACAAAACAATGAGGTAGATGGCGTTCGGCCGAGCTAAACTTAGCTCGGCCCTTTAGCTCGGCCCTTACCACTGATGCGTACCTCGGTTGGTTACAAGGCTTCCTTTTGGGCAGTTAAGTCGAAGCCTGGGCAGCACAGCCGACCGAATTAACGCCATTCCGCCCAAAACCGAGCTACCGAAGCCCTTACTACGGCCCATAACCCGATCCTTTAGCACGACCCAATTTACCTATACAAATTACTCTCTCAGGGTTGATATTTAGTATTTTTGTGTGGAAAATATAAAGTTTAATTTTGTCAATTTTTTTAAAAATCAAATTAAATAGTTTTTGAATTAAAAAAAGTAATAAAATAGTTTTGAGAATACATAGTTTTCTTATATGTATTATTATTGATATTTGATAATTTACTTGATAATCTTTTAGTTATGTTGAGTTGGAATATTATCACCAAAAAAAAAAAAAAAAAATGTTGACAAATTACTGTATTATATTCAAAATTTATAAAAGTCTAAACTATCAAACCAATTCGCATTCATCCGCATCCGTCAATTTGACAGACAAATGCAGATTAATTTTTTCTAATCCGCACATTCGACGAACGAATGACGAATTAGAAATTTTCTCACTACAACCAAACAATGAACCCCTTAATTGGAAGTAAATTTGAAATAGATAAAATAAGACTTAAAAAATTATTCATTCATTATTTCTGACACTGTGACCCACTCTTCTATCACATTGTTTTCCATTTAAATGGGAACTCATTTTAATTTTTAATTTCTCATCAGAAATATTTATATTGCGTTTGATTGAAAGATTTGAGGAGAGATTTAGAAAGGAAAATGAAAAAGATAGGTGAAATGTAAAAAAAAATATACCTACATTTCACATAATTTCACATACCTTTTCTCTTTCTCTTTTCAAATCCCTCCCTAAATTTCACAACCAAATACAACGTTATGATCCCCCAAAAACATTTACAAGAGTGACACAGCCTCACAGGTCCTATTTCGTACGCAAAAAAAAAAGATTCCTAAAAGTGAAGAGGCACATTAATCATGCGTAGTAAAATGGAGTAGGTGCGAACAGACTTGGCACTGAATCGAGTTAAAAAAATAAAATAAAATAAAAAAGAGTTTTAGGTTAAGTTTGCATTATATAGTAAGGTGATGTTTGATAACACTTGCGTTTTTAATTTTTTATTTATATTTATAAAAATTTAAAAAATTCAAATAAAAATTTGTTTGATAAATTTTTGATTTTTAAATCAATTGTCTCAGTTTATAAGTTTGGCCAAAAAATGTAAATTCAAAAAATATGTTTCCGTTTTGAGTTTTCAGTTTTTTTTTTTACCACCCAACACTAGCCACCACCCGCCACCATTTTCCACCACCATCTTCCTCCACCACCACCCACCACCCACCCCCCACCCCCACCCCCACCCCCCACCTGCCACCACCACACACTACCTACCTGCCACCACCACCCACCACCCGCCACCACCACCCACCTGCCACCCACTCGCCACCACCACCCACCCATCGCCGCCGCCGCCACCACCACCACCACCCATCACCGACCTGCCATCCGCTCACCACTACCATCCACCGCCCGCTACCACCACCCGCCACCACCACTCACTACCCACCTGCCACCACCCGCCACCACCAGCTACCCACCACCACCAGCCACCTACCACCCACCTGCCACCACCACCCACCACCCACCTGCCACCACCACCGACTCACTACCACCCGCCACCGTCACCCACCCACCACCACCACTACCCGCCACCTACCCGTCACCACCCACCACCACCCGCCATCCGCCATCCGCCACCCACCTGCCACCACCACCCACCACCCGCCGCTACCACCACCAACACCACCACCACCCACTCGCTATCACCCACCACCGTCGCCCACCCACACACCCACCATCACCCACCCGCCACCACCACCCACCCGCCACCACGCACCACCCGCCACCGTCACACACCCACCCACCACCACCACCACCCGCCACCTACCCACTACCACCCATCACCACCCGCCATCCACCACCCACCTGCCACCACAACCCACCACCTGCCACCACCGCCCACTCGCTACCACGCACCACCGTCACCCACCCGCCCGCCCACCCACCACCACCACCACCACCACCACCCACCGTCACCACTTTCCACCACCGTCTTCCGCCGCCACTTGCCACCACTTGCCATTTCTCACTCTTTTTTATATGTTTAAATTTTTTTAAACATTTTGTCAATTACCAAACACGTTTGTAATTTATATTTTTCTAAAAATAAACAAAAAATAAACAAAAATCAGTTTATAAAATTTTTGTAAATATAAACTGAAAACGTAAACGTTACCAAACAGACCCTAAGAGAATATGTGTTTTTTAAACTCGGTTTGATTTAACATCAAGTCTAATTTAACTATTCCAAAAAAAAAAAAAAAAAATCCCAAACTCACCCAATAGATATTAGTTATTAATTTTTTTTTTTGTCTTAAATAAATATTAAATTATTTAGATCATTTTACTTATTATTTGAATTTGGGACGTTAATAAAATTCAATGGTAAAATAAATATGATTTTTAACAAATATTTTAATCAAAACCCTAGAAAGAAGTATATATGTATATATATTTTTATTTTTTCTAATATTTTTTCTATTTTATTTTATAATTAAAATAATATAAAATTATATTAATGTTTTATAAATAGGCTGGGTTAAAACACTTTATTCCAAGCAAGGATGGATCTAGGTAGGGTGGAGGGAGACGACTGCACTCCCAAAAAATTGAAAAATATAATATATTATTTTAGAAAATTTAAAATAATTTAAAATTATAAAGATTTGCACCCCAAATATATTTTTGCACCACTATAATGATAATTCTGAATTCGTCCCTAATCCTAAGCTCCATCTAAATATTAAATTGGTACAAAAACTCAGCCTAATCTATCCCTATGAGCAAAATAATATTTCCAAATCCTAAAATTATCAAGTTAGACGAGCCATGGGATTGATGGCTACACTAAAGATGACAATGGAGCGGGTATGAAAAGGAGACCTTTACTCAATCCCGCTCTCACCTCCACCTCCACCTCCACCCCTACCTCCATTTAGTGAACATTATCCTATTATCCAACCCTACCTACTAGACCTCTGCTCCACTTTTGCCCAACCCCTCTGTAGTATAATCCCACTCCCCAACTCTACTCCTTCAGTTTAATTTTATAACTTTATATTTGCAGTATTGAATTTTAATAATGTGATTTTATAATTTTAAATGATAAATGACTTTGTATTGTTTGACATTGGTCTTAGTGAAATTGTAGAGATAAGAAGTATGATGCAAAAAAATATAAAATAGTAAGAATTTTTTTTTTAAAGATAATTTTATATCATCAAAAAATAATAAAAATATGTTAAAAAATGAAACAAATTTTTAATAATACACATAACTGGATTGAGAGTGGGGTAGGATTATCTTCCCTTACACCCTAATCAGAACTCTATCGGATTTTTTAGTTTCACCACCAAACACGACCCTACCATATTAAGAAACCCCAAACTCATTTTATTAGAGTGAAAGAAGATTGGAGACCCATTGGCTTGGGATATTTTGCTACCACTAACCACCAATAGTATGGAGGGTACCTCGCTAAGCTAGGGCCCAAGGGATATAGTAAAACAAAACTATCCTTTAATTTGTTAGGAAAATTACAGATCAGCTTTCCATTTAAAAAATAATTACTTATGTATGGAAAAATTTATAATTTTAATAATTAAAATTCATATTCTTTACCATTATTTTCGAGGATAATGTTTGGGAGCTCTAATAGTAGAGCTCTAAAGGAGCTTCAATGGTGTGGGCGCCATAGTAATAGTGAAGTTTGTGTTTATTTTTTTTCATTGTCAAGTATATAGAGCTCTATTTTTAAGGGGAATGTATCACTACTATATTTTGAAAAGGAAATTTCAACCTCTACACTGACAAAATTTTTCCCAATTTGTTTATGGTAGGACAAAATTACCCTTCAGAATGCAGAACTCCACTAGAAGAGTACAGTAGTGTAGACTACTGTATTTTGGATGAAGCAAGGTTGTGCTTTTTGATTCAGGAGTTTCAGTGGTGGTACCCCATTTATCCAAATTAAGGGACATCAGGAATTCAGTGCCTTTGTTGGACATACTGCTGTCCCAAAAGTTGTTACTGGGTCTCTCTCTCTGTACTGAAAGATGTACTCTAATGGGGTATGCCACTAAAGACTAAGCACAATCTTCTGAGTTTGGACCATCAAGAATTATTGAGGTTGCATGAGAGAGAGTGAGAATGACTCTAGTGTGATTTCATACCCACTGTGAATAAAATCTGTGTGGTACCACCACATTCACCAAATTTTGTTCCGTCAAAATTACCTTCACTCGAAATAAAATTGGGTGTATCAAACATTATTCAGATTTATGTTGGTGATTTTCAAAGAAGATCTTTTATGCCACTGCAATTTTTACTTTACGATTCTGCACCTAGTCAGCACGCATTTAGTGACTTAGGGCATGTTTAGTTTTATTTTTTGAAATTATTTTTAATTGTTTAAAAAAATATAGAAATTAATTTGATAAAAATAAATATCAAAAAGATATTTTAAAAATTTTCACCCTCTCAAAAGATAAATTTAATTTATATAAAAATAATAAGTTTTTTTTATTTTTTTTACCAATTTAATTTTTAGTTTTTTTTTTTTTAAATTTGAAAATAAGTTTTAAAATCCAAACCAAACATAGCCTTAGTTTTTAAAATGGAAGGCTCTTTCACCATTCAAGTAAAAAACTGTTGTTAGATTTAACAATTTTTAACAAAAGGTTGTGATTGTTAATCACGTTTAATAAAATTTGACAGTATAATATTTGTTTAATTTTGAAATATAAGAAATATGGAATGGTTAAAGGCTTGAAATGGAAAAATAATAACTTTCATTTGAAAAAAGAACTCAGCGATGTGTAATATTTGTGTAGTATTTGCTTTTGTTTCTTTTTAAAGTGTGTTTAGCAATTATACTTTCACATTCTTTCAATTTAAAGTTAGATTATGAGTACAAGTCTTAATAGTTGACGGGTAGAAAAAGTGTGGTTACTAACCACGTTTTCACCATAGTTTGAATGTAAATAGAAAACTAGATAGCACTTTTAAACGTGTTTAGCAACCATATTTTCATTTAGTTTGAAAAATAAGTTTAAAATACCCTTACTTAAAAAAGTGATTAAATGGGATCTTTTTTAAAATTTTTGTAATATCCCCATCTCATCTCAAGCCGTAAGAATAATGTCGACCCTAGACTAGACATTCATCACAGCTTTTAAAATATGTTAGCAAGTGAAGTGAACTTACTTATAAAACTCAAAACTTTTTGTACCTAAGCAATGTGAGACAAGATGTTACAATTCTAAATAAGTTTAGAATTCGATTTTTACTATTCATCATGTGATTCTACTTTGTGTTGTGTTGGGTTTATTTATATTGTTTGGTATAATTACTTCACCATTTTGGTAATGGTGCTTCTAAAAAAAAGTATGTCATGCCTCATATTCCATAACTTTATTATAAATGGGATATTGGAAGTAGGGGGCGGATACATTAGAAATAATAACAATAATAATATAATAATTGCAAGAGCAATAAAGATAGAGTATCATGTGAGTTAGAAAAATGAGTACCAAAACAAAATATGAGACAAAGATAAGAATCTCAACTGTGCTGCTGATGATGTAAAGTTCTTCCAAAACCACATATTTCAAAAACAATTTATTGTCACAAGTAAAAGGAAAAAGATACACCGAAATATTAGATTATTGAAATTTCCAACTCATTACAAATGTTTGTATCTATGAATGTAATCATCTATAGATGTTAATATTTGTGAGGAGTCGGTGATTGTAGCAGTGCTATAAGTAAAAAAGTTACAGAGGTGATATATATAATATTTTTTGGGGATACAAAGGAAGATGTTAATATGTTAAATTAGAAAAATAATGCATTCGACGATTCTTTGAAAACCCGAACTCCAAACCTTTTCTTATAAAAATCTGAATGTATAATTATTTGAATTATATTGTTAGGATCAAACGCTTGTCATCTTATCAAAACCCGTAAGTGGGCATGAGGGGTTGCGCCATAAGAGCCAACAGGATGGGTTGTAAAGTACTGATGCCACATCCATACGTGACAACGAGTCCATAAGGTGATCGTTGGTCCCATAAACAACAATCTCCCCCCAACGATACCTGGGGGACTTGAACCTGCGACCTTGCTCTGATACTAATTGGTAAAATCACACCCTTGCTATCCCACCAAAACCTGCAACTGGGTATGAGAGACTGTGCCATAAGCTCCAACGGGATGGGCTGTCAAGCAAGAATACCACGTCCATACGTGACAGCGAATCCATAAGATAATCACTAATGCCATAACTAGCAATGCTCAAATACTATAGAGATCCTAAATATAAATGGAGATAATTAAAATAAATTGATAAAGTAGATAAGGAAAGGTGAGAGATGAGATGTGGTATGAAGAAACTAACAAAAGAAAAGAAAGGAAAAAAAGAATACTAATGTTTTGGATGTATCACAAAAAAAGTATATTCTCTCTCTTTATGTATACATTAAGACAGACGCAACATTCTAATCCTAACTAATACTATATACTTGATATAAAAAAGATTTTTAAAATTTGGTGGAGGGGCGACTTTCTCAGCTGCCCCGTTGAATCCATCCCCACACATACAAACACATAAATGCAAGCATATATATATTAGTGGTTAGCGCACGCGATATGTGTTCAATTCAAATAAATAATAATAAAATAAAATATTTATTATATATTCTACGATATGTGTTCAATTCAAATAAATAATAATAAAATAAAATATTTATTATATATTCTATGCTGCTCAAGTGGTAAGAATTTTTTTCATTAAATTCGAGGTTCGAGTTCTGTTCCTATCTATCTAATTTTATTTTACTCTTAAAAAAAAATGGACACGTTTAATAGCATGAGAAAGTAAGGTTTGATACAGCTGCGCATGATGTGTGGATATATATGCATAGATAGATTTTGTTTTTAATTTTTTAATTTTTCTTGGATGCAATATTGTGATGCATATTCTTCTTTCTGGTGGGGTGGTGGTTTGTGTTGGTTAGTGAAAGGTTCTGTAGAGCCAATGGAGGGTGATGAGAAGTGGTGTGGCAGAGGATACTGCTCCAAATTTTGTCATGGGAGAAGTAGACAGAGTCAATAATAACTGGTTTTTGTGTCTTCAGTTAGAAGCAGGGCCCCTCCACACCCCCATCCAAACACTTCTACTGTAGATGCCCCTCTCTCTCTCTCTCTCTCTCTCTCTCTCTCTCTCTCTCTCTCTCTCTCTCCTCCCAATTATTACATTCTTCACAGCCCCTGTTTCTGTGTACCCCCCCCTCTCTCTCTCTCTCTCTCTCTCTCTCAGGGTTTGCAGGTACATCAAACATCAAACAGAGAGTTGTATCACTTTTATGTTGGTTATTGGTTAGGGTATTTATTTATTCAAAAATTTAATTAAAATTTGTGTCTAAAAAAAGGGCTCTATATCCCAAAGTGCTTAGCACATAATTTTTGTATCTAAATTTTTTTTAATGCATCTCTAATCACATGAATGTGTTTTAAAATTGTCATCGAGAATGTATTAGACTAAAGAATCTCAAAATTATTATTATGTGTAATTGATAATATATTAAAATAAAGAGAGAAGGATTTTGGTAAAAAAAATAGAGAATTTGTAGCCCAACAAGTGCATATTTATGAGGCACATTAGTACAATATACACCGCCACGTGTCTAACTAATGATTTGCATTTTATTAGAGGAATTTCACACTGTTTTTACTACCTTCTACTTGGATCCACAAAACAACCACCGTGGTTACTAATACAAAAAGTCTAGAGAGAATTAAAAGTTGTCACTAAATTTGCAATCAATTATTGTGTATTTTTTTTAATCAAAAACCAAGATGGGCACCACTAATTTCATGTTAGAAAATGTTTGGTGGCCCGAATTTTTGTGGTTCGAATGGCTCAAATGTGTTAAAACGACATCGTTTTTCGTTAGAGTGTTTTGAGCCATTCGAGTCATGATTTTTCGAATCACCAATCAGTGTTCTTTCATCTTTTGGTGACAAATTTCATTATAATTTTTTTTTGTAATCTATAGCCCCTCTCTTACTAATATCGAGTTGTTATTTTAATTGGTTTTTGCAACTTTCATTTGTGTATCATTATATTATTTTTATTAGGAGTGTTCGTGCATCGGGTTGGGTTAGGTTAGGTGATCTCTTATCCACCATTCGTTCAAATTTAATCAAATTGGAAAAAAATCAATCTCCATCCGTTCGCTTAGTTAGCTGATGCAGCTTGAGTTGGCCGTGTGGGTTGGCGGATGGATTCAGATCGATTTGGTAGTTTGGACTTTAATATTTTAGAGTAATTTTTTATTATTTTGAGCCTTATTTGAGTCGAAAATTTTGTATTTTGTATTTTTACTAATTAAAATAAAGGTCAAATTTTCATATTTCATAAATAGCTAATATTATTTAGAAATACAATGTCTTTTTTTTAACATACAAAACATAAAAATAAAAAATCATTTTCATAAGGGGGTTTGATAGATTGGATTGGGTTGAGTGACTTCTTATCTACCATCCGTTCGAACATAAACAGATTTAGAAAATCTCCATCCGTATCCGTCCGCCTATAATGTCGAAATAGCTTAAAAGTGGATAGATTGGACCAGGTCGGCCAGTTTTGACTGATTGATCTTCATTCTCATTGTGTTAAGAGCAACATATATACATTATCATTTTTTGGGGGTTGTAGTTTTGTATTATTAGCTCTGTACATACTATGATTGATTATTTGTTTGAAAATAATCATTAAAAAAATAAAACTTTCATAACACCTTATCAAATATTTTGGAGATATAAAATGATATAAAGAATGCAATATATAGCAGTTCTTAAAACAAACACATAAAATAAAATAAAATAAAATAAAAACTAAAAAAAAAAAAAAAAAGAGCATACGGAATAGCTACATTCGTTCGTTTGGCATGAAAGTTTGGATTGGGTTAGGTTGAGTTGAGGCTATTTTAGTCATAAAAAGGCAAAATAAATTTTTTACCCCAATAAAACAAAATGTCACATTCAAATCATAATTATTTTATTTTTTCTCTCACAAAAGTTTAAAAAAAAAAGTCAAAAATTCCATCCAAACGAGACTTTTTAGCCCCAAGCTAAAAGGCCAAAGAGCCAAAAAGCCAAAAAACATCTCAAACGAAGGCTGACAGGAAAACATCCAAAAAATTTAGAGTATTGCTATTTAAGTCTAAAAATTAGATTCACTCTTTAAGTCCAATAATGTGGTAATCAATTAAGATATCTAGTGTAACGCTTTTTCTCATATTTTTCGTAGTTATCAACCAATCATATCATTTACATATCATTAGATCTAGAAAATAAGTCTAAAAAATAGGTTTGTATATCATTTTTTTAAAATTTAATACTTGAGTAAAATTAATTCAAGATGTAAGTTTGACCGTATGAAAATTGAATATACTATCATTTTCCTTTTTGAATATCTTTTACCTAAATTTTGTACATATATGTTTGGAAAAATTAGTGAAATATTCATCTCTAACTTTGGATAGTTAGAGAGATCTAATATATTTTTTTTTAATTAGCTAAAATTCATCGATGAAATTTCTCTATGATCATATTAGAGAAATTTTGAAATTTCTCTGTAATCATATTTTTGAAATTTTGAAATTTCTCTCTGATACCAAAACGCGAAAGCAACAAGCAGATGAAGAAAATGGATTACGAAATCAAAATACAGAATTGGAATGCACTGAATAAATTATTTAATAAAACTTTAATATAAAACTTTAATTGAATACAGAAAATAACTTACAATTACAAAGTGTTGAAACTGCAAGGATCTTAAACAGGTTACAAACTGGAAGAGAATTTTTTCACTCAGAGCTTTCTGATTGTTTCTAAAACTGAATGCCTGAATGAATACATTTGATTACAATATATAGAAAATGAAACTAACTATTCAACATGTGAATTGGTTGATTGATGAAGGCAGTTGGCAGCACATGGGCAAAGCAGGCTGTCGGTTGCTTTCGGCAAATTGATTGATCAGATGAGCAGCTTTAATAAAAGTTGTTTGAACAGTAACATGCTTTCGGTGGAACATGTGATTAGGGGAATCCATATGAATACAAATTGGCAGCTTTTCTCGAAAAAAGTAGTGACTGAAACGAATTTGTATTTATAGGGAATCCAATGTTGATTAAATTGATTAGGCATATGGATCCTGAGCATCCTGGAACTCTGGACCATATGGGTCTTGATTAGTTGAACCTTGTGAACTGTCTGTACTTGCTTTTGAACTGGACTGTTGGGCCCGAGCAGGAGGTTCATCATCAAAAGGTTCATCTTTTAATTGGGCTTGGGCCTGATTCATCAAGAGTCGGGCCATTTGAAGCAGTTGATCACTGGCTGATCCAAGTTGAACTTTGGACTTTGATTGGCTTGACTTCTCTGATTTGGGCTTTGATCGAGGTTTAGGCTGAGTCAGTTCTGCAGGGGCTTTGGATTTAGCCTTGGACTTCAATTTATTAGTTGTGGACTTGGGTTTGGAGCCACTAGATGAGGGGCTACCAAGATTGATTGGAGGAAGGCTGGGACTTCCTTGCGAAATGGCAGCAGTTGGGGTCTGCTGGGCTTTGACTAATGCAGGAGTAGGAGCATATTGATTAATTAGGAATTTAGCTTGGACAATTTCAACAATGCGATGCACTGTGAACTTATCCCACCATTTAACAGAGTGTTGATGGATAATTACATCATCAAAAATTCCATAGTGCCATTTGAATATCCATGGAATTTTATATTTGGATATGAAAATGAGCAGGAGTGGAAATTTCCTTTGATGTGGAGTGAAAGGGAAAACAGTAGCAAAATAGTTGATTTGTTCAATCAGAATATTAGGGAAAATATCTGAAATGGCGCCATAATGAGTCCACCATCTCAGAAACCAAGAAGGTAATTCTGATTTGAATTTTTGATCAAATTGAATAAACCAGGAGTGAATGAAGTTTTCATTTTGGTACAAGAAGATCTTGAACCAAGCATCAATGTAATCATGGTAATTGTATGGGATAGAGTGACCAGGTAATTCTCGATGTTGATAAGGAGGACCCCATTCAGCAAGGGAAACAATGTTGTGAATGTAAATAGAATGATACAGAACCTTGCTAGCATAGGTTCGATCATAAATGGGTTTGATCAAAACTGATTGGTGATGTATCAGAACATCTTTATAATAGGTAAGTGATTTATCTAGATGTATGGAAGCAAAATGCCATCCAGGGCCAAAGAAAGATTTAGCAAGATCAGAAATAGTTTGACTCTTGGGGTGACTAGGCTCTTTGAAAAAGAGATTGGTGGTGGTTGTTTTAACATAATCAGATTGAGCAGACCTGATTGGATTAGCAGGGAATGGAGTGAGTGAAACTGTTTGGCTAGAAGAAACAAAGGGATCAGAGGCCAAAGCAGAAGAGTAATTTGGTCTAGGAATGTTACCAAGGACTTGGTAACGGTTAATCATTTCAATGGGATGATATTGGGTTACTAATTCCAAAGGAGGAGGAACAATGTGTTGATTAGGTTTACTAGATGGAACCAAAGCCTTAGAAGGGGGCCTTGGGCGAGACATCTGTAGAAATGAAACAAAGATTAGTAGCAGGGATTAACAACTAGAAAGAAGATCTAAATAATTTTGGTAGTAATCTAAACAGTTGATGTAATCAATAAGTAAATTGCGACGAGCTTGAATCTGATGGTAATTGATGTATTGGGCTCTTTTAGTAGTTTTTCGGGCTAATTTGAGGCGGTTAATGCGGTAAGTAACTTGGTTGATCAGGATTTGGTAGTGAGTAATTTGGGTTTTAAGGTATGGAGTATATGGAGTAGCACTCATCCCTTACTCCCCTATAAAAATTCCCGGGTAAGAAAATCAGGAAGGGAATTTTGACCACCAGGTATATATTCAATATCAAAATCAAAAATACTTAAAATAGATTGCCAACGAGCAAAAATTTGCTTACTAGCAAGATTTTGAACATCTTTTTGTAAAACACATTTAGCATATTTGCAATCAATACGGAGCAAAAACTTTTGGTTTAAAATATCATCTTGAAATTTGCTGATACATAAAACAGTAGATAAAATTTCTTTTTTAATAGTACTATAATTTAATTGTGCTTTATTCCAGACAACAGAGTGATAACGGACAAGTTGTTTAGATGAATGAGGAGTGACTTTCTGAAGAAGAATGCCACCATAACCAATATCAAAAGCATCAGTTTGAATAATTTTAAATGAATTCTCAGTAGGTATACCAAGACAAGGAAGAGACTTAACATATTGTTTAACTTGTTGAACAATGGCAGTATGAACAGACGACCAAGGAGGAGGATTATCCTTTAATCTATCAAACAGAGGTTGACAGACTTTCCTAAGGTCTTTGTAGAATTCAGCAATGTAATTAAGTGAGCCTAAGAACCGTTGTAATTAGGTTTTATCAAGAATTTCATCAGGAAACTTAGATGCAAATTCAATAGAGCGGCTAATTGGTAGAATTGTATTTTGATAAATATCATAACCTAAAAATCTAACTTTAGTTTGAAACAATTTAATCTTAGGGGCAGATATAACTAAACCATGACTTTTAATTGTATAAAAGAAAGCAGTTAAATGTTTCCAATGTTCACTAAATGATTTGGAGAAAATCAGGATATCATCAATGCAAACAAAGGAGAAATGACTAAATGAGTTGAAAATATCATTCATGATATTTTGGAATTCACTAGGAGCATTTTTTAATCCAAATGGCATTACATTCCATTCATAGTGACCAAATGGTGTAGTGAAAGCAGTTTTATATCTATTCTTAGGATGAATTTGAATTTGCCAAAAACCACTTTTTAAATCAAATTTACTAAAAATAACAGCTTGACTAAGTCGTTTGATCAAATCTTTTTTATTGGGAATAGGATATCTAATCCATTCTAAAACATTATTTAATGGTTTATAGTTAATAACAAGTCGATGGACACCTCGTTCTAATTCAGCATTTTTATTAACATAAAAAGCAGGACAAGACCGTGGTGATTTACTTGGACTAATAATGCGATTTTTTAATAATTCATTTATTTCTTTTTTACACATTTCAAGTAATTCATGATTCATTTGAATAGGTCTAGATTTAGTAGGTATCTGTTTTTCATTAAAATTTTTAATATATAGTAAAGTAACTACATGTTTTTTCCTATACCAAAATGCAGTAGGTAATGTTGAACAAACAGTTGATTCAAGTTTTAATTTAAATTCATTAATCTGAGAAATAATTATTGGATCAGTTAATTGTTGATCAATTCTTTTCTAATTAATTTCTTCTTTAAGAAATTTTAAATGTCTAGATAATCGATTAATAGTGTGAGAAATAGAACAATCTTTTAATTGGTTTAATTCTAACATTTCAGGCAGAGACAAGAATTTAAATGTAACAGGTTAGCCTAAAACATGAGTGGTGATGCCTTCACTAGATGTAGTAAATGGATATAATAAATATATAAATGGTGTACCTAAAATAATTTTATCAGTCATATTTTTAACTAAAACAAATGAGGTTTTAAAACAAACATTATTTTGGCAAACATGAACTTTAGGTAATTTATATTTAATATGCATTTTACTACCATTAGCAGAGGTTAATTTCTCATGACATTTTTCATAATATTTAGTAGGGAGTAATCCTTCTTAAATGCAATTTAAATCAGCACCAGTATCTATTAATGCAACAAGTTCTAATTCAAAATTATTAATACCAATTTTAATTTTGGAATACCATTTTTGAATATAGATTTTATTGATTAGATTTAATCTTTTATCTTCAAGATTATGAGATTGAGATTGGTGTGATCGATTATCAAATAAAAGATTTTCAGGATTAGTTGGATCAGAATCATGTTCAGATTCATTAGGGGATTCATTGCCTTGGAAATTATCTAAATTTTTATTAAGTTTTAATGTGATGAGTTCATCTTCTAAATGTTGATCTTTATGTTGTAATTCTTTAATAGTTTGTTTAATCTGGTTAATTTCTTGTTGTAAATCTTGGAGTGTAACTTCTTTGTGTTTATTCTTAAATCGGTCTAAAGTTTTAGATAAACTAATAATTGGTTTATCAGACTTAGGTTTATGATTAGTATTATTGATCAATAAAGATTTAAGTTTATCGGTATATTTTCTTTTTAATTCTGGATCATCTAATTTACTAATTAATTCAATGAGAGCAGATTCTTCTTGATTATGTTTAGTAAGAACAGTAATTTGTTTAACTGGTTTACAGCACACATCATTACATCCTAATTCAATATTATTATCAGAAGTATCACTAGATGAATGGTAATCAGATGAAGTACTAGGATGATCAGAAGAGGAATTACTAACAGATTGATTTAATTGGAAAATTTCATATAATTGATTTTTTGATTCATCATTGATTTGAAGTTGATTAACTTTATCTTTTAATTTTTTTTTCTTTACATTTATTAGAATAATGACCTTTTTGACCACAATTATAACAAGTAATATCTTTATTAGATTTTGATTTTGGATGCGATTTTGATTTCTTTTTGGGTTTAGTATAAAATTTATCATTTGATTTGGAAGGTGAATAATTCTTTTTATATTTAGTAGAATGTTTGTGAGATGGTTTATTTTTATATTTATGTGATTTCCTACGGGAAGGTGCTACAGGAGGTAAACCATATTGTTCACAGAAATTTCCTAATTCATATTTAGCCTTATGTTTATCTTTTTGGGCTTTTTGATTAAGTTTAAGATCAATGCACATTCTTAATCCTTCTTTTTGAATAGTGCTAATTATATCACCATAAGTTAAATTATCATATTCAATAACACCAGTAGGTTGACTAAGAACATCTCTAATTTTATGAGCAAAGAGGCTAAGTAAGCCATTAATAAACTTTTCTTTCCAAAATGATTTAGTACAGTCTTCTCTTAGCATAACTCTAGAGGTAAATACATCTTTATACCATCTAAAATCACTTAATGTTAGGCAGGTCAAATTACTAAGTTGATCATGTATGCGAGAATATATGTTTGTAGGGGTGCCTATAAAATGTCGGACTATGGTATAGATTAAAGTATTAATACCATCAGGTTTACTATAACCAATAGTGTCATCAAAAATAGGTAGATCATTTTCATTGATTTGATTAGCATGTAATATGGATTCTCATTGATCTTCAGTAAGGTATTTTTCCCACCAAGATTTGAGCATACCAGTAAAACCAGAAACGATTAATGAAACAATTTCAGCCTGAGTATATTCAGGGTAGTTACTAAGATAACTATTGGTAACCATAGACAAATGATTTAATTTTTGAAGGATTTGATCTTCACTAAGACCATCAATATTCCATTCATATAATTTTTTAGTAGAAACAGAAAATTGATTAGAAAGATTAGTCTCTTCATATTGGAGATCAAGAGGAGTAGGTCGAGAATAACAATTTTTAGTAGTCTGAGGATTAACTTTAGGATAATAAATTTTATTAAGATTGGAAGATTGGAATTGTTGAGCTAGTTGATTTATTTCATTATCAGTAGTATCAGTTTCAAATTGAGTAGAAACAGTATCAAGAGTAGGTTGTTGATTTAAAACGATAAGACCTTTTTCTTTAGATGGAGAGGCTGTTTCAGAAGTATTTAATTGGGAAAATAGTTTTTCGCTAGCTTTAACAGTAGAATTATCATTTGTGATTAAACTAGTTCTTTTGGAACGATTACTAGGGAGATTAAGCAAACGTTGGTCTAAGCTCTGTTTAGATGAGGTAATAGAATCTAAATTAGTTTCTAATTTATCTAATTGTTTACCTATAGTGTTTAAACATTGATTAGTATAATTATTTTGTTCAATGACTTTTTTAATTTCAGGGTCAGTGCCATGCAACTTAAAAGGAGAGGCTGGGACATCAGAACCTTGACAGTCAATAATTAAATTAGATAAAGGTGGATGACTAGAACTAACAGATGTATTTGGGGAAGTTTTCCATTTATGTTTTGTGATTGTATTAATCTTTTTATAATATTTATCTATGTATTCAAAGAAAGATAATTCAAAACCATATTCAAGCATAAAATCATACCATTTTCTAGTGATTCGTGATTGTTGAACAGAATCATATTTAGCACGATAAGCCTGTCTTTTAATCTTATTTTCTTTAGATCTAAAATCCATAAGTAATTTATCTAGATCAGGAGTAAATTCTTTTTTGATTGTCATTAACTGAGGATTGATTGGATGTGTAACTTCGAAATCAGTTTAAGTAGGAGAATTTTGAGATTCTTCATCGTCTTCAGGTAAATGTGTGTGAGTTGAATAAACAGGTTTACTAATTTGAGAAGTTGCAGAGTTATCAATTCCTTTTAATTTACTATTTGTAGTGTGACCAAGATAGAGTTGACTATTTTTTCGAAATAAAGGAGTGTTAAATATTTCATCTTCAGTTTCAATTTCAGTAGGTACACTGGAAGTACAATGCCTAAAAAATTGGCTACGATTAAATTTAATATGAACTGAACCATCAGTATATTGTTGAATATCTTGGATATCTTGAATAGAAGATTGTTGTTGATTATGTTTGTAGTTTTCATTATCCGTAATCCATTGATCAGAGAGAGTAATATTTTTCCATTCAATCATTTGTGGAACATTAATATGGGATTCATTATTACTACTTTGGATTAACAAAGTTTTATCCTTGGGACTTTTATGCAAAGCTTGAACATTTAAATTGGTTTTCATGCATTTATAATGAACACGATAAATTAAAGCAATATTATGAATTTTTTCTAACATATTAGTAAATGAACCATTTAATTGAATATTCAAAGTTAATGCTTTTAAAATATGTGGATCTCGTAAACTGAGTGTAAAATCAGGAAAACAATTAAAATGTACTGGACCCTTATGAAGACCAATTTCCATCATACCCATTAGACTATCATTATAATCAATAAAACGAGCATCTCGCAAACATAACAAGACAGAAGCATTTTTTCCTTGTTGAGTTAATGGTTTAACACCGACTTGAATTAATCCTAAATGAATAAAATTGTTATCATTTTTTAAATGTCTTTTTATCATATTAGCATCAAATAATTGGCAGGTTTCCCTGGGTTTCTCTAAAGCATAAATTTGTTCAATTGTTTTAACATGCAGATAAACATGTAGAAAAGTAGTTTTATAAATCTCCTTAATAGGTAATTTTGGTATATTCCAATTTAAATCAATTTTATCATTTTGTATTTCAACATCTTCTTCATTAATTACGAATCCTTAATTAGGTATTGAAGGCAAAGTAGTTGATTTAGAACTGACTGATGAGTTACTTCTAAATAATCGACTCATTTTTTGGTTAATTATTTTGTACTACAGGAATCTTAATACATTGTCTAAATTTATCATGTTTTCACATACCCGCATCCATACATACCCTATTCGGAAGACCCCTAAGTCCAACACTGCCTAACCCTAAGGACTTACTCTAGACAGGGAAATCTAAGAAATTGTTCTGTGTCGGGGTGAAATTTCTCTATATCAAATTTTCTCCGTAAAAATATTGAGAGATCCCAACTACTATGAAAATATTGTATATCATTTATTTTATAAAATCTTAAAATCAGGGATCTTAAAAAAAATTTCCCTATATTTTTACTTTGTGTGAAATGAGCAAGGACAATTCACATTGTTGAAGAAAGAAAATAAAAAGGGTAAATTAAAGAAAGAAAATAAAAAGGGTAAATTACACTTACCTCTAGGTGTGCACGGTGCGATTCAAATGTAAAATTATAAATTAAATTGTAAATGGTGAATTGATGAATAACCAAATCACGATTTTGACAGTTTTAACTTATTAGTTGATTGAAGGATAATCTTAAAAAATTATCAAATATTCATATAATGTATAACGCTAATTTGTATAATCTTTTTCATATATAATACTAAGGGTAAACTACCAATAGATCCTAATAGTTGGACTTAATTCTCATCATGTCCTATTAAAATAAATCATAGTAAAATCGTTGTTAAAAATTGATGATACAGCAGGTTCTAGATGGAACGGGTCGGGCTGATCCACGCTTTCCAAACCGGTGTCCGAGTGATCAAGCCCACTGGAAGACCTGCACAAGAGTTCAACGGGGAACGGAGAGTCCCCCAGCGAACCCTCCGACGAGCAAGTTAGAGAGAGAAATAGAATGTAGAGATAGATTAGAGATAGAGAAGCTTAACTTTCTTCCTGTCTTCGACGTCTGCTTATATCTTCTGGTAATCATTTCGTTGTCCCTTCCGACCTGTCACCTTGGCCGAAAGTCTACTCTAGCTTACCTTGTTCATGGTGAAGTCGTTCTGTCCCGACGGAGAGGGGTTATCGCAATAAATGCTGTAAGGGGCTTCATTAATGGCGATGTGCAGTGGCAATAACTTTGTAGATCTTTGTCTGCTTATGTGGCCTGCCCTTCTCTTGCCACGTGTCTTGATGTCATTGGTTCTTATTGCTACGTGGGGCTTCAGCAATGCTGGGCTTCAGTATTTGAGATATATATTGGGCCCTAAACGGTGGGTTATAATCTTTATGGGTTTACCTATAATCTTTATGGGCTTACCTATGTCAAAATAATTTTTTTATGATGATTTTTTGCATGTTGCTAAAAATTAACAATTAGTAACTTTCTTTTGTCACGGTTTTTATAAATTGTCACTAAAACATATAATTAGTGATATTTTTCTGTGACGAATTTTTCAAATTGTCATTGAAAGTAGAAAATCAATGACATTTTTTTGTGACAAATTTTTAAAATAATTAGTGACATTTTTTGTGACAAAATTTTCAAATTGTCGCTAAAAATTGACAATTAGTGACTTTTTTTTAATAATGTTTGATGAATAACGCCATTAATTTTCACATGACCTATTGAATAATAAGTCAATCTATTAAGGCTTACACGTAAGTAGTGTCAATAACACTAATTTATAACAAATTTCACATCTCACGTTGCAAATCTCTCCTGTTATATAATGCTAATTTCCATTTTAGGTAGTGAATGTTGTGTGGCCTTTTATAGAAAGGGATCAACAAAATGGATAGCCAGATCCTTCCTCCCAAGCCTCTACCACTAACACCTTAACCTTTTCTCTCTCTCTCTCTCTCTCTCTCTCTCTCTGATACCAAGGCGAATCAACATATAAGATGTGTTTCTATTCTATTATTCTACAATTATTTTATTACAGCATATATTAATTAAAAGGTTAATATTATCAATGAAGAACTTTGCAACTTTAAAACTTTAACTCATAGTTTTTTCCATCAATTGTTATTAATAATTTAACCTCCCATTGATATGTTGTTTTTTTTTTTTTTTTTTGAGAACATTGATATGTTGTTTTTTTGAGGACTAACATTGATATGTTGTTTAAATGATATGTAAATTCATTTTCCAGTCTCACTTTCTAGACTAGGGATGTATAAAATAGGTGATTGGTTGATTGTTCGAGAAGATATAAGAAACAAAGTTTACTTAGATATTCTAAGAGACTACTACATCATTAAATTTCTCAGCAATGCTAGGTATTATGAAAAAAATTTCATGAAAATAATCATGAAAGTTTTATGACCCTTGAATTATACTTAGAATAAAGCACCACACACTAATCAAGATAATCTAAGGATCATAAATCTTTCATGAAATTTTTTTTATGATTCCTAACTTTTCTCATTTAAAAATAGATCTAACTTTTAAATGTGAATAACACTACTCTTCTTCTAATAAATACACTACAAACTCATGAACTTAATGTACAAAATTTTCCTAACTGAAAAACAAAAGAAGCAAGAGGGAGGAAAGAAGAAAAATTTAAATATTTTGAAAATAATAATGTTGGGTATTATGAAAAAAATATCCTAAAAAGCCTTCATGAAGATTCTCCACCGTTGAATTAGTTTGTAGTGCTTATTGTATATTATGCAATCATCTTTGGATTAGTTTCATGAAGGCTTTTCATGATTTTTATTTTTTTTTATGATAAATAGCATTATTCTTTTAAAATAATAATACTAAATATTATGAAAAGCACTCATGTAAATTCTGTTTCAAAATGCTCCAAAAAACAAATGTGTGGTACAAAATTCAAATTTGAAATAATATGACCAATTTTGTCAAACACATATCACCTTCAAAGTACTTTTTCTAAGTGCACAACATTATTGAAATATTATGATTGCGTTTGGTAGAACTTTCTAATTATGATTTGAGAGTAGGAGTTGTATTTTGAGTTTGTGAATTTTAGAATTATGATTTGAGTGTGAAAAATTTATTTGCTGAAAGAGTTTTGAAAAGAATTTTGAATTAAGTGGGAAATTTTTGATGTGACATATAATATTTGATACAAAAACTTACAACTCATAATCAAACATACAACTCAAAATTCTATTAAAACACATTAAAAAATTTAAAAATTCGAAAAATATTTTTTTTCGAATATATAATAATTAACATATGTCAATTGCAAAAAAAAAAAAAAAAATTTGCAATGTTCCGGTCAACCGGCCGAACAATCGGTGGGACGGACGACCGGTTAATCCAAATTTTTCTGCCTTTAGCAGAGTTTTCAAAATTGAATGTAGAATTAACTTTGAAAACAATAAACAAATATCGAACACAAATAAAAAGGTAGAATCATAGTTTGAAAATCATTCCAAACAGAGCTATTACAAGTACAAGTGAGTCCCCGTTCTAAAAAATAAAAAAGTACAAGTGAGTCAATTCCAATGAACAATTTTGATGTCAAAGTCTTCAATACTAAAAATATGGACAAGTACACTCTATATACAATCAATGCAGAATGTGGTAGTGCTAGTAATAGTAGATATGATGAGAGGTTCTGTTTCAAGTGGACCTGTCTTCACCAATTCATCTTCATTGCACAAAATATCTTCAATGTCAACCTCATACTCCTCTGGAAGTGGTAGTGATGGTGGTGACATTGATAGTGATGGTGATGATGACATCGGCAATGAGGAATTACATGCAGTACTAGTAGTAGAAGATGAAGATTGTGTGAGCTGTTTTGCTCTTTCCACTTCAACTTTCCAATCAGTTTTACATAGAACAAAGAGCATGAGCACGGCACATGATGCCTGAGCTGCAAACAAACCGAGCCAAAGTCCAGCAAACCCCATTTTGACCACAAAGCCCATCAAAATCGCCACCGGCATACCCACCAGGTAAAATGACCCCAAGTTAATATTTGCCCCGATGGCCGGCCTTGCACTCCCTCTCAATACCCCACAACCGGTGGTTTGCGGGCAGTTTCCGAGCTCGCAAAGCCCAACAATTGGCAATGCAACGGCGGTCAACTCAAGAATCTCATCGTCTGCTGTGAAAAACCGGCCCCACCGGTGTCTTATTGAGGCCGTGAAAACCATTGCGGCGAGGCCTAGCCCCGCCGCGCAACCAAGCGACACGATCATCGAAATGCGGGCCTTGGCGGGCCGGTTTGCCCCGAGCTCGTTCCCGATCCGAGTTGAGACTCCGAGGCTTAAAGAGGAGGGAAAAACATAGACTAAGGAGGTGGTTTGGATAAGAATGCCCATTGAAGCAATGGTTGCTTTAGGATTAACAAGAAGTCCACATAGCACTATCATGAACTCATACCACCACCATTCAAGACAGACTGAAATACAAGTTGGCACAGCGAGTTTGAGCAGAGGAGACCATCCTCGGAGACAATCGAAGCTTGGCGAAACCCATGAATCATCGTCGTGTACCCCGGAGAAGTAGACGAAAGAACAAAGAAGAAGAAAAAGATTGAGGTTAGTCCAAACCATAGCTAATGCGACCCCTGCAATACCCATCTTGAAATACACAACTAGGATGAAATTGAGAGGTATATGAAGAAGAACAGAGATCACAGAACAGTACGTTAATGGCAATGTAATGCTCTGAGTCCTCAAATATATACGAAGTGGGTGAAGAAGAGAGAGAAAGAACAAGTCTGGAATGGCGAAAACAATGAAAGTATGGGCTTTCGATGAAATTTCTTCGTCGAGAAAGAACAAGTCTGGAATGGCGAAAACAATGAAAGTATGGGCTTTCGATGAAATTTCTTCGTCTTGGCCGGTCCAAAGAAGGATTGTTTTCATGTTGAGCCAGATGAGAGAGATGGGTATGGAGGTAGAGAGGAGGAGGAGGACAGTTCTTTGAAGAGTGAGGCCGAGGAGTTTGCGTTGCTTGGCTCCGAAAGCTTGGCCGCAAATGGGTTCCATGCCCATGGACAGGCCGGAGATGACAGAGTAGCCGGTGATGTTGGCGAAGCCGATGGAGAGAGAGCCTCCGGCGAGGTCAAGCTCTCCGAGATAGCCAAGGAAGAGCATGGAGATCATAGCTCTTGAGTAGAGTAATAGGCCTGTGATGGTTGTTGGGCCTGAGATTTTGCCTATTGCTTTGATTTCTTCCATTGCCTGAAAGTCAAGAAAATCAAGAAATGAATGTTTTTTTCATGTTAAAGATGACAAGTTATAAATTTTGTGTAAATGGGTGTTATGGGTCTTTGTTTTTTGTATTTTTTTTTTTTACCTCAGAGAGAGTTGGCCATCTGTGAAGTTCATCAAGATCAACATCATGGTCGTCAGTGTGGAGATCCATGGGTTTTAGTGTTGTTGGAGTTTATGAAATGGGTGTTTTCATTGGAAGAGACAGATGATGAGGATGGAGAAGATGGAACAATTAAAGGTTGGAGGAGAAGAGAGAAGAAGAAAAATAACAAGTTTGGGTGGGTTGGGTTTGTTTGTTTTCTTTCTTTCTTGTGGGGAAAAGATTTGAATGGGGGAGAGAGGGATGCAAGATGGGGTATATATAAGAGGGGTTATTAATTTATCCATACACTCAGAAAATTTATGGTGAGGAATAGCATAGAGGCCTATTGCTAGATACTATAATGTTTGAGACCCACACTTACAAATTCATCTATAACAATGATGTTGTAAGAGAGTCAAAATTTCATATTATTGAGTATATAATAAATCAAAAATTAATACATATCATTACATATCATTGTAGGTATAATTGTGAAATTTTTTTGAGAGTTTCAAAGTTTTTCTTTCTAAATAATTTTTCGACTAATATGCTTAAGTTTAATTTTTTAAAGTTAAAATTGCATTATCCGTTGAAAATTATGTTTATTTGTTCAAAATTATCTATATGTTTATTTGTCCAAAATATTATTTATCTGTCCAAAATATCACTTATCTATATACGTGTTACCTATCTATTTGTTCTAATGCCAACTATTTGTCTAAAGTCATCTATTTGTTCACCTTACCGCCACCAACTACCGCCATGCGCCACCACTATAGGACATTTTTTTAGCAACTTTTAAACCTTAGACTAAATAACATATGACATTTATAAAAAATATCTAGAAGAACAATCTTGTGGTTGGGATTCATTGCCAAAAAAATATATATATGAAATTTTTTTGCGTGTAACAGTGATACTATCTTACGTGGTGTTATATATCGGCCAATAAAAAGTTGCAAAGGAACCTGTAGACACTTTATTTTTGACCGACCTTAAGACTCAGACCTCACCGTTTGAGCGCTTGGTGATGTTGCATATCGTGTTCGTCCTGGAATTTCAGAGTCTCGGCTGCGAGCCTTGCCTCCGGACTTCCGGACTCTTTTGTGCTTTACCTCGGTTTGCGAACCAGGTCCCGTTTTCTCCGTTTCCTCTTCCCGAAGGGAAAGAGAGGTCTCGTAGATCATCTCTCAGTGACCGTAGGCTACGTTTCGTGGCCGTAGGCCATTTTTCCCATTTCGGAGCCCGGTTCTCGGTTTTCGGAGCCGTCGGCCGTGTGCCTCGGTTCGGGACCGCTTAACCACCTCCGTTTGTTCCGGTTTTTGGCATGCATCTTATTTACTCCCTTTTGAGGGACACTGAGGCTCGAGAGGCCAACTTCGTGGTCGAACGCCACCACCGGTGCTTAACAGTCAGTTTTCGGGGCCTCGGGCTGCGTGTTTCGGCCCCTGAACCTTCGTTTTGCATCGGTTTCAGTTCATTTTTGGCAGGGACCTCATTTTCATTATTAGGAAGGTTGTAGAAGGGTGGGAGGCTAGCAATTGTTCTGAAGACCAGCTTTATTCCTTCATCGCTCTCCGTCGCCCGTTTTCCTCGCTAGAAAGCTGATGTTGACCATTCCCGAGCCACTTTCTTTGGCCCTCAACCACATATTTGTGTTGTACACACCTGAGAGGCCACCAATATGTCATGGCCGGCCAGCAATTGTTCCTGACCCTTTTGAACCCCTCTAAAAAGTTGGTTTTTCTCTCTCCTGGTTCACATTTTCAGGGTTTTGACCACATAGCTGTGTTGTGTACACATGGGACGCCACCAATATGGGGTGGCCGGCCACTAATTCTCATTGACCCTTTTGACCCTGGCCGGCCGGCCACCTGAACTCTCTAAACCTGGCCGGCCATGTTCCTCACACCTGGTTCCTTACAGATACACCCTATGTTTTCCCCCAGATCCTGTATCCGATGGGGGGTCTTTTGAGGGGAAAATTTGAATTTGATTTCCCCCCCCTTTCCTCCACTCCTTTCCCTATAAAACCAGACCCCCCAACTCATTTTAAAAGGGTTACAAAGTTTGGTTTTGAGCTCTTGCATTAAGTCTCTCTCTCTCTCTCTATTCCAACCCTCAAAACACCCTTGGTTCTTGGCCATTTCTATACCAATCCATAGCACCACACCTCCACACTCCATTCCAGCAACATGAGGCTGTTTTTTCAGAGGATAGCAGCACCATGTCTTGGTCCAAAAGCTGCTGTGTTGCTGCTCTACAAGGGTGAGTCTTATTCCCCCATTTTCTAGCCTTTTCTTGGCTCATTTATAAGTCATACTTGCTTACATTTTTGGGCTCCGACCCAAACTGTAAATAGTCATATTTTGAGCTCATCTCCATGTTTGATTAAGGGTCTTTCTCTGTTTGAGGTCTCCTCCTCACCCTTTGTGTTTAAACTCTCTTTTAGGCCTATTTTTGCATGATATTTTAGGCTTATTTGTGAGCTGTTTTGGACTTTGTCATAAACTGTAAAATGTCTTTTTTTGAGCCCCTCTTCAACTTTGTTGAAGGGCTCTCCTCTGTTTGAGGTCAGTTGCTATCACTTGTCTCTTTATCCCTCTTTTAGGCCTTTTTCTTGCATGTTGATTTAGCCTCACTTGTGTCCATTTTCGAGACTTAATGTAAACTGTAAAGTGCCATGTTTTGAGCCCCTCTTCAACTTTGTTGAAGGGCTCTTTGTCATTTGGGGCCAGCTGCTGTCCCTTGTCTCTAGTCTCTCTTTTAGGGCCATTTTTGCATGATAGATTAGTCCTATTTATGTTCATTTTTAGGACTTATTATAAACTGGAAAAAGCTTGTTTTGATATCATCTTCATATTTTATTAAGGGAATTTTCTTATTTGAGGTCACATGCTTCCTTGAATGCTTGATTGTCCCTTGTTTTGAGCCTTACACCTAAGCTCCAATGGCATGCTTTGTTTGGCCTTCTAGCCACTGGAATCCAATGGATTTCCAGTGGCTTTGATGCTGTTTTGAGTCTCCAAATCAGAGGGGGGTGACCCCCTCTCATCTTGACTTGTTTGATGGTCATTTTGGCCTTTCAAAGGGACCCCTCTTTGCATGCTTCTTAGCCACTTTTCAGGCCCAATTTGGTGAGTTTTGGGACTACCATATTTGATTTCCAAAGCTTTTTTGGTCATGCTTCATGTCTATCTTGTATGTGCCTAATAATCCCTTCGTATGCCTTCCAAAGAAGCCCCTCATTTTTGTATGTGTTGGCTGCATTTCCATGTTTACTTGGGCATATTTTGGCATGTTTAGTTCATTGATTTTTGCTGGTTTGTTGAGTTCTCACTTGCTTCATGTACTTGCCATGTAAACTATGTTTACTAGTCAAAGTTGCATGCTATTTTAGTTCATCTTGCTAGCATCTTTTGGCCATGCCTTAAACTGGAAATGTGCATGTTTTGGGACTGCCTTGGTTCTGTCTTTAGGCTTCATGTTCAAATAACGCATGCTTTGTATAGCCATAGGTCAATGCATGTGCCTAGTTTCGTGTTTCGGGACCATTCCATGCATCGGGTGCCATGTTTCCATTGTTTTGGGGCCGTTTAGCATCATATTTTAGTGTTGAAATTCATATGTTTGTATGCCATGTTCCATGCTTCGCCATGCTTTGGTAGAGTGGCATTTGTGCCTTAAGATCGGTCCTCGATTTGCGTGCATGTGTACACGCATCTCGAGTGTCTCATTTTCATCTTATGGCCACTGATGTGGGTGTAGCTGAGGTCCACTCATATTGGTGTAAGTCCATTGTGCATTGTGTATGCCATTTCATTTCATAGCATTGTGTACGCTAGGTTGCATATTAGAGCATCGTGTATGCCGTGTCACATCGTGCATTGTGTATGCCATTTCATAGCATTGTGTATGCTAGGACGTATATTAGTCGCATTCATGCATGTCATGCATATTGCATTGTGTTTGGGATAGGAGTTAGCCCGAGCACAGGAAACGAGGTATGTTTCGTACTCCGAGTGACGGAACGTGTCTCAATTCCCAGTCACCGACACTCCGGATCATCCATGATGGAGCCTCGGTCTTGTTGTGTTTTCATGTGCATTCATTTCATATTGAGTCATGCAAATCGATTCCCCGGCCATCATGCATCGAGATGCGTGATTGGTGGCACGAGGATCGAGGACTACACTCCCTGAAGAGTAGTCAAGCATACATATGTGAAAATACATTGCTATGCCCCTCTCTTGCTCTCTGTTGCAGCAAATCAGAAATCAGCAGCTTTCAAAAGTCTTGCACAGCATTCCAACATCAATTGCAAACAGAGGCTCATTTGGGGCATCGTGATGGATTTCCGTGCCAAGCAACCCGAACATGCATCATTCATCATCCGGAGCAGAGTCGAGGCAGTCCCTAGCTTGCATGCTAGTTTACAGCTTTCCTAGTTTAATTTGTTAATTAATTAGGATTTTGTATTTATTCGGATTGTAACTATTTATTTGGGACTGTATATTATTTATTCGGACCCTCCGAGCGAGGGCAATGTTGTAATAAGTGTGCGTGCGTGTGATGTATGTCTTCCAACCCCACGTCTTTCTCCCTTTTATTTACCAGCTTATGATGGTTAGATTAGGGCATGTTTCAATTAGCATACAGTATGATAGCATGTTTGCATTTATTCATCTATCTTGCATGCATCGGGCTCGGCGCATCATACTAACTGCATTGTATTTCAATTCTAAGTTGAATACTTGTTAGTCGTAGCATTTCACCTGCCATGTTTAGAATAGCCGAGCCTGCTATAGTTGCATTTTTGCATGTGTTGCATTAGGCATTTCTGTATAGTAAGGATCATGCATGATTTCTAATCAGCTTCTGTTTTGGTTTGGAGTACTCGGTAAGTTTTATGCTTTAGTATCCTTGCATGTGTGTGAGTGACTGCCATGATAGCATGCTTACTATGAGGCTATATGCTTATGTGATATATCTGCCTGAATGCCTGTGGGTGAAGGTTGGGTTATTTGGATTGGAATAATGCATTGACTGTGAGTTTTAAACCCACTAGATAGTGGCAAAACCATCTTTTCAAAGCCCACGTGAGGGTGGCAAAATCCGCATTTTAAGCCTACTTGCGAGTAGCAAACCACTTTCAAAAATAAACAGGAAATGCTTTGTTCCAATTCAGGCGACTCAGTCTATACTTGTATGCTGCGCGTATCACATAGTAAGGGTTGGTTTGGGATGTTCTAAAAAAATGTACTTTTTGACTTATTGGCTTATATAGGTTGGGTTTGATGTGATGTGTTAGAGAGGTGATGTGATTTAAATAAGATGATGTGACTTAAATAGGATAATGACTTTTTGACTTTTTGTATTATTTAGTAGATGCCAAACTTGGCCTAAATCTAGGCTAATAACCGGAATAAGAACGCATAATATTTTCAAAACTAGATATCATGGTTAGTAGAGGCCGATCTTTGATCGGGCGAGCGGGGGTGCTCACGAAGTGACCTTCCCCAATCGTACCCAAGTTCCCGAGCCGAGGCAACTTTGGTGATGACGGACACGTGGCCTTAGACAACGAGTTAGGGTTTCCTAAATTTCCCAAAATAAAACATTTAGGTGGCGACTCTGTATCTGGCAAAGCAGTCCATATTTGGCACTTCTTTCAAAAAAATCTGTTTTCAAAAAAACGATTTGCCGGATTTGGACTCTTTGGTTCAAGATTTAGAACCGTGACAAAATCCGGGTCCCGAACTGTAGTGAGGCCTGAGGGCGCGTCTATAAACAAGTCTTATCTCCCATTAACTCAATATTGTTATAATCTCTACCATAAATCAAGTTTGTTCATTAGAAGATAATACTATCACATAATATCATCAATAAATCCAATATTTACTCCATTGCAAATATAGATCTCATAATACCAGAGTATAATCCACATCACACATTAATTTTCAGGTAAGAATCTGGGTAAAGTTTGTAGGTAAATAGTTTTTTCTCATAATTTGTAAGGTTGGACTCTTATAGTCATCATGAATCTCGTTTCGATAATTTAAATATTTATTTTGTAAAGTTTTTTGCATATATTATTTATTTAAAAAAAATTAGTAAGATCCGATAATTGTAAACTAGTCAATTTATTGCATTGTCAATTTTTAGAGACAAATTTGATAAATTGAACATAGTATCATTTATTTTTTTGATGACAAATATGATAAATTGAATATCCTACAATCATTTGATCGATTTAAATTTTTTGTTATAGATAGTATATATAAAATGCCCTGCAACATAACCTATTCAAATTATTGAAATGGGACATGTTCAAATCTTAGACGAGAGGTAACCAGCCCTAATTATAAACAAAAATGAGTAAATATATACATATATAGCATGAGGTGTCAAGTTGTGAATAAGAGTCCAGTTTGTTTATCATTGTTGTATTTTATTTATTTATTTTATTTATTTATTTATTTTATCATAGTAAAACACATAGCAAAATGTATAATTTAATTGTTGAAGTTAAAATTAAAATTAAAATAATATTAAAACCACACTTTGCAATTTTCATTTATTTAAATATAGGGTTGTTAGATTATCACAAGGTATGGTTTAACTTTAAACATAGGCTGGATAGATTATTACAGCAAGATAATTGCAAAGAATTATGATTTGTCTACTTATCACTTTAAAATAAAAAAACCAATCAAGAAGTTTTTTATTTATAAAAAAAATATTACCTTTTACCGTGAGATCTTATAAGTGGGGCGATTATTTGTGTTTCAAATTAATTATGTGACCAAAAATTTTATGGATGAAATTTCTTGGTTCAATTTTATTAAAGGGTAAAATTCATTTTACCTCGTTATGGTATAACTTGATAGCACTGTACCCTCCTGTCTTTTAAAAATAACTATATGGCCCCTATATGATTTTGGATTAAAATGCAATCGTTAACACCATTAACTATAGATATGAAATGATTATAATATCCTCAAACTTTATATTTTTTGTTACTTTCTTTCACTCATGTACGTAATTTATAATTTTTAGTATTAATTCAATTAAATCACAATTAATTACAAATTCTTAATCATTTATTGTAATTCTTAATTTTTTAATTTAATTTAATTTAATTATATTTTATATCACTGTTAATCCTAAATATTTGAATATTTATTGTAATTACTATCTTTTTAATCTATTTTTAATTTAATTATATTTTAAATCACAATTAATCCTAAATTCTTAACTATTTATTATTATAATTTCTAACATGTTAATCTAATTTTAATTTAATTACAATCTTTGATCAATTCTTAATTATTGTTTATTTTATATTTTAAATAATTTTTTAGTTATATTATATTATATTATACTTTATTTTATTTTATTTTAGTTAACATATTAATTTAATTTTAGGTTTGGAGATAATAGAAATAAAATTATCATTTTGTTGTATTAATTCTATTCTAATTTTTCAGGAACAAAACCCATTTTAAAAAATTGTGTTTGTAATACACATTCCGTTAGTTTGGATAGAAAAACTAACGATAACACTTTAGTTCAAAATCACATAAGAACTTTCAGACTATATTTGAACCATAAGAGAGTACTCCAGTCCTAAATCACAAAAGGATAAAATAAATGTAACCATTAATTAAATAATTAGGAGATAAACAACTTGGTGCATATTATGATTTTCATTAATTTAAAATATTACATAAATAATAGGAGCAGTTATGAGCCGGTTCTCTGGATGTAATTTATTTATTAAAAAGTCATGTTCCAACTTTCAATAATTAATGGTAAGTATTTATTTATTAAAAAGTCATGTTCCAACTTTCAATAATTAATGGTAAGTTTTTAAAAATTACAATTCAATTACTTAAACTTTTCACGTCATATGTTAATATAACGGGTAAGGCTTCTCCTAGTTCTCATCTAGACTTGAGAGGATTGTTCACCCGTGGGACCCATTATAGGTCCATTGCGATAATCTGAACCGTTCGGTTTATCTGGCCTCGTATGTATATCATCCATAAAAAAAAAAAAATTAAATTGATTCGATATTTATAATCTCTTCATTTTATCAAATTTGTACCCAAAAAATGGATGGTCTATTTTTAAAACACATTAATCAGTAATATTTTTTGAAGATAAATTCTATAAATGAAGGGGTTATGAATATCAAATCGATTTCTTTTTTTTTATGGATGATATACGCACAAGGCCTGATAAAATGAAGACTAAAGAAAAGTCAGTCCCTAATATAAATTAATACAAATAAATTAAAAACAAATCAAAAATCACAAATAAAAGAAAAAATATCTCAACCATTTATCACTTTGATAAATCTCTCGATAGCATTACCAATACCAAATGATCATTCCACAAACACAAAACGCATCTACAAAATCTCAAAAAAAATTTAATATCAAAATGAGAGATTAATACATTACAAAAACAAAAATAAATAAAATAATACACTCAAAATTTATGAATAAATAAATTCATTCAATAAAGTAATATATTTTTAAAATATCTAATAATTTATGAGTGAATGGTGTTAAAAAGCGGCTACCATTTAAAGGTTGAAAGTGGGGGACCGACCTATCTTTTGTTGTCTCTATTATCTCTCTTTGGAAAAAATTTCTGGTGCAATATATTCGATATGTAATTTTACACAAAATTATATAAATATTTATGAATTTGTATAAATAATTTTATAAAAATATATAAGTTGAATATAAATTTACGTAAATTTATAAAAACTTACGTGAATACGTGAATTTGTATTCAATTTATACATTTTTATAAAATTGTTTATGTAAGTGTGTGAAAACTTACGTAATTTTGTGTAGGGTTCCATACAGTGTGCATTGCACACCAAAGAAAAATTTTAGAGTGTGTACCATATGCCCTCTACTTACGACTTTGAGGTTTTCTGTTATGATCTATATTAGGGTGTCAGTTACGACTTTTTATGACTTGGTTATACACATTGTGCTGTTAATTATGACTTATTGTGATATTGGTTATGACGCTATTTTAATTATGATCTAAATTTTTTTAATTATACTTTATGTAGTATTTAATACTCATTTTTTGATTTGTTAGGTTTTTATTGTTGGCAACCCCGTTTGACAAAACTCCTTTCAGATGTATTTATTTTCGCACTTTTATTTCAGTGAGGCTATGTGTTTATTAGATGCGAATCCAAACCCGAATCGAGCCTTGCAGAGAAGTTTGTGATGTTAATGCTTTCAAGATTGCCACTTCGCTGATTATTACGGGGGTCGAGCTGCCCGGTCAGCTCGCGGCCGAAGCAAAATTCAAATTTGCATTCAAAATTGCATGTCAGCCGTTGCTCGCTCGAGCCAAGGAGTGCTCGCTCGAGCCAAGACTTTCTCGCTCGAGCCAAGGAATGCTCGCTCGAGCGAAGGATTGCGTCCATACAAAAACCTGAAAGCAGTGATTGGTCGCTCGAGCCAAGGATCCGTCGCTCGAGCGAAGGCACTAGTAGAAATCACGAAATTTACTCTCCTCGCTCGAGCCAGGAAATCCTCGCTCGAGCGAGCCTCAGAATCCGGATTTTTTTCAAAGAGTTGGATTTCTTCTGAAACAGGATTACTTTGGACTTCTACAAAGAGTTGGGTTTTTACAAAAATTGGAACTTTGCAACAAGTTGGGACTCTGCAAGTGGTTGGTTTTCTTCAAGAAGTTGGTCTTCTTTCCCAACTTGGATTACTTTTGGTTCTCTATAAATACTTGGTTTTCTCCCAAAACTAAGCAATGGTTTTGAGTTGATTGAAGTCCTCCAGATATTCTTTTTGGTTCTTAAAGGTCTATATCTGGGGATATTTTATTTTTTCTTTGATGTCATATTGAGTATTCAACTCATGATCTAAAAAGACTACATCAAAGGTTGGTGTTTGTTTCACAAAAGAGAGAGAAAATTCTTCAGTTGTGGATTCTGAAGAATTCGGCCTGAAGCTTCGGTGGTGGAATCCGGAGTGGCTCATCAAGAAGACAATTCCGTGGTGAAGATGCGATTGGAAGAGGCACATAGAGGTTGGTTCAATTAGGCATGTGGCTAGATAATTGAGAGTATACCTGTGTAATTCCTTAATATCTTCTTAGTGGATTGTTCTTGTGGCTGTGGCCCGTGGTTTTTTTATCACAATTGGGAGGTGACCAATTGTGGTTTTTCCACGTAAAATCTTTGTGTCTCTTTCTCTTGATTGTTTGATTGGGGTTTTTATATTCTGCTTAAAATTGATACATAATCACAAATCAACATCTAGGAGGTTTCTAGATTTTTCAATTGGTATCAGAGCAGGTCGTTCTATTTGTTTTTTTTAAAAAAAAATTTCTTTTAGATCGCTCTATTTTTTTTAAAAACAAAATTTTTTTAGAACGAGATCTTGTTTGATTTGTGATAATGGATTCAATTCGTGAGGGTAATTCTATGGTTCGACCACCCCTACTTGACGGATCCAATTATTCTTTTTGGAAAGCCCGGATGAGATCTTTTTTAAAATCTATTGATGAAAAAGTTTGGCAATCCGTCATGAATGGGTGGACTGAACCAACGATTACTGTTGATGGAGTAACTTTCCCCAAACCAATTGATAAGTGGGACACAACTGATTACCGAAATAGTAGCTGGAATAGTAAAGCTATCAATTCTCTCTTTTGCGCTGTCACACCTGAAGAGTTTAGCCGTATTTGTAATTGTGAAGTCGCAAAAGAGGCTTGGGATATCTTACAAACTATTCATGAGGGCACTCCTTCTGTTAAACGATCAAAACTTCAAAGGCTCACATCTAGTTTCGAAAACCTTTCTATGAAAGATAGTGAGACCTTTGATGAATTTTATGCGAAGTTGAGTGACATTGTAAATTCCAGCTTCAATTTAGGTGAAAAAATACCAGAATCCAAAGTTGTGGGAAAAATTTTGAGATCCTTGCCCGATCGGTTCCAACCAAAAGTTACGGCTATTGAGGAGGCTCAAGATGTTGACAACCTCAAGCTAGATCAGTTGGTTGGTAATCTTCAAACTTATGAGGCACATAGAAATTTCAAAAAGAAACAAAAAGATATTGCTTTTAGTAGTGCTCATCAAGTGGTTGAGGATTCTGATGAGGATTGTGAGATAGATTCCAAGATTATGACTGCTTTGGTTAAACAATTTAAAAAATCCTTTTTGAAAAAGAATCCTAATCTTTTGGAATCTACTCGTACTCATAAATCTAAAGGCAAAGATAAACTCAAAATTAATTCTATAGCCAAGAAGGAGAAAGGAAAGATACAAGGAAACTCTGAAAGAGTCCAATGCTATGAATGCCAAGGATTTGGCCACTTTGCTCCAGAATGCCCCACTCGTTTGAAGAAGAAGAAAGCCCTCGCCATCACTTGGGATGATGAATCAGAATCTAATGAAGAAGAAAGTGACAATGAAGATCAAGGCGAAGAGGGATATAATCAATTCCTTGCTTTCATGGCGGCTTCTGAAATCGAAGGACGAACAGAGTCTCCGAAGAGGTTAGTTGAGAATACCACTGATGATGAAGCATCAGAGAGTGATCATGAAGAACTTGAGCAAGCTTATGAAAAGCTGTATAAGGAAGCTCTTAAGTTATGCAAATTGAATGATAACCTCACAAAGAAACTCAAAGCATGTGAATGTGAGAATGTCAAACTTAAGAAGGAGATTTCCGAGGCTAGGATCAATGCCATCAAGATTGCTGATGATCAACAAGTTCTTCGTGAAAAACTCTTGACTTGTGAGACAAAGAGGGATGAGCTACAACAAATCTTTGCAACATATGAAGAAAAGATTGAAAGTCTCGAGATGTCTCAAGTTGCCTTGGAGGAACTAATGATCAAGAAAGAAGAAGAACTCAAGTGTGCCATGGTTACCATTGGTCTTTGGAACAAAGGATCAAAGACTTTGGAGGCTATCATTGGGTCTCAACAAATATGTTCAGACAAGAGTGGCATCGGCTTTGGAGGTAAGAAAGGGCAACAACAGAGTGCATCCACATCTCATGATACAAGAACTCAAGGAAAGGGAGGACAAAAGATTCAACAAGAGGAAAGACTTCTCAAACTCCCTAGAGTTGGTAAGGTAAAAGAAAAGAAGGTACGCCCTGTTTTTATTTGCCATCATTGTGGTATGTATGGTCATATTCGCCCTTTTTGTTATAAGTTGCATGGAAGAGTGTTTCAAAAGGGTAGAAATTTGAATACTTTTTGGGTTAGGAGACAACCTTACTTGTCTAGGCGGAATACCAAGATTCATGAGGGTGTTCATAACACCATGACATTTACCGAGACTGCTAGACCTGATTTTGTTAAGACCAAAAAGATTTGGGTAAGAAAACTTGACTTGTGTTAATGTGTTTTCTCTTTTTAGTTTTTTGTTTTTTTGGGTCTCTGTTCTTTTTAATAAAAAAAAAGGTGTGCATGTTTTGTTTTTTTTTGTCTTGCTTTATTGTTGAAAAAAAAAAAAAAAAAAAAAAAAAAAAAAAAGATTTTCTTAGTATGGTTTTGCAAGTTTGAATTTTTGAGATGTCCTTGGTGCATATTGGAATTGATGAGAATATTCATTACATGTTAATATGTGTGTGCTTTCTGTGGTAATTACTCATTTTGGAGTGTGTGTTCTTTGATTAGTATGTCTCATTCTGTACACACTCTTGGATTAGCAAATATTGGAGTCTTCCACTTTAGTGATTATTTTTTCCATGGACTTCTGGCTTGATATCTTTTGCTTTTCTAGAGGAATTGACCTATACTAGCATATCTTGGGTGATGTTGAGTCTCTTAACCACCTTCCATCTTTTTGCATCTCCATGGCTTTCCCCTCTATTCTTTGTAGTCCAGGCATGAGGAAAAGGCTACCTCAGAGTCACCAACCAGGCCATCATTAATATATCCATGCTTCTCTGGTTCGGTTTCCATACTCTTGAGCGTGTCAGCCGCCGATGAGTGTGCAAAAGAAAAGAAAAAAAAAGAAAAACTATGCAAAAGAAAGAAAAAATGTGCAAAAGAAAGAAAAGAAAAAATGTGCAAAAGACAGAAAAGAAAAAAAGTGAAAAAGGAAAAAAAAAAGGATTCATTGATTGAGGGGGAGCCTCCGCCTTTACTCACCAAATACCCCTTGATTCCTAGTGGTTTGACTTTCCTTAGTTGTGCTTAGATTCTCTTGTCGGAGGTCCAACTTTCATATCATATCACTACTAGGATTTGAATCTTGTGTTTGTCGAACTCCAAGAGTCACACACACACCTTTATCATGGGATCTATGCTTTTCACATAATGCATCACTTTCTTTTATGAGAAATTTTCTAGAGGCTGTGCACATTGTGTTTTCAAGTAATTGTGCTTCTTGGATAATCTTGTATGTTTCAAGGTACAAATCTGAAATTCCTTGCTTGCTTCACCATATTATTTTTTGTCGTTTTTCTTCTTGTTCACTGTTTTCAGTGTGTGTGGTTGTTTTTAGTGAGGGGGAGTTTGGTTTATTGTTATAAAAGTTTGTTCGCATGATTACTTTGATTTGTTTGATAAGGAAGATTGGCTTTTGTTGCTTGCATTCTTGCATGTCCTGATATTTACATCATCATATCATGCTTGTGTGGTTTATGATCTTGCTTTTGTTGTTTAAAGGGAGAAAGTTGTTTTTCATGTGTCTTAGGATTTCATGTTTTATGCCATGTGTCGGGTTCAGGTTTTCATGCTACATGTTCTTAAATCTCCAAAGTTGCATCTTCATGTTATTCATGTTTTTCATATCATGTTTCAAGATAGTCTTATATTGTTTTTTTCATATACTCTTGTGGGACTAATATTTGTTTTGGAGATTGTGGCACTGATAGTTGTTTTGCAGAGATCATGACCTTGAGAAAGAAGTTTGTTTTTGTTGGATGTAATGGGTTGGGTTGATTAGGATTTTATTTGTTAGATGTGTTTTGTCACGGCATTGCCAAAGGGGGAGATTGTTAGGTTTTTATTGTTGGCAACCCCGTTTGACAAAACTCCTTTCAGATGTATTTATTTTCGCACTTTTATTTCAGTGAGGCTATGTGTTTATTAGATGCGAATCCAAACCCGAATCGAGCCTTGCAGAGAAGTTTGTGATGTTAATGCTTTCAAGATTGCCACTTCGCTGATTATTACGGGGGTCGAGCTGCCCGGTCAGCTCGCGGCCGAAGCAAAATTCAAATTTGCATTCAAAATTGCATGTCAGCCGTTGCTCGCTCGAGCCAAGGAGTGCTCGCTCGAGCCAAGACTTTCTCGCTCGAGCCAAGGAATGCTCGCTCGAGCGAAGGATTGCGTCCATACAAAAAACCTGAAAGCAGGTGATTGGTCGCTCGAGCCAAGGATCCGTCGCTCGAAGCGAAGGCACTAGTAGAAATCACGAAATTTACTCTCCTCGCTCGAGCCAGGAAATCCTCGCTCGAGCGAGCCCTCAGAATCCGGATTTTTTTCAAAGAGTTGGATTTCTTCTGAAACAGGATTACTTTGGACTTCTACAAAGAGTTGGGTTTTTACAAAAATTGGAACTTTGCAACAAGTTGGGACTCTGCAAGTGGTTGGTTTTCTTCAAGAAGTTGGTCTTCTTTCCCAACTTGGATTACTTTTGGTTCTCTATAAATACTTGGTTTTCTCCCAAAACTAAGCAATGGTTTTGAGTTGATTGAAGTCCTCCAGATATTCTTTTTGGTTCTTAAAGGTCTATATCTGGGGATATTTTATTTTTTCTTTGATGTCATATTGAGTATTCAACTCATGATCTAAAAAGACTACATCAAAGGTTGGTGTTTGTTTCACAAAAGAGAGAGAAAATTCTTCAGTTGTGGATTCTGAAGAATTCGGCCTGAAGCTTCGGTGGTGGAATCCGGAGTGGCTCATCAAGAAGGACAATTCCGTGGTGAAGATGCGATTGGAAGAGGCACATAGAGGTTGGTTCAATTAGGCATGTGGCTAGATAATTGAGAGTATACCTGTGTAATTCCTTAATATCTTCTTAGTGGATTGTTCTTGTGGCTGTGGCCCGTGGTTTTTTTATCACAATTGGGAGGTGACCAATTGTGGTTTTTCCACGTAAAATCTTTGTGTCTCTTTCTCTTGATTGTTTGATTGGGGTTTTTATATTCTGCTTAAAATTGATACATAATCACAAATCAACATCTAGGAGGTTTCTAGATTTTTCATGATTGAATTATGACATTTATGATTCATCCAACTTCACAAATTCATAATTTTGCATGTGTATCATAGCATGGTTGATACATGTTTTTCCATCTTCAAACATTTTCTCATGGTTGACGGACACTGCCAAAAAAAAAAAGAACACCGAGCAAGAGCCTCCATGTAAAAGTGCAAGGAGCTAATCTTATTAAATAGCAAAGAAAACTTATATTTGTTGTGGTATGTTTTTCCTTCTTTTTTCCCCACATAATATGTATATTTATTGTTTACATAAAAACCATAACTTTAAATAATAGTATCTTAACATATATATATATCGATATTAATGATAATATTGATTAATATCAAACAGTATATATATTGATTAATAATAATATTAAAGTTTAAAATGAATCAACCAACATAATATGGACTAATTAATATTTAAAACACTAATAAAAGCTAAAATAATAGTAAAAGATATCTTGATAATATATAGCAGCTAGCCCTCTAAGATAGTGAACCACTGAAGCTCCATGAAATGATTGGTGCTTATAATGTCCATCCAATTGTCATTTTATCTAGGGTCGGTTGCTTTAATTTTATTAAACTTTTTTTTTTTTTTTTTTTTTTTTGGTGTATGGGCTTTCTCATGAAAGGATAATCTTCTAAACACACCCTGAAGGTTTCAATATATAATGATTCTGATTTAGACTCGACTCATTTTCGTGATATTGGATCCGAGAATTCATATACTTAATTGTTGTCCATCTCATTTCCATCTTATTACTTGTTGAGTTTGGCTATTGGGAGTTTTGTTTGCGTTTGAAACAGGTTAGGAAATTAGTTTTTCAATGAGTTATTACTCAGATTTTTGTTTGTTCGCTCTAGCAGTCATTCATGCGCTCGAGCAGTCTTTTACAGTCTGCAAAATTACTGAAAGTGTGATATCTACACTCGAGCGATACTTCCTTCGCTCGAGCGTTCTTCTGCAGTCTACAAAACTTCTTAGGCCTCGTTTGGCAAGTGTCCCTTTTAGCCAAAAAGTCAAAAAGTTACTAAAAAAATCAAAAAGCCAACAACCTACCAAAAAGTCAAAAATTCTATTTTCTCTCTACTTTTTGCACATCTTTTTGTAAAAAGCCAAAAAATTATCCCAAACATACTAGTTTTTTTTACATCACATTTTAGCCAAAAAGCCAAAAAGTTACTAAAAACACATGTTCCCGAACGAGGCCTTAGTGGGGGTCATTGTGTGCTCAAGTAGTGGTTTTGGTCGCTCGAGTAGTGTCACTTTTTGTGTCTATTCACTCGAGCGGTGTTTTGGTCACTCGAGCGTTCCGTGTGTATATCAATCTGAGAGGGCCATTTTGAGTCACTTTTTCTTCTCATTCTCTCTTTAAACATTTCAAAACCCTATATCCACTCTCTCTCTCTCTCTCTCTCTCTCTCTCTAAGTTCTTACCTTCTAGCTCTCAATACTCTCAATCCATTGGTTTTCTCATCATAGTCCTTTGGAGAAAAACGTAGAGTTCGGCGAGGGCTTTCTTTTAATCTGAGCGGATTGTTGTTTCGTCGCCAGTGATTTTTAAGTCATCTTCTCATGGCTTCAAGAGGTAAAGATTTCTTTGCTCCTTTTTAATACTTCATCTATATAGAGATATGTGCAAGGGTAGAGGGATCACGTGCCCCCCCCTCAGTTTTTGTGTGTGTGTGTGTGTGTGTGTGTGTCTTGTTCTCATATACAAAATGTATATTTTTTTTCTTAACATGTTTTTTGATTAAGGATTTATTATATTGTTCACAACAAGTAATTATTTGATATTTTAAGGGCATGTTTGATTGGAAGGATTAAAGTATGAAATTGAGATTATTAATCCGTAGGCCCAATTATCCTATGTTTGTTTTGACATTTTGGTTTAGAATTATTAATCCAATGGATAATTAATCCAACAAATTTGTAAGATTATTAGTAATGGGATAGGGGTGAGATATTAAATACCACACTAATTTGATAGGATTATTAATATCTCACTATTAGTCTTGTGAATCAAACATGACCTAAGAGCACTATCTGGTATTATTTATGTAATAGTTTAAACCAATAGTATAGTGAAAAATCTTATAGATTGGATATGATGAACTCATTATTTTCAAGCAATTGACAGACTGCTTAGTGTGATTTGTGATTTCTCATACTTTAAGCATCACATAGGCAATGTTATATGGTATTCTAAGACTGTTTAATAATTTTCATTCGAAACACATCATTTATAAGCAATGTCATCTCTTTAATATTTTTCTATCAAATAAAAATCAAATAGATTTTATAATAATTTGTGCTATAAACGATGTGTTTTTATTTTCTAAAATTAAGAATTTTGATCCATAAGTTTGTGTTAAAATTACAAACTTACATTACCATCCTGCACCGAGCTGTTTTACACTATTATAGAATTTTAATTTGTTCCTATTAATAATGAATATGTAATTTTTTATACTTAAATTTGGCTCATAAAATTATTATTATCTTAATGTTCATCATGATTTTTTTTAAATAAAAAATTATAATTAATAGTGCCCCCTCTAACTTAATTTCCTACCTCCGCCACTGGATATGTTGTAGATTTTATTGCATAAAAAGTATGTTTATTATGAATTTTTGAAAAAGTATGTAAGAGAGATCTAGGGTTTGATAATGTGGGGTTTCAAATTGTTAATTGATAATTGTTTTGGTTAATTAGAGAGTAGTTTTGCATGTTTATGTTGAAGAAGGGAAAAACCCTAATTTAATATTATTGACGTAACGAATTTGTCACGACCCAAACCCGGCCCTATGGGTTTAGCACCGTAACCGGCCAGTAATCCGAGATTACCGAAGGCCTGCTTAACAGTAGTACAGTAGAACAGAGTTCAGGGCCTGGCGGAAGCCAATACAGTAAATAAATAATGTCCATTGAGCTGTGACAGTCTATATGCCAAAAAGATTTTTCATGCATTCACACATGTAGAACAGTACAGTCTATACAAAATTTACAGTCGCACAGTATAGGGACCTAATCCCTTGATAGTAGTACAGTTAGTAGCTGACAGTCTATACAGTAATCCAAAACAGTACGGAGACAGGCGGGGGACAAACAAAGCACCCCAAAGCCATAGCATGGCAACTCGGAACCTCGCAATGAGGCACATAGGCTGGCTTGACAAAATTGGAGTCTAACCCACGCTCCTAGCTCCGATCTGGTGGCTGAGCACCTACATATATATATAAACAGTGAGCTAAAGTCCAGTGAATAACATAATGCGTAAAGAGGTTAAGAATGAAATGTCCTTACAGTAATGAAAACAGTTCATTAAACAGTATTTCAGTCTTTCAGTCAGAACAGTTATTCAGTCATATGTGGTACATCTATTAGCATAGCAGTAAATAGTAGGTCCTAAAGACCGAACAGTAATGATGGCCATCAATCAGTAAACAGTAATGGTTCCACGAGGGAACCGACAGAGATCTCTGTAGCAGTAGCAGTAACAGTATACAGTAGTTGCTAAGGATGCCACAATACATTTCAGAATATAGGACATACATTCAATCAAATAACAATAATCACTTCAGAAAACAGTTCCGTAAACAGTCAGAAAACATTCTCAGTTGAACATATCTTTACACAATTGTTACTCACAGAGTTTGGGCTACAGTATGCTAGAGCGTGTCTCCCCAGTCGCCAACCCTACACAGTTCACAGGTTGAACACACACTAAGCTACACAGTTGGGAAATATCATAACTTAATCCCTAATTTGCCTTGGTGTGTTCTACATCTATATCCTCATTAAGATGCCTTAAACTAGGCCTAAGAATGCCTAGAATGAGATGAGGATGCAAAAATACACTTAGAAAACATTTTGCAAAGTTTGCTGAAAATAGGAGCCTCGCTCGAGCGAGCCTTCCTTCGCTCGAGCGAGCTTCCAAAATCAAAGGCTTCGCTCGAGCGAGAAATCCTTCGCTCGAGCGGTCTGTCGAACAGTAAAAATACTGGATGCTGTGATTTTACGCGCGATGGCCGCTCGATGCTCGGTCGAGCGGAGCCCTGGACAAAGGTGCTCGCTCGAGCGAGGAATCCTTCGCTCGAGCGAGGAAGCCAAATCTGGAATTTCCAGATTTGCCTCCCAAGCTCAAACCAAGCATTCAACCACTCCAAACTCGACCTCTTGGGCCCAAATTCTGGAAAAACATATCTAAATTCATTGTATAACAATTTCCAAAGCTCAATTTATGAATTCAAGCCCCAAAGGTGAGTCAATTAAAACCATATTTCAAACCCATTTTCAAGAATATGAAGAACATGCAAACATGCATGAAATTAAACCATTTTAAAGCTCCAATTTGATGTTCTAGTGAGCCATTAATACCAAAAACAAGTTGAAATCATGGACTAAGCTTAAACATGAGCATGCATGTACAATTCTACCATGAATTCAACTCAAAACTCATCCTTTCAAACATGCATGCATGAACTCTAGCATAATTCACCATATATGAGCTACAACATGCCTTAATTCTAAAATGAAACATGAATCATGCAAGAATTAGCTCTATGACAACAACAAGAAGATGAATGTCCTACCTTAGTCTTGTATTCAAGGTTTAAGAGCTCAATTTTGCCAATTTACACTTCAATTCCTCAAGGTTCCAGCTAATCCCCCAAGTTCCAAGCAAATCCACCAAAATGAACTCAATCTCTCCTATTTCCTCTCTTGGTTGGCTAAGTGTGAGAAAAGGCTGATGAAATGAATTTGTTCAAGTGTAATACAAGTCCCTAGTTGTGTAGGATAGTGGCCCACTTAGTGGCAATTTGGTAAATAAGTCAAACTTTGCCTTTTTATCAATATTTAATCTAATTTAATCATACCTAATCACATTTTCAGTAAATACACCATAAAATCACATAAATTCCAATGATTCTAAAACATCAATCTATCTTCGATTCGGCCGTCGATAAGGCCTTCAATTTGCAGTTTAAACATAAAAACACGAACAGATAATCAATTAATCGAAAAGATAAAAATGCAATACAATAGATATGCTTAGTCAATTCAGTTCCAATTTTCAATCAGTCCATTCAGTACTTCAATTGGTTCAAGTATCGGTCATAAGCAGTCCAGTTTAGCAGTAATCAGTATGTAATTCAGTAATTTATCGGTAAACAGTATGGGGGTTGTTACAGAATTAAATATGGGTAAAGTTGAGAAAGGATTGTGCCTTATTTTTTATGGCTCGTGTGTGTAAATTGTTAAATTAAAAAGTTAACCATGATGATGGGATAGATTGGGATTGATTATGTTGATTCAAAATCGGGTTGTGGCTTTGACATCGTGGATGTGGATTTTAATGAAATGTAGAAATTAGTTTTGAAAAGAAAATGAAATTGTAACCTTTCATAAATTGAAAATAAACTTGAGGTTGGATTTTGAAATCTTTAAATATTATTATTATGTTTGTTGTTGGACTTAAGGTCTCGTGAGAATCAGATTATGATATTACGTGTATTTAATATATTTGTTTAGAGGTTTTGTCATTGGTCATCGGTGGAGGATGACATTGTGATGTTAAAAAGGTAATGTGTATATAGTACACTCGAATTATTTATGCTTGTGGTATATTATGATGATGGGAAATGTAAACGCGCTGAGAATGAGAGGTACCATTACCTTCTAGCTAGCACTTGAAGAAATTGGTTGCGCTTAGAATAAGAGGTATTAGTACCTTCCAGCTAACGCTTATAGAACTTGACACAAGTATCATTACCTTCCAGCAGGTGTCTGGTAAATTGGTAGAGGTCTTATTACCTTCCAACTGGTGACTGGTAAATTGGCTTGTGTTATGGAAATGGGTATCCTTAGCTTACCGTGGTTAAGTTAGGTAGAGTAGAGTTTTGTTTATCATAATTGTCCTAGTGTATCTGTATAGATCATGTGTTATAATGGTTATGGTTCAAGAAGACTGAGTTGTCTTATATGTTGAGTAAGCAGTTGTTGGGTGCTTGTTGATTTCATTTTTCGTGTTGGGTGTTATATGTACATGTGAGCGTATTGAATAAATTTTTGAAAGTATCTTTTTAACTTTGGACTTAAGCCTCAAAAAATGTGATGAACGTATTGGAAATTGACGTGGGTTACGCATTGAGTTGTAAGTAAAATGAGGAAATCAGAAATTTTGTTAATGTATTTCAAAAACAAAATGGTTGTTATGTGATATTGTTGAAATGAGAAAAAAAAAAAAAAAAAAAAAAGATAAAAAAAAAAAGAAAAAATGTGAACTATCTGCATTTTTAAACGAATTGGATATTTTGGGAAAAGTACTTATGTAAATATATTCTAGTACAAATAGTCACAGTGGTTACATAGTATGAGTTGGAGCATTCATGATCATAGCTATCTGTAAGTTTCTATTGTTTAGGATCATATTGGGATCTCTACTGGACTTTATGTTCATCCCACGTTGCTAATCTTTTTTCAGGTAAACGACAAGAAGTGTTTCAAGATCGAGAATCTTCTTTATCTGGTGGCCACAGGGCCTTATATCTGTTGGCAGAATGCCATTGTTGTAAAAGGATTGCATCATTTCTCTTTTATGTAATGATGTAAGCCCGAGGGCAATTTATTTAATTATGCGACATGCATTCATTACATATACGAATGAGAGAATCTTTGTTTATTTATCTTTACTGATGTAATTGGGACTTTCGTTCGTTATCTCTGAAATTGTATTATAGTAATGGTTTTGGTAAAGTTATCTGAGTAATAAAATGTGGAGATGTGACAACTTGGTATCAAAGCCAGCCGGGTTTGAATATTTTGGGCTTGTGGGAAGTGGTTTTTACCACAACGGATTGCTATGCTTGGTGAGGACGTCTGCGTATAGTTAGGATAAGTATTAGGACTTTATATGTTGCATTTATGTGAGCATGGGGTTTAGTTTCTTGGATAGTAGTTATAGGCGGTGAACTTGCTTTGAGGCCTTATCGGAAACACGCCTGATCAACGTGGTTTCTGATAGGAATCCCTTTAGAGTTTCGGGATGAATAGCTATCCTTGTGGACTTGATTTATGTGATTAAGTGTTTAATTGTTTATGTGTAACAGAATTGGGTGTGTTGGGATAAGTGTGTCTTATAGCCTAGCGGTGGTGAGTGTATGTCTCGAGGAAGGCTATTGTGTTGTGCACTAAGATTGGTTTTGTTTTTGGGTTTTATAGAATGTCTGCACGAAGGAATACAGGACAAATTGAAAATAGGAGTGTCAGTACAAGCACAGTGGTTCCTTTAGCACCTGCCGTTACAGCATCGGCTGTCGGTAAGGAAGTTGCATGCGAGATTGTGAGCGCAGTGCAAGATGCCCTGGCTCGCAATGAGGGTGACAATGGGCATACCCTCAAGCTTACTAAGGAGTTTCTTCACTCCAATCTACCGGCGTTGTTGAGGAAGGCTAAACCGCTAAAGGCGGAAGATTGGTTGGAATAGATTACCAAGACTCTTGACATGCTCAGAGATGAAAATGAAGCGTTTTTGAGTATTTCTTTGGCAAGTTTCCAATTGAGGAGAGACGCAAGGTATTGGTGGAAGTATGTTAAGGACACCGTAGGTAACACATGGGTTGCTTTCACGGAGGCCTTTTTGACCAAGTATTTCCCTCATTCTGCTCGGGAATGGTTGAAAAAATAGTTTGTGGAGTTGCGCCAAGATGCTACTCCTTTAGCACAGTTTCAGATGCGGTTTACTTGTTTGTCGAGGTTTGTTCTAGAGTTGGTGACAATGGAGGAGCACCATTGTTATGAGTTTGAGAGGCGGTTGCGTGGTGATATCCAAGAGAAGGTAATTGGATCTTTGTGGAAAAATTACTATGCTATAGTTGAGGCGGCGACCCATATGGAGGCCATGGTTGTATGTGTTGGTCGAGTTAGGGAGTAAGCCACTTCAGTAACTCCTACGGTTCATAAGCACTCTAGGCTCAGTAAAAGGTAGAGGCGAGCACATGCTCAATCTCAAGCTCAGTCCTTATCTTCGTCAGGGGTTTCAGACTCGTCTTTTGTGAGGCCTAGTGAGGTTCAGGCTTCAAGCCAGTCTCAGAGCAGGGAGTCTACTGTTTGTTTTGATTGTGGTCATCTAGGCCATGTTAGATGTTTGTGCCTTTTGCGTGTGAATTCCTCGGGTGTTTCAGAACCCAGTCGGACACAGTCTCTTCAGTCCAATCGGAAGCGGTATCGCTATCAGAACCGGGTAGGTTAGGCTTCGAAAGCTTCGTAAGGGTCGACTTTTCAGCCATCATAATAGTATTACCCTTGAGAGGGGCATTTGTATTAGAGGTCGGTAATATAATATTTGAATTTTTTTTGTTGACTGGTGTACTATTGAATGTTGAAACATCGTGATTATGTGTTATATATATTTTGTTGTTTGTTTATCCTCATGTATTGGGGGGCATGTAGTGAATCTCGAAACTCTCTATATATATGTAATGAGAAATCGTTAATGGGATTGATGATCTTAGTGTTGTTGTACACCAAATGTTAATTTGTGAGATGGTTATATGATGGCCTGTGAGCCTTGTTCAGTTTAGAAGTTTGTTGAGATTAGGAAATCTTTAGGTTAATGTGATTAGTGTGATGGTATCGTAAGGGCCGAGCTATAAAGCTTCGAATATATTGAGTCTAAGAGGATGCGAGACTTTGGGGTTTTAGTAGAATTTGCAGGTTAGGTGAGAATGTTTCGAGGGAGTGAGAAATTCATATTCCAGGGTAGTGAGAATGGTACTTATGTGTGTGGCGTAGTGTTATGATTTTCTTGGTTAGTGAGTTTGTTGTGGTCCTATCGATTGTGATAAGGGTGGTGTTTGTGTTGTGGTAATATTAGATATTTAATGGAGTTTATGAAAGTGGAAGGAGAATTTCATGGGTAGATACTAGAAATATTTCTTGGAATGAAGAATGGTTGTGTTCTCGGGTGACGAGTGTGGCATTGGTGAAGATCCTTTTGTGTCCGAAACTGTGTGATTGCCTTTGACCATATCGGTCCAGTGTTTAAGATGTAGTGATGTCAGGGTATGGCTGACAAATAGTCACACTGAGTCTAGCTGAGTATTCATTAAGAAGGGTTGTAATTTTGGTAGTGCCTTAGAGGGGTTTGACAAGAGTAGAGTCTCGTGTCGGTGGTTTTGAAGCTGGTGTGGAGCTTGTTACAAGTTAGTGGAACTCCTCGGGCTAGAGTGACATATTGTGGAGTCATCATTTTGCAAGTATGTTATGCCTTGTGGGGGGAAGGTAATTTATGATGATGTTTATGATAAAATGGAACTTTAAAATGATGAACTTTCTTGTGTTTCGTTGCGTTGATAGTGTGGTTATTATTTTTATTAATGTTTGTTATATAAATGTGGCATATTTATTTTTGTGGTATCACCATAAGGGTGATGGATGTTGTGAGTCAACGGTTATTGAGCCTGATTTGGAAAATGAATTTTTCCCTGATGTTATAGCCTCGGATGGCCTTGTTAAACGGAAATGTTGTGGAGTTAATCTAAATTGTAATGAAAGATTTCACTAAATAGGCCTATACAACTCACTTGTAGATGATTATGTGTTCCGATTAACACCTTTACTTTCAGAGTATGTTTATAAAACTTTTGAGTTTTGCTTGAAAAGTAGAAAATGTGTTTTGGTTATGATTAGAATGAGTTTTGAACACTTATGGGAAATGATTTACATTCTAGAGAAGGATTTCCAAAGAATCAATAAAATGATGAAGAGTTTCTTTAAACAAAGTTCTATTACCATATGTTTTACCTGGAATGATGAATGTCTTGTAGTGGTGTAAGGTCCTGGTGTCCCACATCAGGAATGGAGGAGGAGTTCCTGAGCTATAAAAGTAAAAACCTGGACCCTTATATAGCACCGAGGCCTTTTCTCGGGTGGTGAGATCCCTAGTAGAACTCCCTAATTAAGCGTGCTTAGGATGGAGTAGTTTTGAGAGGGGTGACCTACTGGGAAGAACAAATCCATGCAGGCGTGGCCAAAAGCGGACAATATCGATGACGTGTGACGGGTTAGGGCATTACAAATGGTATCAAAGTCGACTCTCTGGAGTACCGAGTATGGGCCCCTAGTGTCTCTTGGTGCATGTAGGTGGGCTTGTGAGCTGGCAAGCTACTGCACGGGGGCGTATAGCTCTAAGGGGAGTGGATTGTAAGGTCCTGGTATTCCACATCGGGAGTGAAAGGGGAGTTCCTGGGTTATAAAAGTAAAAACATGGACTCTTATATAGCACCGAGGCCTTTCTTAAGTGGTGAGATCCCTAGCAGAACTCCCCAGTTAAGCGTGCTTAGGATAGAGTAATTCTAGGATGGGTGACCTTCTAGGAAGAACAAATCCTTGCGGGAGTGGTCCAAAGCAGACAATATCAATAACATATGAAGGGTTAGGGAGTTACAAGTGACTTAGCTTGAATTGCTATTTTTGGGTTGGGTGTTTGGTTTGAGGAGTGTTTTGGTGTTATTAAGACTTGTATATAAGGGTGTTGTCTTTGACCTTAATCTGTTAGGAGTTTTCCTTTCCTGTGTGAGTTTATTGAGACTTTTATTGTGCGTATTTCCTTCCGTCTTCTAGTACTGAGCACTCGGGGGTGTTAGGCGTGTTATGATGGTTATGTTTTTTGGTGTGATTGAGTTACCTTTGTTTCCACTGTATCATTAATTTTGGGGACAAAATTCCTTAAGAAGGGAGATTATAACGATTCTGGTTTAGACCCGACCCATTTTCATGATGTTGGATCCGAGAATCCATGTACTTAACCGTTGTCCATCTCATTTCCATCTTATTGCATGTTGAGTTTGGCTATTGGAAGTTTTGTTTGCGTTTGGAACGAGTTGGGAAATCAGTTTTTCAATAAGTTGTTGCTCAGATTTTTGTTTGTTTGCTCGAGCAGTCTTTTACAGTCTGTAAAATTACTGGAAGTGTGATATCTACTCTTAAGCGATCTTCTGAGGTTGGCAAAACTTCTGGAAGGGGATCATTGTGCGCTCGAGCGGTGGTTTTGGTTGCTCGGTGTCACTTTTTGTGTCTGTTCACTTGAGCGGTGTTTTAGTCGCTCAAGTGGTCTGTGCGTATATTAGTCCGAGAGAGGGCCATTTTGAGTCACTTTTTTATCTCACTCTCTCTCTAAACATTTCAAAACCCTAAATCCACTTTCTCTCTCTCTCTCTCTCTAAGTTCTTACCTTCTAGCTCTAAATACTCTCAATCCGTTGGTTTTCTCACCATACTCCTTTGGAGAAAAACATAGAGCTCGGTGAGGGTTTTTTTTTTAATTTGAGCGGATCATTGTTTCATCGCCAGTGATTTTTGGGTCATCTTCTCGTGGCTTCAAAAGGTAGAGATTTCTTTACTCATTTTCAATACTTCGTCTATAGATAAATATGTGATAGATTTTATTGCATAAAAAACATGTTCATTATGAATTTTCAAAAAGTATGTAAGAGAGAGATCTAGGGTTTGATAATGTGGGGTTTCAAATTGTTAATTGATAATTGTTTTGGTTAATTGGAGAGTAGTTTTGTGTGTTTATGTTGAAGAAAGGAAAAAGCCCTAATTTAATATTATTGGCTTAACGAATTAAAAAGGAGTAAAGTTGAACAAGGGTTGTGCCTTATTTGTTATGGCTCGTATAAGTATGTAAATTGTTACATTGAAGAGTTAACCATGATGATGGGACATATTGGGATTGATTATGATGATTGGAAATCGGGTTGTGGCTTTGACATCGTAGACGTGGATTTTAGTGAAATGTATAAATTGGTTTTGGAAAGAAAATGAAATTGTAACCTTTCATAAATTGAGAATGAACTTGAGATTGGATTTTGAAATCTTTAAATATTATTATTATGTTTGTTGTTGGGCTTAAGGTCTCGTGAGAGTCAGATTATGATATTACGTGTATTTAATACATTAGTTTAGAGGTTTTGTCTTTGATCATTGGTGGAGGATGACATTGTGATGTTAAAAATGTAATGTATATGTAGTACACTCGGATTATTTATGCTTGTGGTATATTATGATGATGGGAAATGTAAACGCACAGAGAATGTGAGGTACTATTACCTTCCAGCTAGCTCCTGGAGAAATTGACTACACTTAGAATATGAGGTATCAGTACCTTCCAGCTAGCACCTGGAGAACTTGGCAGAGGTACCATTACTGTAATAACCCGACCCTCGCATGTGATTCTGCTATATTTTAGTCTTTATTCTGTGCTTACAAATGCTTAATGTGACACTGCATGAGAAATTAAGTTTAAGTATATATCTGCCTTATGAATCGAACCTGTATCTATTTAATGAGGAAAAGCATCTGTTACCATTATAATGTTAAATCAGAAATTGGAAGCCCTAGAGGCTTAATTATCTGAAATTGATTATATATCTGTGATCAACATAATTTTTAAGTAATATTAAGCATGTTTACGAAATTTCAATTTCGGAATGATTAAACGATTGAATTTTGTCTTATATGCTTTATATATGAATCTATATAAGTTCAAGTCTTCTTAAGTGTGATCAAAACTTGAAGTATCTCATGGAGAGGAAAAAAAAACAAAATAAGAGAAAAGGGAAAGGTCAACAAGGAAGGAGGTGAGATTAATTAGGAGGATCTTGGAGATTTGTGAAGCCAAGGTATGTGAAATTAATTTTGCATAAACTTTCTCTTAACCATGTGTAAAAAATTCTCCTTTCAATTGTGAGGAAGGGTTGTCAATTTCTTATGGGAGCTACTAGGGTTGTAATGGAGAGTTGTGTGTGATTCTTGTGTGATTATCAAGATATGCTCATCAATGGGTTGGGTTGGGATCTAATTTAAGTGTTGTGTAGAATTCTACTTCAATCTTTAGTTTCCATGCCAAACTCATGTAATTCTACTTATGAATTGTGCTATGTTTATGGACATAAGGAATCTTATGTGTTTATGTTACATAATTGATAAGATCATCCTATCTTTGAGTATTGTAGTCTAACTTCCTTGAATTGTTATGTTTGAACTCAAATATAGAAACATATGGCTCTATGTATATATATATATGTGTGTGTGTGTGAGAATAATCAAGGAAAAAGGAATTGGATGGTAGTTATGAAATCAAATTGAGTTGTGAAGTTAAGAGCTAGTTTATTTTGAGAATCATCATGTATGTGTAATGATTTTGGACCCTTGTTTTGGCAATTAAAGGATCTAATTTAGACCTTGTTGATGCTCACCAAAAGTGGGATTTTTCAGAATTTTCGGACTGCCAAACAGGGCCTTGGCCGCACGTGCGGAGGCTATGGCCGCATGTGCGGAGAAGAGGGAAAAAATCTGGGTTGCCTACTGTCTACGGCCGCTCGTGCGGAGGAGGGGGACCGCACGTGCGGTCCATGTCCGCTCGTGCGGAGGGGGTTGCCGCACGTGCGGCCCAGGTCGGAAAGCATGCCGGTTCTGTTTTGCGTGCTCGACCCTCTGATATTTTTAAAATATTTTTTTTGATAATATGGTTGAAAATTCATTCGAAGCATGTGATTCAGGAACTATTTAACAAGAAAAAGAGGAACTAATGTGAATCTGTGTGTGTGTATGAAGCACGTCAAGAGGAACTAGTGCCCCGCCGCAACACAGTGAGTAATAGTACTCGATGTACCTCAATCACGTTAATCATTATTGTTATTGACGTTATGTTTACTTAGAAACCAATATGAAGTTATGAATTTGAGACACATTGTGAAATTATGAAAACATCAAAAGGATTTGTGAAGTTACAAACCTATGAGGCCGAGGGCCGACTTGTGAACTATGTGAAACATGAAACTATGACTATGAGGCCGAGGGCCGACTTGTGAACTATATGAAATATGAATCTATGAGGCCGAGGGCCAACTTGTGAAATTGTGCATCCAAGAGGCCGAAGACCGATGTAATAAGTGATGAATCTATGAAGCCAAAAGCTAATTTGTGTATGTGTGAACCTATCAGGCCAATGGCCAATTTGTAAAGTTGTGGAACCGACAATGTCGTTCAAGTAATACGGAATTAGACTAATTACGTGATTACTGTTTCCTTTACGTTGTTATCTATATATGAGTAGTGAAGCATGTATGTACTATTGTTCACTGAGCTTAGCTCACTCTATGTTATGTCTGTTTTTATAGGTAACCAAGAGGTCGGTCCTAAGCTTGGCGTCGTCATACTTTTGTCAGCCTAGGCATAGCCAGGCACCTGCTCGAAGCCGTTTATTTTTGTGATGTTGTGCTAGATTATGGCTTATACTCTAGTTATTGGCTTAAGAGGAATGTATATAATGTTTTTGTTATATGCCCAACCATGGGGCTGGTTCTGTATATGCCTATGTATATAACTAGTTCTCAAACGTGTATCTTCTTATGTATGTTCGTCTTATGCTATATCTGTGATCCTGGCATGGTAGTGATAGCTTAATGGATGTCATACTTTCTTATATACTATTCTATGATTACTACAATGCTTCCGTTCAGGCCCCTACCTTATATATATATATATCAAGTTAAGTGTCTTTTTCTGCATAGGTCATGCCCAAACTTTCAGGGGCGAGTTGGGGGCATGACAATTACCTTCCAGCGGATGTCTGATAAATTGGTAGAGGTCCTATTACCTTCTAGCTGGTGACTGGTAAATTGGCTTGTGTTATGGAAACGTATATTCTTGGCTTGCCGTGCTTAAGGTAAATAGAGCAGAGGTTTGTTTATCATTATTGTCCTAGTGTATCGGTGTAGATCATGTGTTATGATGGTTATGGTTCAGGAAGACTGAGTTGTCTTATATGTTGAGTAAGCAGTTGTTGGGTGTTTGTTGATTTCATTTTTCGTATTGAGTGTTATGTGTACATATGAGCGTATCAAATAAATTGTTGAAAATATATTTTTAACTTTGGACTTAAGGCTCGGAAAATGTGATAAACGTGTTAGAAATGGACCTAGGTTACGTATTGAGTTGTAAGTAAAATAAGGAAATCAGAACTTTTGTTAATGGATTTCAAAAACAAAACGGTTGTTATGTGATATTGTTGAAATGAAAAAAAAAAAAAAAAATGTAAATGTAAATTATCTACATTGTTAAACGAATTGAATGATTTTGGGAAAAGTACTTATGTAAATATACTTGAGTACAAACCATCACATTATTTACATAGTATGAGTTGGAACATTCATAATCATAGCTATCTGTAAGTTGTTATTGTTTATGATCATATTGAGATCCTTACTAGACTTTTTGTTCATCTCATGCTGTTAATCTTTTTTCAGGTGAATGGTGAGAAGTGTTTTCAGATCGAGGATCTTCTTTATCTATTGGCCACAGGGCCTTATATCTGTTGGCGGAATGTCGTTGTTGAAAAAGTTTTGAACCCTTTCTCTTTTATGTAACAATGTAAACTTGCGCACAATTTATTTAATTATACTACATGTTGCATTCATTACGTATACGAACGAGAGAATCTTTGTTTATTTATCTTTATTGATGTAATTGGGACTTTCGCTCGTTATCTTTGAAATTATATTATAATAATGATTTTGGTAAAGTTATTCGAGTATTCAAATGTGGGTGACATAATATATATCTATATATTATTATAGGGTTAGATTTCTCTTTAATTCACATCTAAAGGATGTTTTTGAGCCTTTAGGGCCATCACTAGTATCGTTTAAAATTTTGAATAATTTATTTTATATGATAATTTATATATATTATTCAATAAAAAAATAGATTTATTTAATAATCGAAACATTTTTATTTAATGATGTTTGTTCCCAAAAAAAATAGACGACAAGTGTGTTTTTAAAAATATCATCCATTTTTTTAAAAGTCAAAATTGATAAAATGAAGAGGCAACGATTGTTAGATCAACCTAATTTTTTCATAAATGATAAACACAAAAAATTTTATAAAGTGAACGATTCAAATTATCAAAATAAAACTCGTTATAAACTCAATGAGCTTGGACAACACCCTCTGATTCATTCTTGAAAAAAGAGGGATTTCTCCCTAGTCTTCCAAGGGAACTGGAATGTGCTGTCTATGGCCCGTGGCCCATCATAACACCATTTTGATTATTTTTATTTTTATTTTTTTTATTTTGATCGGCACCCCATTTTGATTATTTGATCAATACATTTGTTTACGCTTGTGTGTAAATTATTTATAAAAAATAAAAAATTTAAGTGATTTGAAAATTATTATTGTTTATTTTTTTTTTTATAAAGATAAATATAAATATAATCGTTCATATTTTTTAAAACAAATATAATAAAATTATATAGTTAAAATTACCAGATCAATTTAAACTTTTTTTCTAATCGATCTATATACAATGTCTATAAAATGAACCAAATGAATTATCAAAGTGAGCTTGTAATGAGCTTAAAAACATAGAATAGATTGATTTGATACACTCTTTAAATTAGAAAGAAGCTAAATTCTTAAAAATACACAATAGGAAGAAGAATAAACTCTCTTTTAACTTTTTGCCAAGTGGAATGGATTGACAAGCAATTCCAATTCCGTTGATGGGGGGGCATATTGACATAACATGTTTTGATATGGCAATGAATTGTGGCCATGGAAATGTTGGCATGTCCAAAGGCACCCCATGCACGTAATGTTCCAATTCCCTCACAAGCCACAAACCCCCCCATGTGATGAACCTTGGGGCTAGCCTGACTGGTGTTTGTCTGTAACCAACTACAATAAAGCAGCACCCCTTGGCTATTTGCCCAATTTGAGAGGTGACCGATGGCGTAGTCAGGAATTTAATAAAGAGAATGGCATAAATTAATGATAACATTAATTTTTTTTTCATAATAAACAATAATGAGATATTACTAAACTTAAATATTAATAATTCATTTGGATAAATGTGAATTTTATTAAATTAAATGATTTGAGATTAAATTTTATACAAATATTGGGGAGTAAGTATTTTATATAGGTGGATTGGAAGATTAAAAAAAGAAGATAAGTTGAGATATAAATGATACATTTTAGTAGAGAAATTTTATAAAACATACCACACAAAAAGATCTTCCTGGTCGCAATTGTGATCGCAATTATGATCATATGTCGCAACTATGATCTTCGTGGTTTTTAGTTATAACACATTATAGTGTTAGATATAATTTAGTTATAACTTCTTGTAGTTGTTATTTTGATTATGACTATATATCGAGTAATAGTTAGTTATGACTCATTCTGATATTAGTTATGACCTATTGTAATTTTTTTTTATTATTTATTTTTTATAATTGAAGATGTATTGCTTAATTATAATTTATATAATGATCATTTTAGTTATGAATTGAAAGAAACATATGGAGGATAAACTCCGCATGTCAAATGTAACTAATAATCCAATAAGTTCTATATCTTCATTGAATTAATTATGTTTGCATGTCAATAATGATAGATATCACCATTATATTGAAATTTTCATAGATAATAATATGACTTATCATAGTTTCTTTATTTTCAATCAAAATAATCATTATTGTTATCATAATTTTAAAAATGTCATTAACATTTCACTTTAAATAATATTTATATAAATTTTTTCATTTAAAATATTTTTTTTATGTTAAAAAAAAATCCCAAAACCTAGGGGGCACGTCCCCTGGCCCTATGTGACTCTGCACTGAAGGTGACAATGCCTATTTAAATTCTATTGTTGGAACAAATACAATGTGTATTGGTTATACTATTTTACATGTTTTTTTTTTTTTTTTTTTTTGATACCCAGAACACCCCACAGGCTCCCCTTAGGATCCTGCCTTACAAGCCAAATTGGAAGAAACTAGTCGATCCACCTAAATCGTCAGACTTCCACTTGAATAGTAGGGGATTCGATCTCTGGTTAGTAAAGAGAGAATTATACTCCCTTACCAATTAGGATGGTCCTTGGTGGTTTTACGTGATGTTATTAATTAATAAAAAAGTGCAAATAAAATAGGTGCACACCCCTTATTTACTAGTAATTCAACGGCATAGTTCTAGAGTTCAGATTTGTTAAAGCTTCATATCTCAATTTTATAGATAAAGTTGACGTATTATCGGACTAATTTGTATCTATGTCAATAATCTGAATCGTTTATCTCACATGACAAGTTGAGAAGAATATAAATGTAAAAAATTAGACTGATCAAACATAATTAATCACATAATCAAATCTTTTACCAAAAAAAATAAAAATCACATAATCGAATCACGTATATATGTTAACACATGAACGATCTATTTTTAAAAATATGTAGGCTTTATAGATAAAAATAATCTAATAGTATGACAATTGATATTTAATTAACTTATTTTTTACAAGGATAATTTTTTTGATTAGTTGTATAAGATAAACTGTTTAAATCATCAAAGTTAGTCCAAGTTAGCCCGATAACGAATTAACTTTACCATGAAGTTGAGATTTTCAACTTTAGCAAATCCGGACTCATAGTTCTAACTACAACTTTGTATTTTGTGTAATCATTACACCACGATGGTGTATTAAAAAAAAAAAAATATTAAGTAATCTCATAATATTAAGTGATATTATTTACATGGTACTCTCAATAAATGAGAAACCATAAAATATATCAAGTGAGTTGTCTTATCTCTCATCTCTCATCTACCTAATAAAAGTGAGTCAATATTGTTTCACTTATATAATTTTTCGTTGTTGAAGGCACCACCAGGGTTGGCCCCAAGGGAAGGCCAGCAAAGCGGCCGCCTCGGGCCTTCGAATTATGTTTAAAAAATAGGAATCCCAAATAATTTAACTATTATGTTATGTTTGGTTCATTAAAATAAATGAAATAAAATAATTATTTTATCATAATGTTCATTTTCATATTTGGTTCATTAAAAAATTGAGAAAATATATATATAAATAGAATTATCATCCATCATTATGAGAAAATAATCATTCTATGGAGAGACTAAGAAATGACAATATCATTCTATTCAATTTCATTTAAGTAAACCAAACATTACACTATTGTATTAGTAGCTTAAAAATGAAGTAATGAATTTTTTAATAGCACTGGATGGTTGTTTCCTAAATTCATGAATTATTTATGGAGTATTGTTGATATCAATTACAATTTCTTCTTGAAAAATTAATTTTTTAAATAAAAATTGTTCAAATTTTACATTAAATCAGCTATGTTAGATTTTTTATGTGGATAAATTAATAATATTACCAATTGTAAATGTCTAAAATCTATCTCATAATTTTAATTTTTGTCTATCTCAATAACTATCATTGATGTCAATTATAAAAAGGGAATATTATTTATGTAAGAATTTTAGGACACAAAAAAATTGGCTTCGAGTTTCAAGTCCTTAGAATTTGAAATTTTATAAAAATAAAGACAAAGTTTAACATAAATGGTCAAGAATACCCTTTTAACCCTAAAATTCTAAACTTCTCTCTAGCCTAATTTATTTATTTTTTCTTTTTTTAACATTGTCTCTCTCTCTCTCCCTCTCTCTCTCATTTTTGGTTTTGTTCTTCTTTATCGTGGCAGTTGCAACTCCTAGTGCCGCCCAAATTGTATCAACCATCACCGCTACCGTTTCTACTGTCGTCATCATATCCACCTGTGTCATCCCACCGCCGTTCACTATGTCCTTTTTTACCATCAATCGCCATTCACTTTTGTTTGCACATCTTCAGTCTAGATCTCGTTGATTTCATTGTTTACTCTTTTTCTCTCTCTCCAACACCATTTATCTACCATTTTTCGGACATTTTTTGTTTAGGTCCTGTTGATCTTGTTGTTCTCTCCAACACCGTCATTCTTGTTTCGCCAATTTATATGTTGATTTTGAAAATAGATCTAGTTGACTTGTATGTTGTTAATTGATATTTTGTTATATTATTTGATTTGTATTTTTTTTTTATTTTAAGGTTCACTGGTTTCAAATTTTTCACTTGAATTAGTCACTGAAATTTCACTGACATGTGCATTCAAGTCACTGAAATTTCACTAACATGTGCAATTGCACTAGCTCTCCTAAGTAAATTTCAATGATTTTGATTATGACTTTCACTGATTGAGAGAAATTTCATTGTACTTTTAGTTATTAATTAAAAAACTTATGTTTTGAAAAATATATAAATTTCACTTCACCATAAAGTCTTAAAAAAATTATCGCAAAGAAATTTTAATGTGTTAAGTCAGTGAAATTTCATTTCGTTGAAGAGTCGCTGAAAATTTATCACTAGATAAATGGATCGTTGGTGGTCATCGGAAAGTTGCTACCGGTGATCGAAGGTGATGACCGAATACCCGAGGTGGTAGTAGCAATTGGAGTAATGAAACTATAATAAGGGTAATTTTGTCCCCAAAAAATTAATGTCATTAAACCAACACATATATTTTAGTTGTTCTTAAATGAATAAAAAATATTTTGTAGGAAGATGAATTAAAAAATCTCTTATAAGAACACATGAAATTGTTCAGAAAATTTAATATTTAATTATTGTGAAAAAGAAATTATAATCGTGCTACTCACTAATACAGTATTGTCAAACTAGATTTATCACTTAATATTGTAAGTAATTTTCCTGCATAGTACATGCAAAAAAAAAAAAAATTAAACAAATTATATATTATATTTTTAATATAATATAATATTAAACGTGTTTGAAGGTCTTATTTTTTTAAAATTTTCCTTGAGCTCCCCAAAAGTCAAGCCAATTCTAGACACTACGTAAATAATATTGTTGGACTATTATAATATTTTTTATTTATTTTTATTTTTTGTGACTTTTTGGTCTTGTTCGTGAATTTTATTTTGTTTTGTTTATGAATCTCATTTTGTTTGGTGAATGGAGATTCATTATTTTTTGGTGACCTTTTATCTTGTTCATGAATGGAGATTAATTGGAAGTTCATGAACTTGATGGTGAGTTAATATTTGGAGACTCTCCATTTTCTCTAGTTTAATGGTCATTATTATTTTTTGGTATAATTTGTATAGGGATGGCAATTCGGACCCGGCCCGACGGGGACCCGATCCTCCGACCCCGATTATAACGGGTTTTCCCCGAAAATTATCCCCATAGGGCCGGGGATGGTATTGAAAATTGAATCCCCGACTGTTTTCGGGCCGGGGACGGGGATAGCTACCCCAACCCCGGCCCCGGCCCGGCCCCGGCCCGATTTATCCCCGCATAGCTCCCGAATATTCCCCGAATATTCACCATTTATATATGTAACATGTTTGACTTATTCTGCCTCGCACGCACATGCATCTCATTGTCTCTCTCATAGTCCCAACCTCTCTCCCTCTCTCTCTCTCTCTGAGCAGCTGCTCTCACGGCGTGCCGTCGTCCCTCCATCGCCGATCTCCCTCGTCCCATCACCGCTGATCGTCGGCCTCCTTCCCATCGCCGCTGTCTGCTGTCCTTCCTCCCCATCAAAGCTGTCCTCCTCCCCCCTCCCGATCGCCGCTGTCCTCCTCCCCCCTTCCTATCACCGTCGTCCCTCCTCTCCATCACCGCTGTCCTTGACGCCGATCGTTCTCCTCCGTCGTCCATCGCCTCCATCATCGCAGTCACAGTCACCCATCTTCCTCAGATCTAGTTCAAAACCCCCAGATCTGGTTCGATTTCGAGTATTTGCGGAAGTCCATTCGCACATATGAAGATCAACTACGAGAATGTGAAGAGCTTTGATTTGCTGTTTAAGATCAACTACAAAAATGCAGATCACTTGGTTTGCTTTGAATATGAATGTTTGTTTGATTTTTTTTTTTTTTAATTATTTTTTGATGAACATTTGTTTGATTTTTTTTTATTTATTATTTTTTGTTGGTGATAATGATGATGTTGATGATGATGGAGTCACTGATGTTGGATGAATTCGTCTTGTTTTACAGATTGCTTAATCTTTACTTTGAATCAAAAAAAAATAAAAAAATAAAAAAAAAAATTTGATATGCTATTTAATTCGGGGATTTTTCGAGGTCGGGGATACCCGATCCCCGTTAGGGGGCGGGGGCGGGGGTGGCCATGGGTTCCCCGCCGGGGATTGGGGGCGGGGACGGGGAATTTGGCGCTTTCGGGGATCGGGGACGGGGAGGGCAGTCCCCGGTCCCGCCCCGCCCCGTTGCCATTCCTAAATTTGTAAGGTCCTAGTGGCCTATATATTGTTCCTCTCATCTATTCTTTTCTACACCAACTATTTTTTATACTTGATAATTTACTAACCAAAGAATAGTGTTTTTTTTTTTGTGGAGTTTTGGGTTCACCATCTTGTACAGAATTGGTCTGAACCATACGATAAGTGGTCGGGTCGTTGTATCATAAAGGGGACAAGTCATAGTTTTGTGACTGCTGCATCGGTATTTGAGTTCTTCTTATCGCAGTGGGCTTGATCTCCTTAAAATTGTTAGTGAAAATACCATAAAAATTATATTTTATTGATAAATAATACAAAGAAAATGAGATACAAATAGATCAGGTTGAGGTAGAAAGAAAAAGTTCTTTTTTACCTCAGCCTTTTGAAAGTTGCATATGTTCTTACCGAAAAGAACCCAAACAAAATCCTAACCGAGGAGATGAATGATGAAGATTATGAGGCACATGAAGCAAAAGTGGCTTCCTATAGTATAAATGAGTATAAATGTTGCTTTTATCTCTTAAAATTCCTTGTTGATTAATTTTATGATTATTAATATGACACCACACACATTTTTGTCTTCTATTAATTTTTGGCATACTCTCTTGTGTCATATTAACAGTAAATATGTGGGAATCATGAGTAGTTTAAGATTAATTCCTACAGTGACAAAAAAAAAAAAAAAAAAAAATTTGAGAAATGTGAAATTTGCAATAAAACAAAAATTACCAAGAGGCCTTATAAAAGTGTTGAGAAAAGTACCGAATTGCTGGAATTATTTCATACTGATTTGTGTGAGTTTGAAGAAATTTTAAGTCGTGGTGGTAACCAATATTTTATCACTTTTATTGATGATTTTTCAAAATACACAAACGTATATTAATTAAAAAATAAAAGTGATGTTTTTGAGAAATTTAAAGAATTCCTTCTTGAAGTGGAAAATTAATTTTGTAAAAAGATTAAGAGAATTAGAAGTGATAGAGGCTGAGAGTATGAATCTCTTGGATTCAACTCTTTTGTTTAGTCATTGAGAATTATTCATGAGACTACTCCATCATATTCACCTTTATCTAATGGCGTAACTGAAAGAAAAAATAGAACGTTAATTGACTTGTCGAATGCTATACTTATTGATTCAGGTGCTTCCTCAAATCTTTGGGGCGAGGCTATTTTAACAGCTTGCCATGTGATAAATAAAGTGCCATACAAAAAGACTAAAATTGTATCTTATGAGTTGTGGCGGGAGCATAAACCAAATCTAGGTTATTTGAGAGTTCGGGGTTGTTTAGCTTTTGTGAGACTTGCAGATCCTAAGCAACCTAAATTGGGTGAACGAGCTACCACTTGTGCTTTTCTTGGGTATGCGTTGCACAATACAGCCTATAGATTTTTTGATATGGAAAATAATATTATTTTTAAATTAGGTGATGCTATTTTTCATGAAAATAAATTTCTTTTCAGATCTAGAAATAGTGGGGGTCAAATCATTTCTGAAAATATTTTATCCATGCCTAGTTCTTCCACTCCATCTCAAGTTTTTCAAGAACAAGAAAATTCTCAAATCCAACTAAGAAGGAGTAAACGAGCTAGAGTTGAAAAAGATTTTGGCCCTAACTATTATCTTTACAATGTGGAAGAAATTCCTCTTACGGTGCAAGAAGTTTTATCATCACCTGATGCTATTTTCTAGAGAGGTTGTAAATGATGAGATAGATTCACTACTTTCAAATAAAACATAGAAGCTAGTAGATTTATCTCTAGGTTGTAAAATTATTGGGTGTAAATAGGTCCTTCATAAAAAATTAAAACCAGATGGAACTACAGATAAATATAAAGTGAGGCTTGTCGCTATAGGTTTTAAGCAACAAGTTGATCTTGATTTCTTTGATACTTTTTCTCCAATTATTAGAGTTACATCCATCAGACTATTGATAGCAGTGGCTGTAATTCATGATTTAAAAATTCATCAAATGGATGTGAAAATAGCATTTTTAAATGGAGATCTAGATGAAGAGATTTACATGGACCAACCCGAGGGCCTTGTGGAGCCTGGCCAAGAAAGCAATGTGTGTAAGCTAACTAAATCCCTTTATGGTTTAACATAAGCTCTTAAACAGTGGCATGAAAAATTTGATTCATGCATGCTTGAGAATGATTATAAGACTAATGAATGTGATAAGTGCATATATTATAAAACTTGTGAGAATGCACAAGTGATTATTAACCTATATGTGGATGATATACTTATCTTTGGCTCTAATTTGCATATTATAAATGAGACCAAAACAAATGCTTAATAGCCACTTTGATATGAAAGATCTTGGTGAAGCCAATTTTATTTTGGGAATTAAAATTATCAAGACTAATGATAGCATTTTTCTTGATCAATCGCATTATGCTGAGAAAATTTTAAAGAAATATAATTTTCTAGACTGTAAACATGTTGCTACTTCTTTTGATGCAAGCATACATTATCTGTTGTAACAAATGAAAAAGAAATGATTAATCAAAAGGAATATGCTAGCATGATTGGTAGTTTGAGATATGTTGTTGACTGCACTAGACCTGATATTGGATATGCTGTTGGAGTACTTAGCAGATTTACTAGCAAACCAAGTTAAGATCATTGGCTAGTTATGGAAAGAATTATGAAATATTTATCTGGTACCAAAAATTATAATTTGTTTTATAACAAGTATCCTGTGATACTTGAGGGATATACTGATGTCGATTAGAACACTTTGTCAGGTGATTCTCTCTCTACCTCGGGTTTTATTTTTATCTTGGGTGGTGGTGGTATATGTTAGAAGTCTAAAAAAAAACTATAATTGCTAATTCTACAATGGATTATAGCATTAGCTTCAGCATGTGAGGAAGCGAATTAATTGAGAGATTTGTTATATAAAATATCTTTTTGGGAAAAACCAATTCCTTCTGTGTTAATTCATTGTGATAGCACTGCTACTATTGGTAGAGAGAACAATCATTTTTATAATGGTAAATCCAGACATATTCGAAGGAAACACAGTAATGTGAGATCCTATTTGAGTAATGGCATCATAACTGTGAATTATGTAAAATCTTGTGATAATCTTGCGGATCCATTAACCAAGGCCTTACCAAGAGATAGGGTTTGGAATATATCGAGGGGAATGGGTTTGAAACTTATAAAATCATAAACCATGTATGAGAATACCTAACCTGGGGACTAGAGATCTTGTAACTAGGTTCAATGGAAAGAACGAATCATATGGTGATTGTAAAAAAATGTACTCCTTAATATTTTGTTATTTATCCCTATGATGTAAGTGCATTTGTTCTATAATGTTAAAGGGTTGAGTTTTTATACTCTTAATGAAATTCTGTAACTCTTGTTGAGTGAGGTGTGTAAATTACAGGAACATCATTGACAGATTTCACCTATGTGAGCATGAAAGTAGGGCCGCTTTTTATGATAACAAGGCTTATTCTCAAATATGCTCATGAAAATTGGGATTAGCACAAGGCCGTAATATGCTAGCTATTAAAAGCTTATGTCAACAACTTGTAACGCCCCAACCTTTCACATGTCATAGATATTGTCTGCTTTGGGCCACGCCCGCACGGATTTGTTCTTCCCAGTGGGTCACCCATCTCGAAACTACTCCAGTCTAACTACGCTTAACTAGGGAATTCTTCTAGGGATTTCACCACCCAGGAAAAGGTTTCGATACTATATAAGGGTCTAGGTTTTTACTTTTGTAGCCTAAGAACTCACTCTTCATTCCCGATGTGGGACACCGAGACCTTACAATCCATATCCCTTAAGTCTGCACGTCCTCGTGCAATAGCCTGCTAGCTCACAAGCCCACCCACATGCCCCGAGAGACGCCAGGGGCCTACACTCGGTACTCCGGAGAGTCGGCTCTGATACCATTTGTAATGCCCCAACCTTTCACATGTCATTGATATTGTCCGTTTTAGGCCACACCCACACGGATTTATTCTTTCCAGTGGGTCACCCATCCCAGAACTACTGCAGTCTAAGCACGCTTAACTGGAGAGTTTTGCTAGGGATTTCACTACCTAGGAAAAGGCCTCGATACTATATAAGGGTCCAGGCTTTTACTTTTATAGCCCAGGAACTCTCCCTTCATTCTCGATATAGGACACCGGGACCTTATACACCTGGATTATTATGTGTGAGCAGTAATACTTTATTTCCCCTAAGTAGTCATAGTTCAAGTTTGAGACTACTACTGACTCTGGAGTAGAGGTTGCTGTTTCACTAATGGAGGTTTCATGCAGAGCACACCTTCATCATGCATACTAGTCTATCTTTGCTTAGTAATCTCTCTTATCCTTGTTGATATTAAAATGAGTGGGGGATTGTTGGACCATTTTAATATCTTTTTATTTATTTATTTATTTTTATTTTTTGTGACTTTTTTGGTCTTGTTCATGAATCTTGTTTTGTCTGGAAGTGGGGACGCTGCTGTGCAGCCCATGTAGTAGTTGCGGTTGTGAGGCAGAATGAGCTTATTTTGGGCTCATTTTGATAATCCGAAACATTGTAGAACAAATTAAGTAGAACATGCCTGCAAAAAATTAAGTTAATCGAATATCGTTTACTCATTTATCCACTCATATTTGTATCTACAAAAATAAATAATAATTGTAATTTAAGGTATTAAAATGAATACAAATGTGAGTGGATGAATGAGTAAACGATATCCGATTAACTTGATTTTTTGCAGGCATGTTCTACTTGATGTATTTTAAAATGTGAACGGTTCATTATCAAAATGAACCCCGAAATGGGCTCATTTCACCGCACAATAGCCGCTACTGCGTGGGCTACGTAGTAGCCTCCCCAATTCCCTTTTGTCTTGTTCATGAATCTTATTTTGTTTGGTGAATGGTGATTTATTATTTTTTGGTAACCTTTTGTCTTGTTTATGAATGGAGATTAATTGGAAGTTCATGAACTTGGTGGTGAGTTAATATTTGGAGACTCCCTTTTCTCTAGTTTAATAATCATTATTATTTTTTAGTGTAATTTGTAAGGTCCTAGTGGCCTATATATTGTTCCTCTCATCTACTTTTTTCTACACTAACTATTTTTTATACTTGAGAGATTACTAGCCAAAGAAAGGTATTTTTTTTTCTTGGTAGAGCTTTGGGTTCACCATCTTGTACAGAGTTGGTCTGAACCATACGATAAGTGGTCGGACTGTTGTATCCTAAAGGGAACAAGTCATAATTTTGTGACTGCTGCATCGGTATTTAGGTTATTCCTACCGCAGTGGCCTTGATCTCTTTAAAGAAAAAGATATATCCGTATCTCAACCTGATCTATTTATATCTCATTTTCTTTGTATTATTTATCAATAAAATATAATTTTTTTTAATATTTTCACTAACAAATATCATATACTATTTCAAAACTATTAAATAATTATCCATAGACTCCACTAGTGTGTGGACTCCACAAATGTATGACAGAAAATAGTACACCACTATGATGTTACAGTTGCACAAAATACACTTCTATACTACTGCAACATAAATTTTTCATTAATTAGTGATATGTTATATTTAATATTTACTTCTTCTTCTTCTTCTTTTTCTTTTTTTTTTTCTTCTTCTTTTTTTTTTTTTTTTTCACACTTGCTTGCACAAACTATGAGGGCAAATCATGCTAGAGGAAAAATGAAAACGGGCTATATGTTTTCAAAATTTTTTTTTTGGGTCTTTTTATGTCTTAATTATATTTTTACTATACGATAAATCTCTCTAAATTTAATAGAAAATGGTTGAATTTAGACAACGAGATGACAAATTTATTAAAATTAAAAAATAAAATAAATAAAAGAGGATGGGAACGTAGGATTCGAAGTGAGAAAGAAGCACAAGCATACACAGATTTTGTGCTCCATGATATCGAGGGAAAAATTATGAGAAAATCACTATTTAGTGTAGGTTTTAAAAACAAATTTAGATTAGTGGTAAATTTTAGAAATTTTAATAATTAAAGTATTAAATTTTTTTTTTTTTTTCTTCATGAATCTGCAATTATTTTAGGAAGGTATCAAGTCTATTATTTTTCTTTTTTATGTCCCAACACAAATTTGTGAGTCTCCTTCCAATCACAACAGTCCTAGACATCACTTAGCCATGTCCCACAAGCACCAAATTACTTCTCCCATCAAGGTATTAAAACTAATGTTATATATATCAGTCTAATCAACCTTAAATGGTTGGTTTTTGCTGGGCCTTTGATGTTGGTTTAGTTAGGTCCTATAATCATCAAGTGGCCCCTTCTAAGATCTTCCTCAACCACTAATGAACCTAGGTAATGAATTGTTGGCTTAAGAAAGACATTTGGGTACACCATATGTGCCCTAGTCTCCATGATTTTGGGAATAAATATTGTGTGGAATGTGCCTCCATCTTATATAGTCTTATTTTTATGACAATTTTGTCACTAACTTAACTAATGAAAGGATTCTTGTCTGACTTTACTTAAAGTTATTCATTAAGTGACAATATTATGTGATATCGTTGCACTCGATATTGTCTATAATTGAGTATCGAAATCATCTTGAAATATGAAGAAGATACAACCAATTTCATCAGTATAACTAAATCATGACACGAACACATGTACTGACGAGTCCAATTTGCCCTTGATTGACTTGCAATGAATTCATATACGACCACCCTAGTCCCACTTTCCCTCAATCACCCCAACACCTTGCCCACTACCTATAGCCACTCTACTCCCACCTTTCCTCAATCACCCTAACACCTACACCATTGTTTGTGACCACCCTAGCGCCTTCTCCGCCACGGCTAACTGACAATGGTTAGGGTTAGAGAGAGAGATGAGGAACGGCTTGCAACAGAGAGGGTTTCGCAATAGTAGAAATTTTTGAGACAATAGATGGTTTGCAGTGGTGGAAATGGCAACAGTGACGATGGTGTGTATGGTACTGAGAAATTGCAATTTTATGGTATTGTCCAAATACACAAAGTATTTAATTGTATATTTATTAAAACTTTTACTGCATACTTTTTCCTACTCATGAAAAGTCACTATACTTTAGAGGTAATGTATCCAAGGGAAGGGACCACTAGAAATTACTTAAGGATGTATGTATGTATGCATGGAGAACCGACAGATGGAAGATAGGAAGCAGAAGGAAAAGACTATTCACAACCATTTAATTTGTATCCCTTTTCTCACAACACAACACCACACCAAACACAACCCAACACACAACATGGATGAGTTTGTACCTCTAAATTGGGGGTTTCTATTTGCCTATGTATATCTGTCAATTATTTCTATGAAAACCATACCTCCATTGTGAGAAGTTATTGAGTGGTCCAAGAGCAGGGCCAGCTGGCACTCTAACAGCTCATTGATTGATTAATAATCTGACGAATAAATAAAAATATCTCGACACAATTCCATCAACAATAGCCTAATTAATAAAAATAGGATAAAAACACCATGCGATGCTGCCTCTAGACCAAATTATAATTTCTCCTTCATTGTCAGGTGCACCACATGGCTCTCTAGCTCCAATAAGTTTTGCCAAAGTTGAGAACTTTGTTGTACAACACAAGTTGTAGGTCAAGTTTGGCATACACAAAATAATTCATCTTTTTATCTTTTTTCCATCACATTACCTCTCTACTTTTCTGTACATCTTTTCGTAAAAAGACAAAAAATACACTTATTTAAGTCATCTCAAACAAGTGTCCTCGTAAAAACAAACTTGGACAGCATTTTCAAGGATATAATTATTCTCTCTAGAACAATAACAGTTTCACAGCATCCATTCCTTCACCTTTTTCTTTAGAATAGAATGCTAATGAATTTGCACATGTAAATTTAGCGGCCAATATCTATCCAATACATGCGCATGCACAATATCTAGGGCTCATTTTTTTCGACTTTTTTTTTTTTTTTTTTTTTTTTTTGACTATGTTTATTTCACTGTAAAATTTACATATAAATAATTTTGTCCAAAAAAAAATTTTGGTTTTTTTTTTTGGTTTAGTCAATACTTCAATATTTTTTACCATAAAAATCTTAATAAAGAACCAATTATAGAGTCAACTTTAAAAAGAAAAAAGAAAAATAAATCATATTCATACATTTTTTATATAACATTGAACACATAAATGATGCGCCAATGACACTATTACAAACTATAATAATGAGAATTTTGAATTTCAATTAGTGAATATGAATGTGACACATCATTACATACAAATCTTTTTGTATGCAAATTATATTTGTATATCATTACTCAAGAATAAAATAAGACAACAATTGAATGCAACAAAATTAACAATTTCAAAACCCAATTCTAATTATTTGCCCAAGCCAATCACAACGTACGTACATGCATGCATATATATATAGAGAGAGCACTACAAGAAAATACATTTTTGCCGACCACTTTTAGCTACCAAAACTAATTTAGTCGCCAAAAGTGTGGGAATTGGCTACCAAAAAGAATTTTAGTCGGCAAAAGTCAACTTTTTAGCTACTAATTTTTTTTAGTAGGGGAATGTTGATTATTGGCTACTAAAAAAAATTTAGTAGCTAAAGATATTACAATTGGCGACTAAAAAATTATTTAGTAGCTAAACATATCACAATTGGCGACTAAAAAAAACTTTAGTAGCTATAGACCCACTTTCGGCTACTAAATGTTTGGTAGCCGAATGTAAATAAAAAAAATTAATTTTTAATCTTTCCCGACCAAAGTTTTGGTCGCCAAATGTCACCTTTCGGCGACCAAAGTTTTTTTAGTCGCTATAGACCCACTTTCGGCTACTAAATGTTTGGTAGCCGAATGTAAATAAAAAAAATTAATTTTTAATCTTTCCCGACCAAAGTTTTGGTTGCCAAATGTCACCTTTCGGCGACCAAAGTTTTTTTAGTCGCTATAGACCCACTTTCGGCTACTAAATTTTTGGTAGCCGAATGTAAATAAAAAAAAATTAATTATTTACATTTTTATTTTTATTTTTATTTTTATTTTTATTTTTATTTTTATTTTTATTTTTATTTTTATTTTTATTTTTATGAAGATAAATAATTAATTTACAAAAGGTAATTTTGATAAATTAATATTTTCAAAATGTAATAATTGTATTATAAAAAGAAATTAAATTATGAAAATAGACTATTATTTTGAGATGAAAAATACAATTAAACTATTTATACTTTTTACATCATCATATTTCAATAACACTAATAAATTAAGAATAAATCAAAATTCACAAATAAAAGACAAAATATCCCAATTATTTATCATTTCAATAAATTTTTCAATATTATTACCAGTACTAATAAAAGACAAAATATCCCAATTATTTGTAAGACTTATTGATATTATTTCAAATTTTAAATTTTTCCTTAATTTTTTAATAATTAATTTTTTCAACTTTTTAAAAATATTTTTACGTTATACACGGTTAACAATAATCAAACACTATTGTTAATTTAAATTTGGAGGGAAACATTTCTAATTTAAATTTGAGGGATTTATAAAAGTAATTGGCGACGAAAAAAGCATGGGTTGAGCTTGCTCAAATTTTTTTTTAAATATTTTTTTCCTTCTTTTATTTTTAATTTTCTTTCTTTCTTTTCTTTCTTATTATATATATATATATAAATAATATAAGAATATAAGAATATAAAATTTTTAAATATATTATTATATTGTTCAGTAAAAAAAATATTATGACAAATATTTAAGATAATTTAATATATGTAATTTATAATTTTTTTACTTATATTTTTATTTAAATATAATTTTAATATATTTGTTACTTTTATTTAAATTTTTTTTAAATAATGAATTTTGTTTGTAACTTTTAATATATTTTTTTAATTCATTATTTACCGACTAAATTTTAGTCGGCGATTAGTCTTACAAAATTGAAAATTTGTGCTTCAGACTTTGGAGGGAAACTTCGGAGGGAAACTTTGGAGTGCTTTAACTTGAACTACCTGACATATTATTTCTTTCCTTTCCATTGCACCTGTGTTACTTTGGAAGCTTCTCATATTTGATAGCAGAGTGGTTTTCTGCTTCTCATATCAAGGGGGAGATCCAATGGTGGACAGGGTGTTTGATGAAATGCCTCACAGAAGAATTCATCTTAATTGCAAATCAACTTTACATAGTGTTAGTATGATTTGATATCAAACCTTTCAGGCTAGAGTCAGTCCATTAGATCATGTCAAATATTTGGGACACTAAACAAGCTTAGTTATAGATTAATTGAGAGAGAGAGAGAGCATGTCTGTTTCTCTGTCTCATTTTCTCTCTGTCTCTCGCATATCTTTCTTCTCTCTATCTCTCTCATCTGTCTTCTCTCTCTGTCTCTCTCGCTCATCTTTCTCTCTCTATCTCTCTCATTTATTTTTTTTTTTTCTCTCTCTCTCTTATTTCTATCTCTCTCTATCTCTCTCGTCCATCTCTCTTTTTCTGTGTCTCTCTCTCTCTCATCTCTTTTCGCTCTATTTCTCTATCTTTTTGTCTCTGTCTCTCTCTGTTTGTCACTCATCTATCTGTTTGTCTATCTGTCTATCTGTTTGTCTATCTGTCTGTTTATCTGTCTCTCTCCCTGTGTCTCTCACACATCTATCTGTCTATCTGTCTGTCTGTCTGTCTCATCTATCTCTCTCTTTGTCTATCTGTTACTCATATCTTGATTCTCTCTGTCTCTGTCTCTATCTCTTTCTCTTTTCTACTATGTCTCTGTCTTTATCTCTGTCTCTCTATTTCTAAATTTTGTAATTTTTTTTTCATAAACTGATTCATAAAACTCCAATAAAGTAAAAAGTATATACAATAAATAAAATAAAAAAATATTAATTTAACAAGCCTGATCTATTTTTCACATCTCATTCTCTCTCTGTCTCTCTGTCTGTCTCTCTCTCTATATCTCTTTCTCTCTTTATCTCTCTCTCACTTATCACTCTTCTCTCTTTCTCGTTCATCTCTCTTCTCTTTATGTCTCTCTTGCTCATCTCTCTTCTCGCCATCTCTCTCTGTCTCTTTCGCTCATTTCTCTTCTCTCTTCTCTCTATCTTTCTCTATGTCTTTTTCGTTCATCTCTCTTCTCTTTATGTCTCTCTTGCTCATCTCTCTTCTCGCTATCTCTCTCTGTCTCTCTCGCTCATTTCTCTTTAAATTATATTTTTTACATCATCATATTTCAATAACACTAATAAATTAATAATAAATCAAAATTCACAAATAAAAGACAAAATATCCCAATTATTTATCATTTCAATAAATTTTTCAATATTATTACCAGTACTAATAGAAGACAAAATATCCCAATTATTTGTAAGACTTATTGATATTATTTCAGATTTTAATTTTTTCCTTAATTTTTTAATAATTAATTTTTTCAACTTTTTAAAATTATTTTTACGTTATACACGGTTAACAATAATCAAACACTATTGTTAATTTAAATTTGGAGGGAGACATTTCTAATTTAAATTTGAGGGATTTATAAAAGTAATTGGTGACTAAAAAAACACGGTTGAGCTGGCTCATAATTTTTTTAAAATTTTTTTTTCCTTCTTTTATTTTTAATTTTCTTTCTTTCTTTTATTATAAGAATATAAAATTTTTAAATATATTATTATATTTTTCAGTAAAAAAAATATTATGACAAATATTTAAGATAATTTAATATTTGTAATTTATAATTTTATTACTTCTATTTTTATTTAAATATAATTTTAATATATTTGTTACTTTTATTTAAATTTTTTTTAAATAATGAATTTTGTTTGTAACTTTTAATATATTTTTTTAATTCATTATTTACCGACTAAATTTTAGTCGGCGATTAATCTCTCTCTCTCATCTCTCATCTCTCTATCTTTCTCTCTGTCTCTCTCGTTCATTTCTCTTCTCTTTATGTCTCTCTTGCTCATCTCTCTTCTCTCTATCTCTCTCTGTCTCTCTCGCTCATCTCTCTTCTCTCTATCTTTCTCTCTGTCTCTCTCGTTCATCTCTCTTCTCTTTATGTCTCTTGCTCATTTCTCTTCTCGCTATCTCTCTCTATCTCTCTCGTCCAGCTCTTTTCTCTCTATGTTTCTTTTCTGTCTATCACTCTCTCTCACCACCCATCTCCTCTACCACCTTCACCACTACTGCAAACACCATTCCACCACCACTCTTACTTCTACTGTCACTACTTCACCTCTACGACTACCATTACTACTACTATCGCTACCACTCTACTACCACCATTACTACTGCTGCTACTACTACTACCATTACCTCTTTTTCACCCCTGCCACTCCATTTACACTACCAGTACCACAACTTCACCACTAATCTCTTTCGCCATCACCATCACCACCACCACCACCATCATCTCTTATCCATCACCTTCCCGCTCGGGTTTCCCCCCACCCCAAACCCAAAATCCCCAATCTATTGAACCAAAATCCCTAATCTCTTCTTACGTCTCTCTCTCTCTTCGTCTCAATTTGTTTCAGATGCAGATTCGGATGATTCACGGTCGAGGAGGAAGAGGAAGAGCAGGAGTTCTAGGCGTAGAAGATCTTCAGGTCTTTTAGTTTTTCCTGTTCATGATATTTAGTAATAAAAAAAAAAAGGCCGCAGAAAAATATTTTTCATTGACTACAGAAAATTAACTTTTATTTTAGTGAAAAATATTTTTCATTAAAATATATATTACCCCTACTTCTACAAAATAAAAAATAATAATATTTTTTTTCATTAAAATAAAAATGAAACAAATAAATTTGCAATCTTAATAACTAAAAAAAAATAATAATAAAATTTTAAAAAAAAATACATTAACTACAAAAAATATATATATTTTAACAAAAAATAAATTTATTTAATTATTTATTTAATTTTATTTTTATTTTTCATCCCCGCCCTAAATTGATTTCCATTCCCGCTCCCTCCTTTATTTTTTTCCCATTCCCGCTTCCACACCCCCTCCCAAAAAAACCGTTTAACTCAAATTTGTGCCCTAGTCCACAACACTTTTTTGGGGAAGTATCAGGGTTCATCCTCCCGCGGCGATGCATCAGTGTTCATCCTCCCCGCGGCGTTCATCATCCTCCCACTGTGATTTCAAGGTCAGTTTGCTCTCTCTGTTTCTCTTTCTCTATCCCTTTCTTTGTTCTTGTCTCTCGGTTTATCTCTCTACCATTCTCCCTTTCTTCTACTATCTCTGTTTCTGTTTTTCCCTTACTGACTTCGGTCAAGTTTGGGTCAATGAAATTCATTGTTAAGCTACGACTTGCCACTCCATTCAATGCTTCTAATATCTCCAAAACTTCTCTACTTTGAAGGATTTCATGAACATCTTGAATGATTTTGATTTGGGAAAATAATTTAGAAAATAGAAAAAAAAAAAAATTTGTTGGTATTCTGATTTTTGATCATCTATGATATTCATATTTTAACCAATATAATTAGTGAAGTGAATAGATTGTTGTTGATACTACACAATAAAATCTCATGCTTGAGGATTCATTATGTATGCTAGGTGTTTGATAAAATGCCACAATGGAATAATAGTGCCTACATTTTTGTTCATTGGTTTGTTCAGTTTTTTTTTTTTTTTTTTTATTGTTTTTGTGTTGGGAAAATTGTTGTCTATGAATTTAATGCACAGTTTGTAATGTTTTGTTGGCTTAATAATGTGATTAGAGAAAATTGTTGCCTCTTTTCAGAGTCTCATGTTGTTGTTTATGTTGGGGGGTTCTTTTACTCCATCAAAACTGCCACTCGAACCTCTTGAAATATGGGCATATAAGGTTAGACTGTGGGTTACTGATGGATATTTGATGTTTATATTTCAGTAAAGATAAGGCACCTAATTTATTTTAGACAAGAATTCTTAAGATTGGTCATACTTCCCTGTTTTTCAGTGGAACACTGTAGCTATTATTTTTACTTATAAATAGTAATATTTCATCTTTCCTTTCAGGGTTCCCCATTTTGCAAAGTTGTACGTGAAGTACTTGTAGAGTTAGAGCTGCCACACTTACTTCATAGGTAAAGTCCATTATGGCCATCTTGATTGATGATTTATGCATGGACAAATGTTATTTCAACAACACTCTTTACTTCGATGATGCCATCATGTAATCCTTTCAATGAAGAGCTAGTATAGGATTGACATCTATTTATGTAGTCTAACATAAATTTAATACACTTTCACTGATATTTTAGAATTTGAGTTTGTGGCCATATGTATGTAATAATCAAAAATAAAAAATAAAAAAAAAAAGGAAAAAGGAAAAGAAAACATGTGTATCTGTTATTAATCTATCATCTTAAACCTTTGTTCATTATCTTCTAATATTTGATGATTCTTGTTAACTCCTATTCTTAACCTTATTGATATGATACTTTAAACCTTGTTACCAAAAGAATCCCCACACCTTGGGATTCCTTTGACCATTGCTTGTTACTAATTTTTGTTGTTGTCTTTGTTATTGTTGTTGGCATATATGTAAACCTTGTTTAGTTGGAAATTTGTAATATTTTACTTTTCTGAAATTATAATTAATCATTGGTATCATGACCAGATTATAAGTATTTTATGATACTCATGTACATATATCTCCTTATATTATTATTTGAGAAAGTGAACCCACTAGATGTTTCCATTAACATATAAATATAAAGTTCAGCTTTTGTCTTCTTAGGTTGGAGATGTTTTGTGGGTGCTACAGCTTGTCATGTCTTGATGGATATATTGCATAACAACTTTTAGTTCTTCAAACACTTGCAATAATTTGTCATAGAAATTAGGGTCTGTTTGGAAGTCAACTTTTTAGTGGCTGTTTAGTTAAAATATGAGGTGAAAAAAATTAATGTTTGGGAATGATTTTGACTTCTATACAAAAACATGCTAGTAGAGAGAATGGAAGGAATTTTTCACATTTTTTTTATGATTTTATGATTTTTTTAGTGACTTTTTAGCTAAGCCAAACAATCCCTTAGAACCATATTTCTTTCTGTCACCAAGGCACTCTTATTTGTGAGCTGGCATAATAGGGGGAAATTTTACTCAAAGGGCTTTGGTTGGTAGCTCAAAAATTAGTGGCCCTAATGGCCCTAATTTCCATATCAGGTAAAAAAAAAAGAAAAAAAAAACAAACTTACCCAAACAGGAAATTAGGGCCATTAGGGCCACAGTTTTTAGGGCCACAAAACATTATTTGTGGACACCATTCATTTTTGTGGGTGTAAAACAAATTAACTGCCATTGAAGGATCAATTAGCATTTATGATTAGGCAACAAGGGTGCAGGTTGAGAAGTGGGCAGTGGTCACAGTGGAAATGGTGGCAAGGTGATTTTAAGTTGTTTCAAGATAGATAATGGACTGATGGTCATTTTGAAAACAAACCATGGTAGTAGTGAATTTTAGAGAAGTGAGATTGCTTAATTTTATCTGTGAGTTTTCTTTATGCTGAGGGTTGCTAGCAATCTTCTTGTTGATTGCCTAAAAAGATGTTTCTTGTAAAGAAAGCTCAGTAATTTCCAAATTCATAGATTATTTTTGATACTGTTAATGTGAGTAATATTTGTACAGTGGTGATACTGATCTTGTGTTTAAATGAGTAAAAATGTAGCAATATCCTGAACAATGTATTAACCTATGCTTTGTAGAAAAGTAGAGCAGTGGATACTATAATTCTTTGGTAATAAAACAACAATTATAAATTGGCCTGGTTCTTATTACTACCTTCCTAAACTTAGTATTAGAATTTAAAACCAAGTTATGCGAGCAATACGTGCTTTGGTTGCAGGGCTTTCTTATGATACCAATGAAAGTGTTCTTAAGGATGCTTTTGGACAGCATGGTGAAATAATTGAAGGTGATGTAACACAGACTCACAATATCCTTGGGATTCTATATATACCTGTGAAATTCATTTAAGGCAATTTACGTTGTCATACTTAGCAGTGAAAGTTATATGTGATCATGTGACTGGAAAATCAAAAGGCTATGGGTTTGTGCAGTTCAATTCTAAGACTGCAGCCGGTACAGCCTTGAGGGAAATGGATGGTCAGGTACATTTTGAGTGACTTGACATAGTTTGTCACTTTGTTGTAAATATGAGGTAACTAGGTTTTTTTTTTTTTCTTTTTTCCAACAACAGTATTATTATATCTCAATTCTGTCTTATGCTTCATTTCAGTTATTGGATGGCAGACGTATACGCATTCATTATGGACACAAGGGGTGATGGCAGACGTATACACATTCATTATGGACACAAGGGGTGACCACAAGGAATTGAGGTTTGATTCAAGAACTGAGGTTTGATTCAATACTTGAGTAGTTTGAGTTCTGTTTTTTACTTGGGTGGTTCTTATACAAAATGAGAGAGCAAAACTGAAGTAATATTGGCCTTCACTCACTTCCCACAAGCAATTCTTGACGAGGAAGTTGACCTTACAGTTGAATATACCATCTTTTCTGCTGAATAGCTCAATTGTTAGTGATTGGTACAGTTCTAACCTCTACATACTGCATTAATGCTTCACCATGGTTTCCTTTGACTAGTTCTCATGATTTCATCTATTGAAGAGTGCGAGTCAAACTGTTTATCATCCTAAAAAATGAGCATGCTCAATAATTCTGTCATGATCACTACTGGTGTGCTATTGAGTTTGGTATAGGCTGCATTAGTCAAAGATTATGTGCTTATAGTTTCTATGGCTGTTTAGTTGATGTTGTCAGATAAATAATCAGGCCTTAACGGTCTTCCTATGTCCCTTTGTTTAAAGTATGTAGATTTTATATTTTGTGGTGAGGTTTGTTCTAGGATCTATACATGTGGTTTTATTTTCTGATTTGGGTGGGACTAAACCCACAAACTTAATATCTGCGTTGATAGTCCTCTCATATGTTTGGCCACCGGACATGTGAGGCATGTATGAGGGGTGACTGTTGATACAACCTTTTAGGCTGTGGATACAGGAATTTCGTTTGTTATATTTGATTTATGCTACCAAAACCCCAATTTGTATGTTAATGACAGTTATTATTTATTGGATATGGATGCTTGGTAACTATATTTTTGATTTTATGTCAGCAGTGGTGTAATGGAGTGGATGTAGATCAATGAATTGATTGGGTGAAAGGAAAATAATGATCCAGATTAAGATTGTATGTTTGTTCTCTCTTCTCATTTCACCATTTTGGGCCGTAGCAATCTATGAATTAATTTTAAAGCAGGTTTTTTGTTTTCTCCCCAGCAGTTGTATTTTCTTGGGGATCAATTAGTGATAGGTAATTCGAGGGACTATTGTTGTCTTTCAGGGATTTAAGTGAGAACGAACTAGTTGGGCCAATTCCACCAATTCTTGGCAATTTGTCTTACACTGGAAAACTGTGAGTTAATAACTCGAGAGATATATAGATGATGAATTTCTGTTGCCTCCTTTTTTGTTGTGCTCACATATTTAGACAAATTCTTGCTCACTTTGTTCTTGCTCACATAATTCAGCTGAGATTGGAATCAGATGTGGACTATATGGAATGAGTAAATTATTGCAGCAGCCTGAATTTTATGTTTGTTTCCCTAGAAAATAATTTAGTTATCCAACCAGATAAATTTTTCCCATTTCTCTAGTAAATAATTAACATCTCTCTGGTATACTGTTTTAGTTCTTGGGATCATTTCTCTAGTAAATTTTCCATTTGTATGGTGAGAACAATAAGCTGGGATCATTGGTCATGCATCTTAGTTCTTGGGCTGAACCTCTTCAATATAATGTTGGAACTGTGATGCAAATTTTTATTTGATAGGGTTTTGAAACAAGTGCCTTTTCCATTGCTGAATCTTTGTTTTTGGAGTTTGCAGGTCCACTCTTTGGAGCACATTGAATCTATAGAGCTTACAAGCCGGATTTTTTCTAGGTGCGTGTGTTGAATTTTTTTTTCTTTTTGTTGAGTGATGCACAGGAGACCCGTGTGGTGGGTGTATGCGGTTGTTGACAGATTTGTTGAGATTAGTCTATAGATTTCTTAGTTCCTGTTGATTGCCAGCTACTTCACTCGTGATACATATGCAAATGAGCATTCCGCATGTGCTGCTAGGCTTGCGGAATAAATAATTTAGTTATCCAACTAGATTAGTGGAATAAATAATTTCCTCTTGTCCATGTTTATTTTGCAACGATAAATATAAAAATATGTAATTCCAAATTATAACCACACATTGGATAAAAGTTTGCACCTGTTAGTGGATTGTGGGTTTAACTGTCCAGGTTTAACTGTTTTAACTGTCCAGAGCAAACTTTAATAATTTCCTCTTGTCCAGGTTTAACTGTTTTATGTTTTTGTACAACTGGTTAATGTGGTAGTTATTAAACTTTGCACCTGTTAGTGGATTGTGGGTTCTCTAAGTTGATTCATTTTTCCCTTCTCTTCCCCCAAAAAAACACGCACACACACCAAAATGAAAAAAAAAAAAAAAAGATACTCATAAAATTTGTCAGTTTTCTTTCACTGCTCTGCAAGGGCTTTGTAACGCTTGTGCACAAGGTCTTGTACTGAACCTGAACTTGCTACTCGATCCCATTATGCATTTTTATTTTGAGAATTTGAAACAGTTATGCTTTGTATGCATGAATATTTCCTCCCATGAGTGACATTGTCTAGTCTTCATTGATTGGAAATGTTGTACAAGACTTTTCAGCTAATCTTTTTATTTATTTATTCCTTTTATCTTTGTTTTTTAATTTTTCAATCTGATTCATGTGTCTTTAGAATATAAACATGTTTAGTATACAAAATTAGATATGATTGAAGTATGGCAAAATGATTCTCCAAATCAACACATGGTTAAAAATTTATATGACAACTTAGTTTATTTATTATTCATTTTATTTTGATATAATCTATTATGCAAACTGCTTTTCAGATTTGATCCTCCTGTTATTCCAAAGGATTTTCTACCCCTTCATGAATTTCCTACTCCTCTTGACATCAACAACAAATTTGCTGATACCCCACCTCCAGAAATTCCTCCTCCGCAGGATAATAATTTGAAACTATTGATTGAAGGGGTTGCAACTTTAGTAGCCCGTTGTGGTAAATTATTTGAGGATCTATCACGAGAGAAGAATCAATCGAATCCGTTATTTTCTTTCCTTAATGGGGGAAATGGCCATGATTATTATTCATGGAAGCTTTGGGAGGAGCGGCAGAAGCGCAATGATAAAGACCATCATCATATTTGGATGGGAAAATATTTCCAAGTGTGCAGAAGATTACGGCAGAGAGCCGTGGCAAAATTTTAGGAGAAAAGCCCTGGATAGAAGCTTCGAAGTGTTATATGTAAGAATATCTATGTCATTAACAGGGAAAGCTTGGAGTGTTATATGTAAGAATATCTTTGGTTATTCATGTATTATGTATGGATTTAAATTATTGATGTTGGATTATACTTGGAGTGTATGGAATTTGTATGGATTATGTATGGATTATGTATGGATTATTGACCCTAATATATTTTAGTGTTGATGGATTATATTGTTTATACAGGGTACAGGTTGTAATATAAATGAATACAGGTTGTTTATAATGTTTTTTTTTTTTTTTTAAAAAATAGAAAATTATTTGGCCACCAAATGTTTTGGTAGCCAAATAGGTAATCAAGAGTTTTGGCTACTAATAATTTAGTAGCAAAAACATAATCCAAAATGTTTTTGCTACGAAATATTTAGTAGCTAAAAAATTTGAGAATGAGAGAAATAAACTATTGGCTACTAATACTTTAGTGGCCAAAACAGACTTTTTGCCGACTAAATTAAGATTAGTAGCCAAATGTGTACTTTCGGCTACCAATTTTTTAGTAGCTAAAAAATTTAAGAATGAGAGAAATAAACTATTGGCTACTAATATTTTAGTGGCAAAAACAGACCTTTTGCCGACTAAATTAAGATTAGTAGCCAAATGTGTACTTTCGGCTACCAATTATTTAGTAGCTAAAAGTGATACCTTCCCCGACCACAACAAGTTAGTAGCCAAAAAGCCTCATTCGGCGACTAACATTTTAGTAGCGGAAGCATACCTTTTGCCGACTAAACCAACATTAGTAGCCAAATGTGTACACTTTTGGCGACTAAAAAAATTTTAGTCGCCAATACTATCGCCGACAGAGTAAAGGCGACGAACTTAGCGACGAAAAATTTTGGTCGGTAAATGGTTTTAGCGACTAAAATTATGCCTTTTGCCGACCAATAATTTAGTAGCTGAAAGTGACATTTCTTGTAGTGGAGAGAGAACAACGACGTTCAATGTGTATGAAAAGAATAATGATTGATGTGTATGTCAAGTAATATCAATTGTAAAAAAAAAAAAAAAAAAAAAAAAAAAAAAAAAGTAACTTACGATTATTTTTTATTATTTTATTATTTTTTTGAGAACAACTTTCAAAATTTTTAAACATTAATCATTTTATGCTTTATGATAATGAATATTTTATTTAAAAATTATTTTACTTACTTTTTAACTAGCCAAACAGCGGGGAAAACTCACTCTGAAATGAACGAAACCTTCCAGTTAATTTTTTTTACTTATCTGTCAAGACTAGAACATTCAAATAAAATAAATAAAAATTACAAATTGAGTCAATTTTAAAACTATTTTACTAAAGACAAAAATAAATCAAATTATATCTATATACTTACAAAATTAGTTATTTTAACTTCTAACAAAAAAATAAAATAAAAAATTAATTTTTAAGATCAAGACAAATTTAAAAAGTAATTATTTGAGTTAATTTTAAACATGTTCACTAAAGGCGAAAATGAGCCGAGCTAAAATAGTCGAAAACACCAACTCTCAAAAGAAGCCAAAATCATCTTACCCTCTCCACACTCCACTTTAGTACACTCCACTTTAGTACGAGTCACATGCATTGAGTTTTTTTATTTTTATTTTATTTACATCATCAACGATGAAGACATTATACATCAGCATAAGCCAATAAGTGCAATAGAAAGGGGAATTTATTCCATGGTTCCAAAGCAAGCAAGAAAAAAAGAGAGGGAAAAAAGAAGAGAATAATTTACAAATTAATGATACAGAGCAAAGCATCCTCCCAAAAAATCAGCAAAAGCTTTCCAAAGAAACAGAGCATAAAAGAGACATCTATCAACCCATCAAGGTCTCAATCTGCACAGTTTACATATAACTGTTGGCCACCAAGCTCAATTAAAATACCCAAACACAATTTGTAAACAATCTGCATAAGATTCCACAACATCAGTAACTGAACCATCAATGGGCTATCAGCATTCCTAAAAGAAAGAGGCCATACTTTTGCACGAGGAACAAATCACAATCAACGGCAACTTATCTTGGTATGGAACAGAATTATAGAGAGCAATCCCACATAAAATCCATGGTTGAGGCTTCATTTTCTTCTAGATGGTGATCAGCCACCATAAAGCAAAAATTCTAGATGGGTTTGTTCTTCATTAAAGAAAATTCTCCACAAAGTACAGATAACTTCTTCCACACAGCATTCACCACAGCAGTTAGATCATCACTTGAAGAGTTGCAATTTTGAGCATAAAAGGTATAAACCTCTCTTTATACCTCAATTGGATACTTCTATCGGGAAAGTATGCAATGACAAATATTATGAACACATCTAAAATATCCATACATGAGTCATTTAGGTTACACAGATAATTGAACTGTTGTTGCTTTAAAAGTAGTGGAACTCAAAGTTGGTATGTCCACTGTCCAGCAATAGGTGACACAAGTACATACCACACCTATAAATGAGACATTTTTGTTTCACCTAACACAACAAAGTTTTTATCGTTGTTGTTGCTTTATTTCTGAACTCCAATCTTTATCTGCCACATGGAGTATAGCTTATATTGGATGTAATTTAAATAACTAAACCAGAAAATACACATTATATCCACTAACTTTAGTAGGTTGAATGACGCAATGCAGACCAAAAAAAAATGAAGCAAAAAAAAAAATAAAAAATGAAGCAATGGAAATCGATATAAATCTACCCAAAGCTATTTACAAAATGCTTGATATATACAATACAACCTATGTTACATGTACTTTTCTAAATGTGTGAAGTAGCCATATCGGACATTTGACACTTACCCGTTATGGGATATCTCTGACGTGTAGTTGGACATTCATTCAACAAGCCTGTCCAACAATTTGAGTTTTCCATATAACTTAAAACTCTCACATTATGCAAGAAATGCATTATGTGACCTTGTAAACACCATTTTATCCTATAAAATAAAAGAAGAATATTAGGAAGCATGAATATGTCATATCCCCGTCTCCTTAGATATGGGAATTGGATAAATCCGCCACTCCGACAATTACTTGCATTTTTTGCCCATAACTGAGTCCATGTAACATAGGCTACAACAAATTACATCATTACTGGCCCCTGGACTTATCAGCTCCAGCTCGTGGAATAGCCAAGATGGCTATAAGCCCACTTGTAAAGGCTGCAACTGCTGCCACAGCTAAAGATGGTGAGTTACCACCACCAAATAGCTGATCCCATGGTCCACTTCCAAGAGACACCACAATCTGTTCTCAAACACCAAACTATCATCACCTAAATGGCTAAAAACAAGGTACATGCTATTCAATGCTTTTCCTTCAAGAAATCTTCATTTGCACTTAAACCAATTAGTAGAATCGTTTAACAGGAAGCACCAATAATAAACAAAAGCTAAACATATTAGAATTATAAGAAAACCTACTGAGACAAATTAAAAAAAAAAGGCACTTTACTGTAGCTAGAGTCGATTGAATTGCACATTTATTGTGAATCCACTATTTTAAGAAATAACAAAAATATCCCATTCTACAATTATGCAAGCATAATGTTAAGGTTGCCTCAATGTACTTTTGGTGGGTTGCTAGAGAAGGCAAAAATTACTATAATTATTGTTATTATTATTATTATTATTGTTGTTGTTGTTGTTGTTGTTGATGATAAAATTAACACATGTTCTATGACTTTCTTCACAAATACACGGTCCTAGAGAACTACACAGCAATAGCTCTCCGAGAGTGCATTAGTTAGTAAAGGAGGTGATCAACGATACGCATTCAAATAATTTTGTTACGGATACAGTCAAAAGTAAAATAATAATAATCTTTTAAAGGCATGGGTTTGCACTTTAAAATTACAATAAATAAATAAATAAGTAATCCACTCAAATTCCAAAAATAAATCAGTGGATTTTCGGAAGTTTAGCTGATTGGTTGTCATGATATTTTTTGCCACTGCTTTGAAGAACACCTTATTTCTGCTATAGGTAAACACCCTCTCAAATGAAAGAATAAAAACTTAAGTTCTTCATTATAAACCAAAAAGAAAATTTGGAAGAGAAAGATAGAGAAAAAGTGATCCTGTATTGGATGCATAACACAGAACAAGGCTTCAAAGGACAATACTTGTATTGCATGACAAGGGGTCTTCCATTTCATACACAAAAAAAAGGATGCAGAGATCAGCTGCCCAAAATGATGGTTAGATATCTTGAGATATTTGAAAAACTTCATTTTACATGTAAATTCCATGAGAGCCACAAAAATACCTGCTTAAAGTGTGACAATTTCCACATCTCTACTGGAATTAAGAATAAGTAATTCATGCCTAAGGTCACACAAGACGCTTTCACATGCATGCACAATTATTTAAATTTGGAGTAGCTCTAGAATTTATGTGATTACTAGATATTTATAACTTACTGATAAAAAAAACTCAATAAAGAGGTCGCAAAACCAGAAAAAGTTTTAAATAAAATTGTAATAGAGATGTTCCGTTGAAGAAAATCACTATTCCTTTTCTTTTATCTTACTCCACACTATAGCGTCCAGAATATGAGGATCACACCCTTTCTCATTGTTCAAATACATTCAAGTTAACTGCCCTCAACTGAAAGTAATGGAATTTATTAATTAATGCCTGGCCACATTAACTACTAAAAACAAAGCAATTAGTATAACTATAAGATTTCAATCAGGATCAATATGTCACTTCAAAATCTCCATAAACAAGAGACACCTGTTCCAGACTTCAAGTGCAATGCACTGCCATCAAGTGGGTATTGAAGAGTAAATTACTATATTAAGGGTAACCAATGAATAACTACATATTATTCTTGGAGTCTCTGACTAATGATCAAATAGGTGAGGGTAATCAAGTAGGCATCTAAACAACTACCGCTTCCATGCCACTTTAACTTAGCCGCGCATAAAAAGGAAAGAAACAAATCAACATTATTATGAACACAATAAGAGGTCTAAGTAGTTACTACCTGTGGGATTACAATTGCCACATTTAGAACACCTATTGATAATCCTGCAACATCAAACCATCAGCATAAGCACTCTACTACTACATATGAGAAGACAAAAGCAAAACATCCAGGAATAGCCCACCTTGGCTGAGTCCTAGAGACTCAACATGTGAAGATATCAAGGCATAAGGAACACAGTAAGTGATCTGCAAAGCATTGTATCAAATAACACAAATCAATATTGTTAAAACAGAATTCTATCATAAAGCCACTGAAAGAATATTTGGATGAGGATGTCCGCACTGTCAACACCATTCTGATCTCTCTCATTGGTTCAGAAAAAGAAACAGTTTGAGAAGGTTAATTTGTTTGAAGCGAATATATCAACATCAAGTGCAAAAACTGTTATTAAAAAATATTTTAAAACTATAAAAATGCTTTTGCTCATCTTCTTTAAGTCAAAATCGGAGTCACGTGACCATGTTACTGTTGAATAGCTTGATAAAAATGGTTGGGCCAATTTCCAAACAACTTAAGCATTTGGGACAATCAGTGACTTAACATGGTATCAGAGCTTAGGTTAGGGGGCTCTTAGGCTCAAGTTTCTCCGTTTGCATTCTTTCTTTTGTTTATGTATGGATGTTTGCATCTCCACATGCAAGACGAGAGAGGGTGTTGAACAACCCGATATACATTGTTGTGCCCATTTTCTAACAACTTGAGTTCTGGGGACAATTGGTGACCTAACAGTTACTATTGCCTGCATACAGGTACGCCAGACCCCATATCATGGGGTAACCTGACATGGTGTAATCTACCAAGCCAAAATCAAACTGTATGGTTTTCCTCCGTACTATATTAATTAGACTTTTTCTCCTTGAATCTTGCATTTTTCTGACTTGAGAGAGATTTTGAGGATGACCACTAGACATAATTTTTTATATGTAACACTAGGACATATAATGTTATAATCTAAGATAAAATGGGTGAAATCAATGCAAAGTGACCTTGCATGGATGGACTGGTCAGGTGTTAGCAATGCATATTTTCACAACGGGAGACAGCTCTATTAAAGCATCTTAAAACATCTTGTCCTCTAATTCATTTGAGCAATGACTAGAAGATGACAAAAAACTTCTTAAGGAGAATAGAGCAACTTACAACCAAAGGAATGCCAAGAATTGCAAAAACTACTAGTGCAGCAGCTATAATACCATCTGGAGGTAGATCATCGCGTGCTTCATGCACATTGTTTCCTATGTGAGAAAGTATAAGCATTGATACAAAGCACAGAAACATAAGGATGTTTGAAATCCCCCATACAACACCAGCCCCCAACTTCCGGCACATCTTCTCCATGAACACAGAAGTTATTCCCAGAACCACTGAATTCAACATCAGATCAAATGCACCCATTCTGATTCCCCTATTATAATTATGTCCTTCATTTGGCTTGCCACCATAAATTTCCTGACCCATCCAATCAGTATCAAAGAGAAGAAATGGAAACCAGCCAAACCAAGTCGAAGCAGTAACAAGAAGGATAACCCAAACAAGACCTGAGAGATATCTAAAAGTTCCAAACAGTTGCCAGAAGAAAGCCTCTTGAGCATGACTTGACTGTTCAAGCATTTCTTCACGTAAGTGAGAGGGTCCATGGTTCAGTGGCAGCTCATTGGCAGGTGATATGCTTATATATGTAGTAATTACAATGAAAGCAATGTCAAGAAAGAAAGCAGACTTGAGATTGGCACAGTCAGCATTACAAGCAGAGGTGACAGTGAACGGAAAAATCTTGAACCAACAGCCATAGACAGTGAGAAATATGCATTTGCCACTCAATTCTGGTGGTGATCCTTACCTAAAATGGGAGAAAGTTGCAAAAATACAAACATCAATTTGCTGCTGCTGCTAGTTTTTTTTATACCAATATTTCTATATGGAACATGTTCGTGTGCTGGTGTGAAGGTGCAGAACTGCTGTTTTCTCAAAAGAAGACTATAAAAGCTCCAAAAAACTGGCATTTTGTCCAACGAAGAAATCCATCTTTCTCGTCTTTTGGGGAAATTTATATTAGTGGAGAACAAAATAAATAGAGCTTACCCATTCTATATGAATTCCTTCCTGTGATTTCCTTTGAAGAGAATAATAAAATGCGGCCTGATAGTGTTAGTTGTCTTTTAAATGTTATTGAGTCATTCTTTAGTTTAAATCAACAGGTGACAGCGGTCTGTAGGTTGAGCAGTTAAAGTAATTTACAATCCCTGAAGAAGAAGCAATTGACAAGCTTTCACTAAAATTCTAGTAGAATCAGGACTTCCTGCCTAATTAATAGCCAGATTCAATATGTAACCTATGTAATCCAGAGCACAACAGTGATTTGGAAGTTCAGCAGGATGTTTGAAGCAATTGCAACAGAACATTAATAAGGAAAGGAAGTAGAAAAATAAGAACATCCTACAAGGTTGTTTGTGAACTAGGAGATCTCCCAGACTGAAGAAGCCAATTGAAGGATAAAGCCTGGAGCTTAGCACTGCATCTCACCACAGTTATTTATAGACAAGACATAGGCTAAAAATTTGTTTATCTCTGAATTCAAAATTTACTAAATTTTCTTTGTTAAAGAAAGGCTTCTTGTGATCATTATCTTGATCTCAATATGTGAAAGCTATGAAGCACTGACACTTCAAAATAAGTGCCATATCTGTGTCGGACACACGGACACTACGGGGACATGCGGACACTTCGGGGACACACATGGGACACACCATATGGTGTCTCCCCTTAGGGGACACGCCGGAGGCACTTTGAGGACACACTAGGGACATGCCAAGTTGGCTTTTTCTCCATTTTATTTAGTATTTTTGATGAATGTTGAATGTTAGATGTTTATTATTTTTTTCTTAGATTTAAATATTTAATAGATCATCTATAGAAAAATATATAAACTGTAAGTGTTAGTTTAAAAGTGTTTTCTTAAAAAAAAGAAAAAGAATTAGAGTTAATTTTTGTTAATATTGATTGTTTCTAGATATAATATTAATTTAGATAACAAATAAAAAAGTATGAAAATATATTTATTGCCGTGTCCCCCGCCATGTCCGTGTCTCCATTTTTTTGAAATCACTGTGTCCGCATCTGTATCCGTGTCCATGCTTCTTAGTGTGAAAGAGCATGGAATGAAGAGAGAGGTACCACAATCTTTCTACACAACCATAGTGGGAGTAAAGCTGCAATGCAAGAGTTAATTCAACAGCAAGCCCTGGAATGATTGAAATTCTCTGTTGAGAATCGTCATTTTTGGCTCACCCCTTTCTACGTATTAGTAAGGGTCCTTTTCAATAAGGCTTGCACTACATTTTATTTGTTAAAGAAAGGCTTCTTGTGATCGTTACCTTGATCTCAAGATGAGAGAGGGGGAGAGAGGCCCACAATCCTTCTATACAACCATAGTGACCTTTCCCAGATCATGTTGTAAGCGGGTTCCTTTGGTTCCTTTTGGATTGGGTATGGATGTTTTCATGTCACGTCTTTCCCCAAACAGAGGACTAGAGGGTGAAGCAACCTAGTGTGGGAAGGGCTAGAGAAGTAAAATTGCCCAACAAAGAGCTCAAGTTGTGAAACTTTTCACCTTTCATTATTGTTAAGTTATGTACTTGACGGTATTAGTGTCATTATACTTATTCTCTTATTATTATAAATACAAGTCCTTAGTGAGATAAGCAATCTAATTAGGTTTTGTGCCTCCTCTTCCACAAATCTCTCTCTCTCTCTCTCTCTCTCTCTCTCTCTCTCTTAACTATTATGCTACAGTTTTAACTTTGTATCAGAGCAAGTTCTTATTCTTTGTTCTTCTATTATTTTATTTTATTTTTATTTTTATTTCTTTATTTTTTATTCCTTCTGCACCTGTCGCATAATGTAAAAAAAATCCCTACCATGATCGTCTAGGGTAGGGGGCTTCTCAGAAAAATTTTCAAAAATTTTTGTTATTGGTAGCCTAGTTTTTCCAATTTTTCTTTATGTTTTGGAAAAATCAGTGTTTTAAAAAGCTCTAGACGCATCGAGGCGCCAAGGTCACCTGGAGCCTAAGCGCCGAGGCACGAGGCGAGGCGCGTGCCTCACCAAAGTGAGGCGCAAGTTATAAAGTTAAGTAAAATATTAATATAGCACAATTTTTAACATAAGCAAATATTTAATATGTATGTTATTAATTTTTTTAATAAGAAGAGAAGAGAAGAAGAAAAAAAATAATTAATTTTTTTAATATATATATTATTTTATTTATTTATTATATTTTTTAAATAATGTGTTTCAATTAAATTTTTTATTTATTTTACATACATGTGTTTATTTTTTTTTATTACTATGTATAAATATATATTATATTTTATATATTATCTATAAGTATATTATATATTATATATATATGAATCAAGAAGGGAAAGAGAAACAGAAGCGAGAGAGAGATGGCGATCGCAAGACAGAAGCAAGAGAGAGATCGCGATCATGAGACAGAAGGCGAGAGAGAGCGATCGTGAGCTTGATAGAAACGAGAGAGAAGACGATGAAAGAAGAGAAGAGAAGAGAAGACGAAGCAGAGAGAGAAGAGAAGAAGCAGAGACGAACCTAAAGAAGACGAGTCTAGTCGATGTCAAAGCTCAGATTAGTCGATGGCGAAGCGCACAAAGCGTGCGCCTTGAGCCTAATCGAAAGGCGCACGCCTCAGTGCCTTACCTGCGCTTCTCGCAACTTGCCTCACCTCGCCTACTTTGAGCGCGGCCCTTGCGCCTCGCCTTGCTTAGCACCTGGGCGCACGCCTAGGCGCGCTTTTTAAAACACTAGGAAAAATAGGCCTATTTTTTCAATTTTTGTCTTTTGATTGTTTTTGCTTCAATCCAAACCTTGGGCTGCCTTCTCTAGCAGCCGATTGGGACTTTTCTAGGCTTGTTTACCATTGGTTGCTGTATCTGGATGGTGTTTGATTGATTTTCAGCTCCTCAGTGCTTTGATTGATTGCTTTTGGGTCTCCACAGGCTTGTTTTTGGTCTCCTACTTTAGTGTGATTGTTTTTTTCGCCCTATCTTTGCTGCTGTTGGGTTGTGGCTGGATTATTCTTTGGGTCTGCTCACATTGTTTAGGCGATGGCTGATGATGGTAAGACCCTTGTAAGTAGTGAAGTGAAAGAGTTCAATCCCCATGTCTCTCTTGGTGAACATTCCTCATGGCATGTCTGGTTACATCAAGGGAGTTACCACAGCTTCCAAAGAGGATGGATTAGCCCGAGATAAATGGCTTAAGGAGAATGCTCTTGTCATGACTTGGCTCATTAATTCTATTCATCCCAGTATTAGTCTGTCCTTTATTTTGATGGATACTGCTCATGAGATATGGACTGTTGTTGCTCAGATGTATTCCCAGCGTGGTAACGATGCTCAAGTCTATGAGTTGCTGAAGAAAATACGGGGGTTTGATTAGAAGGATATGTCTGTTGCCAAGTACTATGCTAAGTTAAGTAGCTTGTGGCAAAAACTCTATTATTATCAGAATTTCTAAGATGTTTGTTCCCAAGATGCTACTACCTTTCAGTAGATGGTATCCAAGGAACGGGTCTATGATTTCCTTACTGGCCTTAACATTGAGTATGACTAAATTCAGGTTCAGATTCTCGGTTGCGATCCTTTCCCCACTGTATGTGAGGTAGCAGGAAGAGAGCAGGCGTAGTGCTATGGTTCATCAACCTCTCCAAGATCGCTCTGCCTTGGCTGTTTCTTCTGCTCCTAAGGATGGCTCCTTCTCCAAGTTTGGGGTGAAGGTGGTAGTCTTGATCGTAGTCAGATTATATGTCATCATTATGGCAACGACCAGCATGATCAGGAACATTATTGGAAGTTGCAGTGTCATCCTCCTTGAGAGCAGGGTAGTGCCTGTGGTAGTACTAGTGGCCGTGGTGGCTCTGTTCGTTCTCAGGACAATCTCACTAAGTCTTTCACTAGCACCCCAGGAGATTCTGCAACCCTTTCCCATGATGAGTTGCACACTCTCAGGCGTCTGATGGCTCGACTTGATTCATCTGCTCTTACTTTTGACCCTCCCTTGGCTTCCAACTTTGCATCCACAGGTATTCCTACGAGTGCCTTGAGTGCGTCTTCTTCCCCTTCATGTCCTTGGGTCATTGATTTCGGTGCTACTAACCACATGACAAGTTTGTCTCATCTTTTCCATTCTTACTCTCCTTGTTCTGGCAAGGATAAAGTAAGAGTTGCTGATGGGTTTTTATCTTTTGTGTCTGGGACAAGCTCTGTTCATTGCTCTTCCTTGATTTCCATTTCTTCTATTCTTCATGTTCCCCAATTCTCTATTAATTTACTCTTTGTTAGTCGTATTACAAATTCGCTAAATTGTTCCATAACTTTTTATCCCTCTCATTGTGTTTTCCAGGAACTAGCTACAAGGAGAGCGATTGGCAGTGGTAAAGCATATGGGGGCCTTTATTTTTTGGATGTTGGCCTTTCTTCCCTTGGCTCTTGTCAATAGGCTCTTCAAGCGACTGGCACTTCTGCCCTTCTTCTATTACACCAGTGGCATAGGCGTTTAGGACATCCTTCTATTTCTGTTTTAGAGAAATGTTTTCCTACTTTAGTCAAAGATTGTCATAAAAATAATTTTCATTGTGATGCTTGTGAATTCGCTAAACATAAACGTTCTTGTTATCCTCCTATTAATAAAAAAAGTCTATTTCCTTCTATGGTTATTCATTATGATGTTTGGGGTCCATCTCGTGTTTTGTCTGTTTCTGCTTATCGGTGGTTTGTCACTTTCATTAATTGTTATTCTCGTGTGACGTGGGTTTGCTTACTATGGGCCAAAAATGAAGTTTTTTCATGTTTTCAGACAATTCATAAGAGGGTGCTTACTCAATTTGCTACCCCCATTAAAGTCCTCCGGAGTGACAATGGTACTGAATATATTGACGGTGCGTTTCGGCTTATCTTAAAGTGCATGGCATTCTTTATCAAACCAATTGTGTCAGTACCCCAAAACAGAATGGTGTTGCCGAACACAACAACCATCATCTTCTTGAGCTTGCTTGTGCTCTTATGTTCATGATGCACGTTCTTAAACCATATTGGGGTGATGTGGTCCTTAATGCTACATATCTTATTAACTGCATGCCTTCAAGTGTCCTCCAGTTTCAACGTCCCCTTAACCTTCTTCCTCACATGTTTGTTCACCTTGTTTCCCTTCCACCTAAGGTCTTTAGTTGTGTCTGCTTTGTCCATTCCCCTCAATCCATTCACAGCAAACTTGATCCCAAGGCCCAAGTGTATCTTCCTCGGTTATTCCTCTACCCCAAAAGGCTATCGGTGCTATGACTCTCACACTCGCAAGGTTTATGTTTCTATTGATGTTACCTTATGTGAGTCTCAGCCATTCTTCCCGTGCTCCTCTCTTCAAGGGAAGGTTTCTATTCCAAGAGATTGGTCTTTCGGATTTTATGTTTTCTCCTTCCAGTGGTTGTGAAGGGGACGGTGAGCCATGCAGTGAGGGGGAAGTGATTCCTTGTGTTCAGGGGGAGTCTTGTGATTAGGGGGAGACTAGTTGGCTGGATAGAACAGATCTCAAGATCTACTCTCGGTGACAGAAGGAACATGTGCTAGATGTGCTGCTAGGCCAATCATCTTCGTCTCCAGTTTCATCATCTTTGTCTCCTGTTTTAGGTAATTCGTCATTGGTTACTAATTCTCCTGTCCTTTCTAGTGATGCTCATAAAGTTGATTCAGATCTTCCCATTGCTCTTAGGAAAGGAGTTAGAACCTATACTCAACATCCCATATCTCATTTTGTGTCATATGATCCATTATCTCCATCGTAACGTGTCTTTGTTTCATCTTTGTCCTCTATATCTATTCTGCAGGGTTGGAAGGATGAGAGCACTGGGTAAAAATTGCACTTGGGAGTTAGTTTCTCTACCAATCCAAAAAAGGCCTGTGGTGTGCAAATGGGTGAAGTTAAGCAAAAAGCCGATGGGACCATTGAGAGATATAAGACGAGACTAGTTGCTAAAGGGTTTACTCAGACCTACGGCATTGACTATCAGGAGACTTTTGCTCCAGTGGCCAAAATGAATTCCATTCGTGTCCTTTCTTGTGCAGCAAATCTAGGGTGACCATTACAGCAATTGGATGTGAAAAATGCATTTCTTCATGGAGATCTAGAGGAAGAAGTATATATAGATGTCCCTCTAGGTTTTCTTCTTCAGCTACTGAAGGGAAGGTTTACTGGTTAAAGAAGGCCTTGCATGGGTTGAAACAATCCCCTAGGGCTTGGTTCGACAGGTTCCTTAAGGCGATGCTCAAATTTGGGTATAACCAAAGCCATGTAGATCATACTTTGTTCATCAAACAGTGTAGAGCTAGAGATCACTATCCTTATCGTGTATGTGGATGGACATTATGGAGACAGACGATGATGAAGAGGAAATGTCTAACATCAAAACTCAACTTTCCATGAAAGTTGAAATCAAAGATCTTGGTCCCTTACGGTGCTTTTTGGGGATTGAGATTGCAAGATTAGAGAGGGGCATCTTCATTTCTAAAAGGAAGTATATCTTGTACTTGAGGAAGTAGGCATGCTGGGGTGTAGCCCAGTTGATTCTCCTATAGAGGCTAATCATAGGCTCAGTAGTGACGGAGATCATGTGGACAAAGGGAGGTATCAAAGGCTTGTTGAAAGATTGATATACCTCTCTCATACCAAGCTAGATATTGCATATGTTGTTGGCCTTGTTAGCCAATAGATGCATGATCCTCGAATGGGGCATTTGGATGTCGTTTATAGGATCTTAAAATATCTTAAATCAGTGCCTGGAAAAGGCATCTTGTTCTCTAATCATGGTCATTTTTAGGTTAGAGGCCTTTACCAATGTAGATTGGGCTAGTGCTATTGAAGATAGAAGGTCTACCACTAGCTATTGTACATTTGTAGGGGGGAATTTGGTAACTTGGTAGAGTAAGAAGCAATCAATTATTGCCAGATCGAGTGTGGAAGCGGAGTATCGTGCCATGGTGCATGGCATTTGTGAGTTGATGTGGCTTAAAATTTATACTAGCTCATCTCGGGTTGTTGAATGATGGTCCTATGCGACTATATTGTGATAATAAGGCCACTATTAAACATTGTTCATAATCCAGTTCAGCATGATAAAATTAAGCACATCGAGATTGAAAGATATTTTATCAAGGAAAGTGTCTAGTGGCATCATTTGTTTATCTTTTGTCACATCTAAAAATCAGTTAGGTGATGTGTTTTACCAAGGGGTTATAGGGAGTAAAGTGTTTCATCCTATTGTGTGCAAGTTGGGTATGCGAGACATCTATGCACCAACTTGAGAAGGAGTGTTAAGTTATGTACTTGAGGGTATTAGTGTCATTGTACTTATTCTCTTATTATTATAAATACAAGTGCTTAGTGAGGTAAGAAACCTAATTAGGTTTTGTGCCTCCTCTTCCAGCAAATCTCTCTCTCTCTCTCTCTCTCTCTCTCATATTCAACTATTACGCTACAGTTTTAACTTTATAGAAAAACAACCAAGTCATTCGGTTGAATGAAACTTAATTTAGGACAAGCCCGTCTCGCTCTCTCTCTCTCTCAACTATTATGCTACAGTTTTAACTTTATAGAAAAATAACCAAGTCATTGAGTTGACTGAAACTTAATTTAGAACAAGCCCGCCAAAGAGGAACAATTCTCATTACCATGTACTATAATGATATTGAGTTTTAGAGAATTTAAGACTTGAGATGCCTGATTCAGCCTTAATCTTAGGAGGTGAAAATTGAAATTCCAGCACACTTTTTCTTGGAATTCCAACAACCTATTACCTCTACAATCAAGCCACTCCATATTGCGTTGCATGTCAACCAGGCAAAGTCACCCTGGACCAAACCATTTAGAGAATACCAAGGCACAAGTCCGATCAACAAGCTTTATTTATGCTTGCGTTCATAAAAAATAAAATAAAATAAAATAAAATAAAAAGAAGCTTCATTTATGCTTTTGAACATCAAAATAACAAGATTTGACAACAAAGTCTCTAGGCTCCATTTGGATGGCAGGAATGAAATCCCATTGGCAAAAATGAGATTGATTAGTAATGAAATACTTAGTATTATTATTCCATTAATGCTGAAAGACAAGAGTTGCATAAAAATTGGGTAATGAGGCCACTTAATCCACAAATTTGAATTCGACAACAAATAGAAACTAATTTTATTACTTTGGTAACTAAAAAGAGAGTAATTTTGTCACATAGAAGTTTTTTAAGTTGGGAGCACCTTGGGGAGCGCTATGTATTATGTGTGTATATAATTTCAAATAAATAAAAAATATAGCAAGATTTATTTATTTTTGCTTTATTCAAATATATTAAAGTTCATCAATTCCACTGCCAGACAAAAATTTTAAAATATATATATCATTACAAAACAGGTCATCACCTATACAAAATATCATTAATTCTTAGTCATCTAAAAAGACTTAACAGTCACAAGAGCTTTCACTTTTAATTCCCAAAATAAAAAAATTAAAAAAAGGGCAAAAAACAAAGGTAACAAACAAAAGACTACTATGCCTAACACCAAAATAATTTTCACTACTTCTGCCTTTTGCCACGTGCTTTTTCAAGCCTCCTTTGTGCTGCTACTTGCTCCATTGAAGACCCTCGAGAACTTGGAGGTGGACATGATGAAGATTTAGAAGCCAATGTTGACATGGTTGAACATTTGAAGCTGCAAGAATGACATCATTTTCATTGTCTGAAAGTGATCTATTATCTCTTTATTCTATTGTCATGATATCTTGTTCTATGTTGGCGTCTTTTGGATACACATCCTAATTTTCAAAAATTTTCATAATCCTCCTTATATCTTGACAAGAATCTGTGATTGTACTGTACAAAAACTAACTTTTCAGCTGGATCAACATCTAACTTATTCTTTTTCACATTATGAATGTAGGAATAAGTACTCTCTTCACAAGAAATATTCACAATTTGAGATAACACCTTTAGTGCAAAAGAGTACAATTTAGGTGCTGCTTTACCATATAAATGCTACCATTATAGTGCATTAATAGTTCCTCTACCATTCACTACTTGAGGTTGTGAAAAAACACTTTTGCTACTAACAAAATCAATAATTTGTTGTCTTATAATAGCAACTTCAATTGGGTCACAAATCATTTTTTTAATTTCCTCAAGATACCCCTTTTGCACCTCGCGTCAAAATGGGTATTTTTATTTTTTTTTGTTTCTCACAGGGTCAGACTTTGAATTGTGTAATACTTGGAAACAATAACATATGTTAGGCAATACAAACGGATGTTCATCTCATCCCATCTTTCCACCACAATTTTATGAATCAAATCACAAACCACATGATTATTTGAAAGTATATATTTTATGTTCGCCAACATGGCATCCATTAACTCATATACCTCTCCAATGAAAGCCTTATCAGAATTGACAAATTTGAGGATCTTATATATATGTTTTGTGATGTTAATGACCTTTTTTTATTTTCTCCACAAATTATCATCCAAAACATTTTGGTGGACAATGTCATTCTAACCTGGAGATGTGGTACCTTTCTTTTTCTTTTTCTTTTTTTTTCAAGTTTTCCCATTGTTCGATTACAGAAGCAACCTGACCAGACTATATGAGAATACGTACTGAATTATCCCTCTAGGAGCCTTGCAATTAGAGACATTTTCAGTAACAACTTGGATCTCATTGGAGTATCCAACAAATTTGATTGCTTTAAACAACAAATCAACAATATTTGTAGTATTTTTCTCCTTTGGAGAAACATCATGTCCATTAATAAAAATGGTTTTACCAATAGAAACAGCCATGATGTTAATTAAAGTTTGATTCTTTAAATTTGACCAACCATCAGAAACAATGGAAACTCAATATGTGCTCCAATCTTGAAGTAAAGGGTTAAAGGCTTGTTGAACCTTGCATTGTTCTCTATCCAACCAGTTGGTCCCAACCTTCTCATAATTAGCAGACTTTATCCTTTTTGAAGCATTATTAATACCAGTAACCATATGTGCCCACCATGAATACCTCACAACATTAAAAGTAATGTCATTACTATAAAAACAAGTATGAACATCCTTTTGCATTGCCTAGCATATGTTCTTGTTGCCAAGTATTACACAAATCAAATTCTACCCCAGGTGGTGTGAGAACGAAAAAACCGATTTTGACATGGAGGTGCAAAAAGGGTAGCTTGAGGGCAATGAATTTGTGATTCAATTGAAGCTGCTTTTATTAGATAACAAATTAGTGATTTGATAGTAGCAAAGGTGTTTTTCACAACCCTAAGAAGTGAATGATAGAACAACTATGAATGTACTATCTGTGAGAATACTAGGTTAGGTTTATATATATGGTAGTGTTTCCTTTTCTGAGGGATTGTATAGGTGTATATATATGGCAGTGTTTTAGGTTTATATATATGACAATATTTTTTTTTTTAGTCTTAGGGTTAGGTTTACTATATAATCAGATGTATTCTTTGTATTAGAACACAAGTTGTATATATAGATTATTCAAAAATACTTACATGGTATTAGAGCTTGGCTTGAAACCCTAGCTTGAAGATTCGAAACCCTAGTAGCCGTAGTGGGTTTGCTCCATCTGGTTTTTTGTCTGACTCAAAGGTTTCGTCTAGTTCGAAGACTATTCAAAGTCAACCCAGAGCTCTCTACCTCTCAGTTCAATCGCAACTCCTTGTCGCGACTTATCTGCTACGAATCGCGATTGATAATCGTCGATTCGTGATACCACTGGTTCGAATCAACCCATCTCAGTTGGGTCTAGTTCGTCTGCTTCATTTGATCATCTGGTTCGACTCTCTCCTTCTTCTCTGCCTTATCAACATCGCGACTTCTGGTTCTAGTTCATGACCTTGGTTCTTTCTCTCTCTGCTCATCACGACTTATGGTTTATTTCACTTTAATCCATCCCTGGTTTATTACAATGTTGGACACCAAAATTCACACTATCAGTTGTAAACTCACTGGTTCCAATTATATTTATTGGGCCAGTGTTATGAAGAATTTTCTTCTTGGTTAGAAAAAATGGAGTTATGTTTTCGGTTCAGTTCCTCGTCCATTGGATCCAAAGAAGGAAGGATATCTGACTTCCTGTGATACTTGGGATTATGACAATGCCCAAGTCCTGACATGGTTTCATAATTCTGTGGATGACCGTATTGAGATGATGTTTTCTAAATACAGTACTACCAAGAAGGTATGAAATTATTTACAGAGTGTTTATCAGCAGTCCAACTTTGCCAAGCAGTATGAGTTGGAAACAGCTATTTAGGGTGCTCATCAGCGAGATCAATCTATTCAGGACTTCTATATTGAAATGATAGGTCTCTGGAATCAGTTGGCTTTTATGGAACCATCTAGCCTCAAGGTTCTAGATGCTTATATTGAGTTTGAGGAACAGGGTCAATTAACGGCTCTCTCTCCTCAATATAAGGCTATCCGTTGTGGCATTCTTCACTGGTCTCCTCTTCCCTCTGTGGATGTTATTGTTCATGAGCTCCTCTCCGAGGAAACCCGTCTTAAGACGGCCAGTCAGACTCTGTTTTCATTTGTCTTCCTGGCTCCTGACCAACCTCCACTATTGTCAACCCCACCTCCTCATCAACTTTTGGCCACTACAAAGCCCAAGAAAGAGCCCCTGGCTTCCGATGAGTGTGCTTTTTGCCATCAGAAGGGCCATTAGAAGTACAACTGTCCGAAGAAAGGCCGTGCGACTTCTCAGCAGTCTCAATCATAGTCCCGAGCTCCTACTCAAAATAACTTTCGGCCTCCTGCCGCTTATACAGCATCTACTCCAGCTCCAGATCCTGACTTGGCTTCCCCAACTTTATTCCCATTACTATTAATACTGCTAATGGGTCTGGTATGTCTGTTCTGTCTATTGGGTCTGTCTTACCCTCTACCATGTTTGTAGTTACTATTCCCTCTATTCTTTATGTTCCTCAGCTATTTGTCAGTTTATTATCTATCAGTCAACTTGACACTTCTGGTTTTGATGTTATTTTTTCCTCTTCTATCTGTTGTGTACAGGATCGAATGTCTAAGAAACAGATTGGGACTAGCTATAGAGTTGGAGATCTCTATGTGGTAGAAAGCTTGCATCTCCCTCTATCCACCTCATCAATTGCACTTTCCTCGTTTCAGTTAGATTCTCAGTCGAGTCAATTTTATTTATGACATTCTCGCCTTGGTCATTTGTCTGTTGACTGCTTACGGTCTTTTGCTTAGTCAGAAGTATTGGGTAAAGTTTCTCCTAGTCAAATTGATGAATGTCGGGGGGTGTAAACTTGTCAAAATGTCCGCTTTACCATTTAACAAAAATACTTCTATTTCTGTTTCTTCTTTTTCTCTTGTGCATACTGATGTCTGAGGACCCTCTCCTGTTCTCACTAAAGGGGGTTCTGCCTATTATGTGTCTTTTGTTGATGATTGCACCCGCTATACTTGGGTTTATCTTATGGCTTATAAATCTGACTTCTGCCAAATATACCATACATTTCAGTCTATGATTACTACACAGTTTTGGAGAATATTTTAAAACTGAGTTTTGTGAGCATCTGGCCAATTTAGGTACCGTTCACCAAACTTCCTATACTAATACACTTGCTTAAAATGGTCATGCTAAGCGTAAACGCCGTCATCTTCTTGAAACAGTTAGATCTCTCCTTCTTTCTACCTCTGTTCCGGCTCCCTTTTGGGGGAAAGCCGTTCTTATCTCTACTTTTCTTCTCAACCGTATGACTACCCCCTTACTATCTGGTCGTTCTCCTTATGAGGCACTGTTTTCCCAACTTCCAATTACTCTCTCCTTTATGTTTTTGGGTTTGCGTGTTTTGTCCTTCTTTCCCGGAAAGATAGGGCAGATCTTAGTGCCTGGTCTGTCCTATGTGTCTTTTTGGGTTACAGTCTTACTTAGAAAGGCTATCGCTATAACGATCCTGTTTCCCGTCACCTTTATGTCTCCTACCATGTTGCCTTTTCAGAACGTCTAGCTTACTTTCAGCTTCCGCCTCTCACGGCTCCAATTTCTAAAGAGGATTTGGTTCACGTTGATCTATTTCCTTCTGATGTCCCTCCTGATGGGTACATTTCTACTGTTCCCCATGAGCTTGTTCCCTCTTCTCTTCCTAACTCCCCTCCTGCTGAGTCTCTCTCCACTGTACCCTATGAGTTTGTTACATCCTCTCCACCTTCTCTCCTGCCGGTTCCTTCTCCCCCTCCATTGTTAGTCTATTCTCGTCGCAAGGCTCTCCCTCTACCAGTTGTCTCTACCCCTGCCGTTGATCCCCCTACCTCTAACGATTCTAATCTCGCTAACCGTAAGTATCCCCTTCGCATCCGTTAACAGGTAGTCAAACTTGATTTTGCTAAAACATGCTTTCCTCCTTCCTACTGTACATTTTTGTCTACTATACACTCCTTTTCAGAACCTCAGTCTTACAAAGAGGCCTGTCAGGATCCTCATCGGATTCAAGCTATGGAGGATGAGTTGTCTACTTTACATAAAACTAAAACTTGGGAGTTGGTTCCTTTGTCTGCTAATAAGAATCTGGTTGGTTGCAAATGGGTCTACAAAGTCAAGACTCATTTTGATGGTTTTTTTAAGAGCTACAAGGCTTGCCTGGTTGCCAAGGGTTTTCTCCAAGAGTATGGTATTGATTATGTAGAGACCTTTGACTCTGTTGCCAAAATGACTATTGTTCGTACTTTGATATCTGTCGCTGCTGTTCGTCATTGGCATCTTTGTCAGATGGATGTTAAGAATACTTTTCTCAATATTCATCTCGCTAAGGAGGTTTACATGCGTCCTCTTCCTGGCCTTCACCATTCCTCTGGATAGATTTGTCGTCTTCGGCGTGCTCTGTATGGTCTGAAGCAATCTCCTCATGCTTAGTATGATCGCTTTCAGACTGTTGTTACTGAGCTTGGGTTTCATCCTTCTGCTCAGGACTCTGCTTTGTTTCTCTTTCACACCTCTACTGGGTTTGTTGCCTTATTATTATATGTGGCTGATATGATTATTACTAGCTCTGATTCTTCTGCTATCTCTGAGGTCAAGCAACATCTTTTCCTCACCTTCGAAATGAAGGATTTGGGCCCATTGCAGTACTTTCTTGGTATTGAGGTGACTTCTTCTCCCACGGGCTACTTTTTGTCTCAGACCAAGTATGCTAATGAAGTTATTCACCGTGCTGGTCTTACTGACACTAAGATTGCTGATACCTATTGAGCTTAATGTAAAACTTAATACTATTGATGGTGTTCCTCTACTGATCTTACTTTCTATCGGGAGCTCGTGGGTTACTTAGTCTACCTGACGGTTACTCATCCTGATCTTGCCTATGCTGTTCATGTAGTTAGTCAGTTCATTTCTACTCCTCATTCTACACATTAGGCTACTTTAGTTTGGATTCTTCACTATCTTCGCGGTACTCTCTTCCAAGGATTGTTTTTGTCCTCTACTTCTTCCTTGATTTTAATCGCCTATGCTAATGCTGATTGGGCGGGTGATATTACAAATCGTAAGTCCACTTCTGATTTTTATATGTTTTTTGGCGATTCCTTGATTTTTTGGAAAAGCAAGAAACAAACTGTAGTTGCTCGTTCTATTGCTGAAGCTGAGTGTCGTGCTATGGCTCACGCTACTGCTGAAGTTGTCTGGCTTCGTTGTCTTCTCTCTGACTTGGGCGTCTCTCAGTCTTCTCCGACCTCCCTCTATTGTGATAACCGTAGTGCTATTCAGATTGTCCATAACACTGTCTTCCATGAGCGAACAAAACACATTGAGATTGATTGTCACTTTGTCCGTCAGCATCTGCAGTCTGACTATATCTCACTTCCTTTTGTCACTTTGGCTCTGCAACTTGCCGAATTTTTTACCAAGACTCGCACCACTGCTCGGTTTTAATTTTTTCTTGGCAAACTCTTAAGCCTTGTTTGGTTTGTTTTTTAGAAAAATTTTTGGGAAAAATTCTCTACAAACAAATTTTCAAGAGTAATCAAACCAAACAAATTTTTTCAAAAAAAATCTCAAAATTTTGTTTGATTACCTACTTTTCAAAATCACTCTCTCTCTCATACACATCAAATCAATCACTTTTTTTAAAACTCCCTCCCCAAAACAATTTTCCAAAACCATTTCTGAAAAAAGGCAAACTAAATAAGTTTTTGTACTTTTTATCTCAAAAACTACTCTACAAACACAAACCAAACAAAGCCTTAGTGTTTTCTGCTACAATACCTTAAGTTTGAGCAGGAGTGTGAGAATATTAGGTTAAATTTATATATATGGCAATATTTCCTTTACTGAGAGATTGTATAGGTGTCTATATATGGCAATGTTTTAGGTTTATATATATGGCAATGTTTCCTTTTTAGTCTTAGGGTTAGGTTTACTATATAATCAGATGTATTCTTTGTATTAGAACACAAGTTGTATATACAGATCATTTAGAAATACTTACACTATCATGGTGGCATTTATATGGTGCGGCAGCAGTTGAATTGTACACTTTAGCATTGAAGGTGTCATCTCAAAGTATGAATGCTTGTGCAGAGAGGTGTTGAAGTACTTATTCCTACATAATAATGTGAAAAGGATAAGTTCAATGTTGATCAAGCTGAGAAGTTAGTTTTTGTACACTACATTCACTTTCCCTTGTTAAGGTATAGGGAGGTGTATCCAGAAGATGTCAAAATAGGATAAGAGATCATGGAAATAGAAGAAAGGGATAATGTATCACTTTCAGATAGTGAATATCACTCTTGCAGCTTCAGATGTTCAACCATATTTAACATCGGCACCTTCATTTTCATCATGTCCACTAAGGCTATTCAAATAACCAAGTGCTCAAATTAATCTGACTGAATTGGCTTGACCTAATCAAAAACGATCGGCTTCGTCCAAATGCTTGGTCGGTCTCAGTTACACAATTTGAAGAAAATATAATAGGCGATCAGTTGTCAATTTTAGTCTAAAAATTCTAGTTTTCGTGCTCTGGTGGGTCTTCGAGATCCTTTCAATGAACTTATTTGAGTAGTTTTTTCTTTGCCATTGCCTGAGACTTATGATTTTTTGAATCCAATTGCGGATGTTATGCTAATCATATTTGTGGCCTTTTCTTTTTTTGTTCTTCTTTAAGCCTAAAATCCGATCAAATCTAATCAACTGTAAATACAAATAAGGCTAATGTATACATGTAGCATAATAGGAATGAGAAGTGGGATTACCCTCTATCTCTTAAATCATCATTAGTCTCTGATACACTGTCTTCTCAGCTTTCTCTTTAATTTATTCACTTTTTCTTCTTTTTTGTTTCCTCATTCAACTTTTAACTTATAGGCCACCATTTTCTTTGTAACTTTCATCCCACCATTCTCTCTCTCCAAAACTCCATCTCAATTTTCACCCATTCCCTTTGAAACTACACCTCCCTCATTTATCCTTTTCACCAATCTCCTTTACCAAACCCCCATCTAGTCTCCCATACCCTCTACTCATGGCAAAAATGCAACAAATCACGACAACTGATTACACTGCAAAAATTTAACATATCTGGGATCTAAGATTTGAGATTTCCACTTTTGCAACAAAAAAACAATAGACTGGAGATCACTCATGGTGACGACCACAGGGAAATAAAAAATAGTTTGTCTCCCTCTCTTCATCTCTCATTCTCACTTTTCTGGTTCACTCAGAGAATGAAACTGACACCCAACCAAAACTGACTGTTTAACCGAATGTGTTAACTTGGTTGATTTTGAACTTTAAGTCGGTCAACAATGCCTAAAAAACGTCTCTCACCCGAAATATTCGGTTTTGTTGACCAGTTAAGGGGAAACCCAACTTGTGAACACCCCTAATGTCCACCTCCATGTTATCAATGTGTTAAATGGAGCAAGCAATAGCACAAAGGAGTCTTGAAAAAGCATGTGGCAAAAGGCAGAAGAAGTGAAATATTTTGTTGAGTTAGGAATTGTAATATTCTGATTTTTACCTTAGTTTTTGGCTTTTTTAGGGGAGAATTATAGGCTCTGTTATTAGAATCATACGATTCGCAATTCGAATTGTACGATTCGATTTGATTCGATTCGGTGGGTAATTGATACGAACAGGTTGTATGAATCGCAAATAGCTATGAATCGTAGGTCAATCGGTGAATGGCGAATCGATTCGATTATCTAAAATCAATGTTTGGCTCCTCTTTTGATTTTTTATTGTTGGAAAAGCGTTCACAAAGCCTTTTTAAAGTCTTTAGGATTACTATATGCCATCTTTTGACTTTCTCCCTCCCTATTTACTCTCAAATACTCAAACCTTAGCCCAAAAAAATGAACTTTCTCTCTCTACAATATTCTAAGCTTACATATTCAATTTTATCTAAATATTTGCATTTACAAAATGAATATTTTTAAGGCATCAAAAAAGATTTTTGAAAACATTTGAAGATTTTGATTTTTTAACCTTGTAAAAAGTTAAAAACATTGTTGTTGAGTTATTGTTGCTTAGAAATTGAAAGTTTGTCTTATTTGCTTTCTTTATCAAGAATGATTGATAAGAAATAGTATCTAAAAGCAAAAAAGTGAAGTGGTAAACATGGGAACCCATGTTAACTTCTTACCCAGACCACATGATCATCATTTAAAATAATATTTTCATTGATTTAAGTCTAAATATTTCATATTTATTAAATATTTAATATAAAAGTGTGTACATATGTTTTTCTATATAATTTAAAAAAGGTGACTGAATCTTTACAGTTCACGATTCAATTCGATTTGCGATTCGATACAATAACATTTCGATTCACAATTCGAATCTCAATTTGATAACTATGATTATAGGAATTAAGTGAAAACTCTTGCCACTACTAAGTTTTTTTGTCTTATTGGATTAGATGACTAAGAATTAACGATATTTTGTATCAATGATGAATTGTTTTGTAATAGAAATCTATTACTTTTCCATCTAGCAATATAAGCAGTGTACTTTAATATTTTCCAATAAAGTCACACCCAAAAAGAAATGTATTTTTTAATTATCTTAAATTATAAATATACATAATACATAAGAGATCCCCGAGGCGCTTTCAATTTAAGAAACTTCCATGTGCCCATGATCCTGCTCCCCCTCCCATCCCCGCCTCCGCTTCGTACTATTAAGTATTACATCAAGAATTGACAAGAGGCCGGCTTTTCTAGTGCGAACAAACCTGCAGTGTTCTTCACTCTACCTCTTTCAATAAACCTCATCAAAGTTTCATACACAAACACGTCATTACTAAAAAAATACAATAAAATTGAAAAGTTGATCTAGGAAAAAAAAATACACAACTTCCAATTCAAATAATACGAAAGAGTTCAAAATCTGAAGGGCAAATTACACTTTGCACTCCTGTACTTTATATGCAATCCTACTTTGCCCCCTAACCTTTTAATTGTCGCAGTCCACCTCCTAAATTTTGAGTCAAGTTGCAATTAAATTTTGTTTTATAACCTCGTCTCAAAAACTAACAAAGGGAGAGTGTAGGGACTAAAGTGAAATTTTGGTAAAAGTATAGGGATGCTAAAGACTAAAGTGGCGATACTAAAGTGAGATTTTGGTAAAATTACAGGGTGCTAAGTGTAATTAATACTTTTATGTGGCTGTTCTCCATTGACTTTCGAAATGACCTTAGCTAAATGGGTCAAATTGTCACTTTACTCGAAGTTTGGGGACAGGTCAAGGGACAAAATGGAATTAGACATAACGTGTTCGGGTGCAAAGTGTAATTTACCAAAATCTAAACTTCAACTTGAGAAAAATGAGAAACCCATATACTTTTAAGAAGGTTGTGTCCACGATTATTGTCATCTTCAGTAAAATGAGAGATTTCTTGTTCTTCTCAATTATAATCATGGAAGACCACCACCTCTGACTTCTCTTCCCCACATCACACATCCCCATAATTCACCCTATACCCACTCTCTCTATTCAATCTTGTATAACCCCAAAAGTCTTGCAAACCAATCTCGCACGAGAGGAGCTCTCTTTTCTCTCTAGTGTCGCTTACACTATCATCTGTTTGTCACCTAGTCATGTAGTTTTTCTTAAAAACTGTAACACCAAAAAATGATTTGAGGCAAAGTGAACTACTTTTAGTAGTTTAAAGTGTCAATTGTTAAAATTGACAATTCAGAATAAAAGGCCTTGCAAGTTGAAGTAGGTAATCAAAATATAGTAGTTAAAAACATTACTTTCCAGTTTCTAATAATCAATTTTTTCATCTTATTTTAACTTTTTTTGTCTCGTACCAAACATGCTGACACATTATTAAAAAAAAATAAAAACAACCACACACAGACACCAAAAAAAAAAAAAAAAAAAAGCTATAATCAACCCCATTAAACTCTGCCAATCAAGGCCCAAAGTAATACAAGTGTGATAGTTTGAGAGAGAAAATGAATATTTGTGTCAAAAAATTATAATGTCATTAACAATTTGGAACAAACTTAAATCCTGTGACACAAACAGAGTCGAGCCGAATATTGGAGTGTTTGAGCTCGGCTCACTAAAAATTAGTTGAGTTAGAGTTCAAGCCCAGCTCAAATCAAGCTCGAGCTTATTTTGTCAATCGACTCAACGCAAATCGATTAATAAACAAGCCATGCTCAAGCAGAAAAAGATAAAACTTATGATAAGTGCATTAAGAGAAAGAATACATGTTTACGAGCAAAATATAACAACGTCCAAAATGTGTGTTTGGAAGCCTTTAACACCTGTTAGGCGAAGATTTTACCATTAAGAAAAAAAAATCTCACGTTATTAATAAATCTTATCAATCAAATAAGTAAAATTACATAAACACCAAACATAAACACATAAATAAAACAAATTAATGAAAATTTATTTGAGATAATATTAAAAACAAATATTAATTTACTATATCATTATGCATGAGCCTATTCAAGCCGAGCTCAAGTTTGGATCTACTCAAGCTCAAATCAGTAAAGAACCCTAAAATTTGCCGAGTCGAGCTCAAAAGAGATTTAAATAAGCTAAAACTCAATCTATTCATATTGGTTTGCAGCCCTAGTCATAATAAAATAAAATAATTTCAACAACAATTTAACAGAACCCCAAAAAATATGAAGCAATATTAATATCATATAGAAAAGGAGGGCTTACCGGTGGGATCAGCAAGCAGAGCCCTACAAGGTCCCTGAGTCATATTATTAGCAACATCCAGCAACCAAAACCCTACCACAAAAGCCGCGATAGCTCTCACCTTCGATTCACCTGTGTCACCAAACAACCACCCAATATCAGCCGAGAATCCGATAATGAGAACCGCCGGTACTATCGAAGCTGCTCCGGCGACGATGAACGGTCTGCGGCGGCCGAACCGGCTGGTGGACCGGTCGCACAAGTGGCCGACCAGAGGCTGGACGAAGAAACCGGAAAGCGGTCCGCAGAGCCAAATCACGCTGGCATACTTGTGGGGGATTCCGAGCTCCTGTACGTATGGTGTTAAGAGAGAGAGCTGTAGAGCCCATCCGAACTGTATGCCACATGCAGTTGAGGCCACTCTCAATAGCTTTTTGAGAGGGACTCGAGGTCGGACCGGATCTTGGACCGCCGGTCTAGGCCGGGCTCGGCAGCGATGGCCTTCCGGCGCCGTCATTACACTCGGTTTTTGTCTTTTTCTCTCTCTGTGTATATACATACGTATATGTAATGTATGTATAGAATGTGGGAGGAAATAGGGAACGAGACGTGAGGTGGCGCTTCGGTAAGCCACGGTGCCTGGTGTTCGGATTCTATGCGTTCGATTAGGGGCCAGAAAATTGCCTTTACCTGTATGGGATTTTTCAGGTAAGATTGCTCTTCTCTCGCATTTAAATTTTAATAATTTAAGAGAGTTTGACGGTTTAAAAGGTTGATTTAGTGTTGCTTGGAATGATTATATATTTTTTTATTTTTTTTTAAAATATGTACAGAGAAATAGGTAGGTGATGTGCCTTAAAAAATATAAAAAAATAAAAAAATGTGTTGCCAAACAATCTCATAAGAAAACCTTCGGTATGAAAAATAAAATAAAAATTAATCTCATAATTGTAATATATTTTTATTTAATTGTATTTGTCTTTACTAAAATGGATAGTTTATTTTTAAAATCATATATGTGGTCCCTTTTTTTAGACAAATGAAAATATTATGATTATCAAATTGATTTAATTTTTTTCGTAAATGATATACATTGAGAATTTTATATAATGAATAATTCGAATCATCGAAATTTAAGAGAGGCTCAACCTTTTTAGTTATTAAGATATTGAAAATGTGCAAAAAAATGTTTTCAAAATGTATAAAAAAGGGGAAAGGCTTCTCCCCATTTGAGAAAATCAACTAGAGGTATTGTTGGGCCTCCATTAGCCCACCACGAAGCCCACATGATGATCTGAATCGTTAATGTATAGGGTTCGTCGAGTACTTTATCTCTACAAAAAATCACGTTGATCAGATATCGATGACCACTTGATCATATTACATTTGTGTCAACAATGTATTTTTAAATCATATTTACCATTAACACAAATGTGATCTGATTAAGTGGCTATCAATATCTGACTTTTTTGATTTTTTGCAAAGACGAAGTAATCAACAAGTCCTACATATGGAACGGTTTAGATCATTGATGTAAGCTTCGTGGTGGGTTCACAAAAGCCCACCAACAACATTTTCTAGTTTAATTTCAGACCGTAGAGCTCTCCTATACAAAATATATATATATATATATATGGTATTTTCAAATTCATAAAATATATTTGAATTTAGTAAAAAATGGTTTGAAATCAATTCTTTTTTTGTTTTTTCTCCTTGTGTCCTAGACAATATCAAATGCTAGGAATCGCATGGGGCATTACTCATGAATCCATTTCTAAAACCTTGATTACTATATAATGTAAATGTGGATGATTTTATCAATATTGATGAATTTACTACACAACATGAGCCAATTGGCTCTCTTACCCCTGTTGTTGCATCATCATTATTATTTAAAGGGTTTAGTGTTTGGAAGTATTTTGGTAGAATAACTAACACTCTTTTGGATGGTAAAATTGAATTGAAAGCAAAATGTAAATTTTTTGCGAAGAGTCTTAGTGATTCATCAAAATGTTAAATGTTGCTTTAAAACAAAGAAACATTGTACATTTATTTTTTCAATCAATGACAATTGGAGGAGTAGTTGCACCCGAAGAAGATGATTGGGCCCACGTAACTTTTCTAAAAAATTTTGATCAATTAACAAAATTATTTTCATTTATATATATACCTACTTGTATATTTGTTTTACATTAATTACCAAAAATGATGATGTTTTTAAAAACTATTTTTTAAATGAAATATATTTTGACATTATTACTGTAATGAAGGAAAATTTTGAAAAATATTTTGATCCATTGTATCACATTTTTGGTTTGGCCATCGTAATTGTTCCTTGGTGTAAAGACATTGGTATACTAACTATTTTGCAACTTATTTTTAGTAACGAAAATCAATTTGTGCCTATTATTGAAACACTTCAACAATTATTTGAGGAATATAAGAATGTTGTAGTTGTAACTAGACCACCTACACACACTACAACAAGCTCATCTCGCCATGGAGGATTTAATATTTGGTCACAAATAAAAAAATAGAAGAATATATCAAAATGCAAACATATATACTTCTAAGTTACAAAGTTATTTCGATCAATGCTATGTTGATGAAAGTGAAGAGGAAGATTTTGATATTTTAGATTGGCGGAAACAATATGAACATCTATGGCCTGTGCTTATACAAATGACCCGTGATATAGTCATTCTTGTTTCTACAGTGGCTTCTAAAATAACTTTTGTTGAGTGTTTACTATTGCAAACTTATACCCGAAATGGTCGAGGCACTTATGATAACGAGAGAATATTTGTACACAATCGGAAGAAAACAAGATATTGATGAGAAATTAAGGCTTGGTTTGGCATACACTATAAAAGTCAAAAAATCAAAAAATTACTCAAAAAGTCAAAAAGTTAACACTATTCACAATATTTTAATGGTAAAAAATAAAAATAAAAATATTATATCAGAACCGTACGCATCAAGGGTCCAAAGCAAAAAAAAAAAAATTTAAAAACCAATTTTTTCTATGATTGATGTTGACATTCCGTACTGCCACACACGCCCGAACAAAATAAAAAATAAAAAATAAAAACAAATTTTCAAATATTGTATTGGACCACGGTGGAAAAGAACGAAAAAAAAATATATATATATATATATATCAACTTTTTCAAGACACACAGGTCCGTATTGACATACACGCAGATTTACATGGGTAAAATTGTAATTTTGCAAATTTATATAATATTTTAATACACATTTTTTTCATAAAAGTCAAAAAGTTAACCCAAACATCTATATTTTTTTCCTCAACTTTTTAGTCCAAAAAGACAAAAAGTACACTTATTTAGGACACTCCAAACAACCCCTAAGGATTCAAGCCGATTTAGATGCTATCACAATGGGCAACCCGGATGAATTGTCTAACTTTGATGATTGATGAATAATTTTTTTTAGTATATAATTTTGTAATATAATATAAATGATTGGTAGAATTATAAATGTCAATCTAGTTGGGATATACTTGATTTATAGTGATGCAATTTCTCTATCATCTATTTAATGATAAAAATTTATAATATTTTATTTCATTTTTAAAAGTTATTATTTACATTCTATCATTTTTGTCTCCGTTGTGTATTTAAGTTAGTGAAAACAAAATAAATAAATAAAAATCAAGCTCAAGCCCAAAATTGAAGCCCGATTACCCTTGAGCTTGGCTTGAAATTTTAGAAAGTGGGCCGATCTAACCCGATTTTAACTGAAGCCCAAGCAGGCTTGGACCAGTTTTACATCTATATTCATACTTGACAGAGATTATAATCTTATGATGTCATAGAACTATCATTTAAATAAAGCATTTGATCTAAATTTCCATCTTTACTATTAAATTTAGGGGAAATAACATAGCAGTCCTTGTCAAAATAAAAATAAAATCATAAATTTTTTCATTGATGTGTAATAATTTTTTAAAATTACCACTAAGTGGTAATTTCCCCTTAAATTTATGAGATTGAATTATCTTAAGTTGACCATCTCAAGTTGAGAAAGCATTTGGCTTGGCGAACTCATTTTAGGACCGACTTTGGTAATTTAATCCTTTTACTTTTTAAGACTCATTGAGTAGAATATTAATGCAAAAAATAGTTTAGGAGGTCAAAATCATACTTTTCAATAATTTAGGAGGTCTTTCGTGTAAATAACTCTGGTTAATTGTTTAGATCAAATTCTCTCAACTATGGTTTTTTTATTGATTGTCCTAGTTTTTTTATATTTCAAAATACTCTCAACTGTGGTTAATTGTTTTGAAGTTATTCTCTTAAACTATTTCTAAACTATAGTTATCATATGCAATTACAAATAGTACATGCGTAGTGTGTGCTCCTCTAATATATATATATATACTAGATGAAGGTCAAACCAGCCTAAGATCAGTCTAGATACATTCATAAATAGAGCAAACCTGGCTACTTCATGATCATGAACCACCTGTTACAAGATCCTCTAGTGTAAACAAAAGAAGAGTTAAGAAAAGATAGAGCAAATATACGACAATCAGCTAACATAACCTCTGTTTTAGCACCAACTCTATCTATAAAATTTACGTCATGAACAACTTGTCAAGCTTCTCTGTCAACAATAGTTATGAACCCTTTAGATTCAACAGAAACAAGAGCCTTCATAACAACAATGCCTTTAATCATCTTCTTCATCATCTTCACTTCTTCTTGACTAGATTTGAACATAGCGTAAGCACGTCAAATTGAAACGTGACAGTACTAATGAACATGAACATGACATTAGTAATGATCAATAACAAAAATTCTAGGTGTAGTTCAGTATCTCTTTTGTTTTATTTTCTAAGAGAAAATTTTTCTTAATTTTTTTTGGGTAAATTACACAAATGGTCCCCTGTACTTTCATACGCATTTCAATTTAGTCCCTATGCTTTCAAATTAGGCACATTAACCCTCAAAGTTATGGAGTTTTCTCACAAATGGCCAATTGGTAACGGAAGTCACCCTTTCCATTCAAAACCAATCACATGCAACGCACACACATACGATTCAAGGGCAAAATGGTCAATTTACCTCTTTTCCACCATTACACTAGCCCTAGATGAACAAAAGACGATTAGGGTTTTTTGCAATTGTCTCATATGATGGATTGAGTATCAAACGTTTGGGGATTTGAGTTCTGGGCAAAAAGGAATTGAGAATCGATTGAAAAATTGGCTCAATCGAATGAGATCCTTCAACATGGCAGTGGACAACAATAGAGATGAAGTACCCGATTACGGTGAGTCTTTTTGCATATTTTTTAATCTAAAAATTGGTTTCTTTCTTTGATGCATTGCACGTGAGTCTTGACTGACTTTTTTTTCTTTTTTTTTGTGGTAAATGTTTGATTCTTTTTTGTTTGTTTATTGTTCATGGCTCGATGTAGTGTATTTATTTATATATATAATATATGTATGTATGTGTATATGTATGTATACTGACAATGATGAATGTGGTCCACATATATATATATATATATATAAAGTTGATTGCTTTTGGTAATATAGTCCCTCTATTTGCTTTTGATAATGGGTCTTCTTTGTTTGGACATGATAAAATTGGTATGCATTTATGTGTTTTTTTTTTTTTTTTTGGCAATTTTTTTAAACAGATCTAGACTGTGACCTTTTCACCATAAAGATGCACCATAGTGGGGCATTTGTACTTCAACCAAACAAGGCATACATAGGGGGTAAAGTAAACTACTCTAACTACTATAGTGCTAACAAAATGAGCATGATTGTGATAGGAAATATGATTTCTCAGAAACTGGATTATGTAGGGTTTATAAGTTATCAATATTTAGTGTCTGGTACGGATTTAAATCATGGATTAAGGCCATTGTGGAATGATAAAGATGTACTAGACATAGTGAAGTGTGTAAATCATGGATATTTTTGTGAATGGTTGGTGCTTGGAATGGAATGGATGTCGATGGATGGTGTTTTTTGTGAATGAATTGTGCTTGGAATGACATGGATACAAATGGATGGTGCTTTTTTTGAATGGATTGTTCTTGGCATGGAATGGATATTTTTGTGAAAGGAATGGAATGGATTCTTTAGTTTTACATGTTTTTGGTGCTTGTTAATGCCTAAATGAAATAACTCAAGTGTTGTTGCTTGTGTTGTCATAGTGGATGGAAACCATCTCCAAATCAAACCATTACTAATAACATTACAAACCATCTCATAAAAAGGTTCAAACTTACATTACAAACCATTTTTACAATACATATAATCAAGTGCATATTAGATAAACATTACAAACCATCTCAAAACATTTTCCACTACCCATCAGACATACATTCTAGGCTTCTATTATCACTACCACTATACATTTGTCCCAAATTCCCTATTACAATTCCCCTAACATCATTGTCATACATACATCCATTTTCACTTTTATAATCAACTACCATTTTTATCACTTCCATCCATATTTCCATTGCCACTATCAGCAACTAGAGTACACCAAGAAAATAGCAACCATGACAAAGCAAGACATGCAATCACCCACCTCCCTCTTACCTTGCACACTTGTAATTCATCTTCCAGCACTTTGTTTCTTCAAGGCAACCTAGGTATGACATTTTGACAATGAGTACACATCAGGGGATCAATCCATAAAAAGAATGCACATGCACTAAACCTCTGCAACAATACTTTTAGTTTTAGACATGAAATTCTGAAGAAAAAAAAAAGATACAAAGAAGAGGATTGAGGGCAAAGGTTAGTACTGGAATGGACTTACCCCATAATCAGGACAACCCAGAAACCTCCTCTCAGGGTTGATATCGGTCCATGATGTATTCAATCGACTTCTTTTGCCACAATAGAAGTTCATAGAATCCATTTTCAAGTCCTCTTCTTTTCCTTCCATTCTCTGCTCCAATGCCTCGATTTTTCTTTCTTCTTCTTCAATGAACTAGTGAAGAAGATATGTATACAATATGTATGTATCTATTGATCTAGGGCTGGTGTAATGGCGGGACAGGGGTAAATTGACCATTTTGCCCTTAAATCGTGTGCGTGAGCATTGCACGTGACTGGTTTTTGGGTGGAAAAGGTGACTTTCGTTACCAATTGTCCATTTGTGAGACAACTCCGTAACTTCGACGGTTAATGTGCCTAATTTGAAAGTGTAGGGACTAAATTGAAACACGTGTGAAAGTACGGGGACCATTTGTGTAATTTACCCTTTTTTAAAGAGTAATTACCTACTTTAATGATTTTTATGGGCCTGCCATAATTTACATAAGGTAATTATTGTGTAAAAAGCAAACGAGTAATACTGCGCTTCAAGAAAGAAAAATATTAGGAAAAACTTCAAGAACATTCTCCACCATTGGATTAGTTTGTGGTGTTTTATTGTATGTTATGCAATCACATACACTAATTTACAACTTATCTATTATAGAGCACTATAAGACAAAACTAAGTTTATAGTATTTGTAAATTAAAACTTCAAAATTAAAATATACTTACATTAAGGTAAGTCGCTTTTCTTGTTTTGTTACCTACCACACTAGATTTGTTTTGTTAAAGCTTCATAAAACTTTTCTTGATATTTCTTCCATGAAGCCTAGCTGTTTGTACCCTTTTTGGCAAAAATTACCATGTCACAATTCCCCAAATAATTTATGCCACGTGGCGATGAAAGATGAAGATTCAAAGATTTTTTTGGGATCTACCACCAAAGTCAAATGGTGGCTGAGCAAAGGGAATTTATTTGATTTTATTTAATTAATTAACTAAGTTGATTGGTTAATTAATTAATTAAATGAAATAATTTAGATTTGATAGATAAGGTAAGCCTTAACCGTTTCTAGGAATTAGGATGTCACACCCCAAACCCGTCCCTAGAAGTTTGGGCATGACCACTTCAGAACCGGACACTTAACCTGTTATATATAACATATGGGGCCTGAATGGAAGCATAAATTTTATATAATAACATGCAAGAAAAAAAAAACTACATCCATTGAGCGACCACTATCATGCCAGGATCACAAATAGACAGATGATAATAGTTACATACGCATATACAACCCCGCCCGTGTTTGGGCGTATAACAAAAAAACATTAGAAGTTACAACATATTATAGACAATTAGAATCTAAGCCAAAACTTCACAAAACGGGTAGGCTTCACCCAAATGCTTGGACACACAGAGGCTAACAAAGGGAGACGAGCATTAAAAGTTGTGGCTGACCTCCAAACGCAGGACCTACGGAATCAGACAAAATACAGAGTGAGATAACCTCAGTGAATAATAGTACTTACATGCATATATAAAAAAAAACATATAAATAATGCAGTAACCATGTAGTTAGTCTGATTCTGTACAACTTATAGGATGCCTTTATCGGTTCACAATTTCACAACTTGGCCTTTGGCCTGAGGGGTTCTCATATTTATAAAGTAACTTTTGGGTGTCATAGATTCACAACCTATCATATTGGCCCTTAAACAGAGCGGCATTAAGCCCTTATCAGAATGGCGTTAAGCCCCTGTAATACACAGAACGGCCATCGACCCAGAAATAACAGAACAGCCTATCGGCCCAGAAATAACAGAACGGCCTAGCGGCCTAGAAATAACAGAACGGCCTAGCGGTCCAGAAATAACAGAACGGCCTAGCGGCCCAGAAGTAACAGAACAGCTTAGCGGCCCAGAAATAACAGAACGGCCTAGCGGCCTAGAAATAACAATGTATGGACTCAAGAGGTGACTCGTACGGATTCTAGAGGTGGCTCCCACCAAAGTGTAGCACTTAGCTCCGTACAGCACTTTGCTCCATATCAAAAAAATATATAATGGCCTCTGGCCTAATAGTTCATGCAGAATCACAATATTCCTTCTAATCATTCCCATGAGTTAACATAATTACGTCATGTTCAACAGAGTGCTAATAGCATCTATTAACAGAGTAGACTTCATAATAAATTAATGTCACTGATTCATAGATAACCGAATGTTATTACATATTAAACGAGTCCAGAGATACGTAGATACCGTAGTCTCGTAATGCACTTACATTCCACTTGTTCGTCATAAATCCATACAACTGATTTACAGATAATAGTGTGTTAGTACCCATTATCAACAATAAACAGAACATAGTACCCAGTAATGCTCTTGGATTTTCCCATGGTTTCTCATAAGGTGACATAATTATCCCACAATAACAGAACAACATTATTAACGATAAACAGAAGGTAAATACTCCATTACATTAATAAGAGTAGAGCCATTCATATCATAACGTGAGTCATACTCCTGTTATTGACATTCAATTCTTTCTCCGGATTGAGTCATTCAAAGGTTCATCTGATATTTAACATAATTTCACAATGGTTATTAACGTACAAAACAACCCGTAGTCTTATCCAATTATTTGTTTTCATGATCCACTCTAGGTGGATATCTATATCATGTCAGTGTGTGCCAAATCCTTCAATGTTTACATAAGTCCATACTAATCCTCATTTCACATACATGTTAACTTAATTGACCACGGAGAACAGAATGTTAATAAGAACCATTATTAACGGTAAATAATGTTCATTAGAGTACTATTACTCACAGTGTTCAGGTGCTTGGTCCGCCCCTGTAGCTGACCCTACACAATTCACGTAATTCAAACATAATTTATCATAGTACATCACCATTCAATTCAACATTATTCAACACAACATAACTTCAACAAAAGTCAACATTTAGTTTATCAACACCATTTGTAATTTAACATAATTCAAAATAAATCCTTGAATCCCATTTCAACATTCCAAAACCAAGTTCATATCATTCATACCATGAATAGATTATTTTCCCAATTTTCCCTTCACATGATAGCATGAATTCCAATGTTCATAACAATGTTCATTCGCACATTTTAAACATAATTTCCAAACATTTCTAAATTCCAATCAAACTTGAACACATATAATTCAATACCTCAATTTCATTATTCTACTTTCAATTTGGGCCAAATCATTGGTTATCATCATTAATTAACCTAGGGTTTTAAAGAAAATTGGGGGTTTTCCTCCTTTCTTAGTTAAATCTTCAAATCAACAATTACTATATATCAATATGCTAAAAACATTCAACATCCCTTGAAAATTAGAGTAGAAGCCCCATTTGTGAATAACCAACAAGCCATTAATGTTTCTAACCCATAATCAACTCAAAATTCCAAAATGTCAACAAAATCCCAAAGTGTCAACAAAATCACTTTGAATCATAAACATTCAAGGCTAAGAGAACCCCCTACCTCAAGATTGGAAGCAAAGAAGCTACGTCAAAAGCGTCCTCTCGAAAATCCCAAAATCTAATCGGTTGGAAAAGTTGATCTTCACTTCTATTTCATCCTTGATGCACGATCCATGGTGGATTGTTGGTGAGAATGGCTGAAATCAAAGGTTTGAGGGTTAGGTTTTCGGACCTAGGAAGAGAGGAAGGAAGAGGGAAGTAGAAAATATCTGAAATGATCCAAAAATCCCGTTTTTTAAGCTGCTGACCCGCAAAACCCGCTCGAGTGTCTATCTTCCCGCTCGAGCGTACCTGCTTCCAGCACAGATTTCAAAACTTCAAACAGGTATAACTCTCCCATCCGGACTCCGTTTTAGGTCGTTCTTGTGTCCAAATTGAAGCCTCGGAAATAAGCTTTCCAACGGTTCTAACCTCACATTCAAATTCAAAGTGTGGAAAAAGAAAAAGGGCAAATGAATGACGGCTGATCGTAGAATAACTCTCCGGATTATATCCTTTGGTCCAATCTTACTTTACCATCATACCACCACCTTAATCAATACCCCTAAATAAGGTAAGAACATTCCAAATACACTAATAAGAGTGTCAAAAATGAGCCCACGTGCCTCAGAAGTTCAAACTTAACCCGACGTCCCGCTCGAGCGTCCAACCTTACGCTCGAGCGCGGAGGCCAACAAAGTCGTCCGCTCGAGCGACCACTTATACGCTCGAGCGGAAAATCACCACTCCCAGAATTTCAGTCCGCCTACAAAATTACTGGAAACCCCAAAAGTCCGCTCGAGCGCCAACTCCCCCGCTCGAGTGGAGGGAAAAATTTCAGATCGTTACAGTAAAGGTCGTCAATTCCAGTTTTAAAGTCATAACTCAATAGATAGTTCTTCAATTTCAATAGATATAGTTGAATTAAATCACATTAACCCCTACTTCCTCTACGCATTTTGGGGTCATTACATAGGAGGTTATTGAAGCTTATCTCCTAAATTGGTGCCTTATCTCTTAGTTTGTTACTGAGTTGGTTGTTATAGATGAAGATTACATGGGACTTGAAGATTTAACAAATCAACAAGGCTAAAAAAGTGGAACCAATTTTCCCAACTCAAGGCAAGTGGGATTTTTATGGGACACGTGTTAGCTTGGAAGGAGATATGAGATCAACAATATACTACAAATGAGGAGCCATTTTCTCTAAATAATGCAAGATTGAGTTTTTGAGTTTCTTGTAGATAAACATACATGACAAATGAAGTGGCTTTGAGGATCAATCCAAATGAGCCTTTTCCCTAAATCATGCAAATAAATTTAAATTTAATTCTTAAGGGACACATGGCGACTTCAAGGAGCTTGATGGACCAAGTCAAAGCTATAAAGATAGACATTATCCATGGAGGTCAAAACCATTCCTATTCTTGGAGGTCAAGCTAAAGATTAAGGACACATGTCACCAGGTAAGGCTGCTACGTTCCTGGTAGTTGAGTAGAAAGGGGAACTGCCCCAACACCAAATAAAGGGCTCCAAGTGCAACATTTGAAGGGGTCTCCCAACCAAACAACTCGACCAAGAGTCTTTCAATACTTTTATCTTAGCTTCATAGTCTTTATCTATCTTAGCTTCATAGCTTTTATCTATCTTAGCTTTTTACAGCTTTATCTTACATTCAAGCAATTCAATTCCTAGCAATTAGTTGTTTACCTCAGTTTATCCTTAAATTAGCAATTGTACTTCATTTATCACTCAATGCAAGTTCAATTATAGTTTAGTATATCTTTAGCACTTAGCAAATTTAGTAAAAGTCCTCTTTATTGGGGCAAGACTTGAGCTAGTGGAAATTCCTCTAAGCCACACATACACAGTCATTTTTCTATGTTAGAAGTTAGAAATGGTCAAACATTCTACACGTTGAACTAGGTTCACAAGTTCTCGCACAACTGTATTCAATTTAGTTAACACAAGCCTACTCGTTTGCATCCCTAGGAATTTCTAAGTGGTAAACAGGAGTTTCTAAGGTGGTAAACACTAACGTTACTCATAAAAAAAATTCTTCCTAATTTATTACATAACTAATTTCAGAGCTATGTAAAAAGAAAGTATAAGATGTAAATTTAAAAGTCAAATCCCATGTTAACTAAAGTAGGTTTGTGACGAATATGTAAATGCTAGAATAAGAAATTCATCAACATAAATTTATTCATTTTCAATGTAGCCATTAATAACTCCATCTACATAGCACTCCATGGTGAGAAATAAATTTAATGAGTAAAATAGAGATATATAGATGTTCCGAAAGTACTGCTAGGAACAAAAAATACAGGCATGGAAGAATATCAATAAAAATAGTATTGGGATAAATGTGGGCTCCACTATATAAGAATTGAATTTGGACCACAAATTATTTTTCTTGATAATTTTTTTTATTATTTATTTTGGTCTAAGTTTTTGGTCCTTGACATTATTCTTTCCGCCAACATTGATTAATTTCTTCTCTCTAAAATATAGGATTTAGGAGCAATAAACAATTGAATATACATGAGACGTAGATCTAAATTTTTAAAGGGCAATTTATATCAATGGTCCCTATATTTTATCCCTTGTGTCAATTTGGTCCCTACACTTTTAACTGTCTTAATTTTAACCCTTAATTTATATTTTGCTTCGATTTGGTCCAATTAATAATATTGTTAGTGTTTTTCAAAGAAAATTATCACTAAATTGGTTGAACTTAACTAACCGAGTTGAGTAAGTTTATAATTTTGCCCTTAAAAATATGACATGTGACACTTATGTGTCTATTTTCTATAATAATAATAAAAATAATCTTACAATTTTAATCAATTGGACCAAATTGATATAAAATTATAAATTCAGGGTTAAAATCGAGCTAATTGAAAGTACATTGACTAAAATGATACAATGAGTACAAAGAATACCATTATAATTTACCCGTTTTTAAATATATCAAAAAAATGGGAGATTATTGGGTATTCCTGGAGTGGCTACATGGTGCCTCAAGGTATCATAATTGGTGGAGAAGATGACGCTTATCATTTTGTATTGGGTGATTGAGGAACATGAGGGGGTATGGTGAATGATGATTAGTGAATGAGTATGAACACGTATTGGTGGAATACCAATAATTTTCCATGAAACAAGTCAACTCCACTCCCAAGAGAATAACAGTTTGCATGTAAATAAATATTTGAAAACATTATTGGCATATATAGACAGAGAAAACCAAAATGGTAAAAGGAGATAGACAAATAGGGAGAGAGATGTGGTTCTTTACTCTTCTTGAGTGGTTTTTGAAAAAATCTTTTATTTTGTTGTCTTGTCTTTGCTGTAGTTTATTTTAAGGTAATATCAAAGATTAAAATCTAAAAGATTGTGGTATATTAAAATTCTTCTTGTTGCCTTTTGAATTCATCTAGAAAAAGGAATTATTTTACCTACAAAATGAATGGAAGGATGTGGCAAATTTGGAGAAAATCCTCTCCTTCTTGGCCATTGACCACTCGAAGCCTGTCATTAAATGCTTTAGACATTACCGAATCTGCAATTCTTGGAGGGTAGGGATGAATCTCAATCCATTTGGACGCATCTTCAAATTTTTGCAATTACAAATATCTAGAGAAAAAGGTTAGGCATGGCTCTATCATCCACTCTCCATTCCTCAATTTCTAAAGAAAAAGATGTAGACCGTTGAGATGAGGAAAACCATGTAGAGCAAACCATTTTCTTTTCTACAAAGGCATTATCTAACCGTAGGATCCTTAATACTGTGTTTGGTTGGAGGATTTGAGGAGAGATTTAGAAAGGGAAAGGAAAAAATTAGGTGAAATGTGAATAAAATATACTTACATTTCACATAGTTTCACACACATTTTTCCTTTTCCTTTCCAAATCCCTCCCCAAAATCCCCCAACCAAACACAGCATAAGATAGGAAGCTTCTCCAGTGTTGCCATTGGGTCTTCCTTAAGTTGAGATTTTGGCAAGTGTAAAAAGGTGAGGCTTGGGCATAATAAATGGTATTCGTATTGTGGTAACTTATTTATAATCTCGTATATATTCAATTCAACAAGGAAAACACACCCAAATAATAGTCTTAGGAGGCTTAATCCATCTTCTGAATGCAAATCACAATTTTATAATAGTGACGGATCTGTGTTGTGGTCGATGGTTGCTGTTAAGGATGTAGTTATTGACCATTGTTTGGTCCTCAAGCTTTTCCTATACGACTACTTTCTTCAATCTCTGAATATTGGTTAATTTGAACAAATCTCTAACATTAACCTTATCTAGAGCGAGGTTTTCTAATGTCTCTTATACTTCAAACCATCTACTCATAGTTTCTATCTGTAGAAAAACAATTATAATAAGGAAGACAAAGACTTACCAATCCTTCCATCTTCCATAACATTTGGAACACTGATCATATTGGAGAATGTACATAAATCAGGGGTTTGCAAGTATCTAAGGTTGCCTATTGATGATGAAGGAAATTGTTGGCTTTTTTGGCTTTTGACGGTTAGAATTGTAATTCGAGCATGCTAGCAAGGATTAATAAGTCCTTACAAAGATTAATAAATGCCAACCAATTAATTAGACGATTGCTTCGAAGTTCTTTCAGCCTCAACGAAGAAGACTTCATTGGTGGCTTAGTTTTTAGGAGAAAATTAAGAAGACTAGAAAAAAAAGAAAAAAAAAGAAAGAGAGAACAACAGTGTCAGAAATCAATCTTTCATTAAGTAAACAGAAGTTTACAATTGTACCTTCACACTTTCACAGCTTCGAAGGGGATTACAGCAACAGACTAACTTAGAATTACTCATAGGAATTTGAAGTGCAGTAAAGGAATGTAAAACTAGAATTTAAAGAACTAGAAAATATAAAGTAAATGAACTGGTTTCTGGATCTTATTCTGGGTCCCTGCATTATCAACACTCTCCTCTAGTATAGGCTCTGAAAATAACTGTCGAAGTGGCTGATAACCCATCGAAGTAAGTGATAATTGTTGAAATGATCTCCATGATCACTGAGTGTGGCCTGTGGCTTTGATCAATTTGTTTCCACTATTCCACTCTTTATGGTTGTGCTTCTTTCTTGAATTTGAATTTAAACTATAGACAACCGTTTGGCCATGTCACCTTGGATATCTTGACTGTTTCCATGTCTCGTGGATCCATTGCCATTGCTGCAAGTTGCTACGTATCTGTTGATGGTTGGAGACCTTTATTGATTCCCCAATTTGCCCTTTTACAATCCGCGTGTCAGGGTACGATAGGTCTATACAAAATATATAGCCAACATTACCCCCCGTACTAATATAGCCAATACTTTGGTAATATTAGTGGATCAATGCGTTTGCCCACGTCCTAGGACGTACGTGGTAATCAATTATCCTGGAAGTATAACCGTCTCCAAGAAAAATGTTTTTAAAACATTGAACTTCCTCTTGTGCTTGGATTTTATCTCCACTATCTCTGCAAACGAAGGGACTGATACGTCCTTGATGGCTAATCAAACCTTCTCTTTCATTGATCAAGTATACGAAGAGGTTTTGTACAATGATGATAAACCTCAAAAAAAGTTCCATGCATTTATTTATTTATCCTCCTCCATTTATACAAGTCTTGGAAGCCTTCGCAGAATATGAGCCTTTAGATAAAATACTTACCCAAATGGATCTTAGAAGTTCTTCATCTGTTCCAAAACCTTCTCCATGGGATGAAGCTGCCTCATCTTCTACTGGAAATACTGGCTAGAATGCTTGGCCAACACCAACCCAACCTCAAACAAAGGAGCGGATTCATCACAGATTTGTTGAATTCGATGACCCCACTACAATTCCTCCGTCTTCACGTATCTCATTCGACCGTCTTCACTGTCTCAAAGGCAACTTGCTTTCAGCATAGTATACCTCTACCTTGTCGACCAAAATAGTGTGAAAGACTTCTCATCCCATTGAGGCTTTGGAAATGAGCCCTTTACACTTGGCCAAGAAAGCAAAACCTTGTTCTTCTGACTGGCTAGAGTGTGTAAATGTGCCTCAGTTTCCACCTTCTTTTAGAGGGGACCCCACTGCTCCTTTTCTTCCTCCTAATCCTAATTGGATTGAGGAATTGAAACTTGCCCTCTTTGAAATCCAGCATTTTTTTCCCTATCAGGCTCTAGTTCCTCTAACTGCTTATTAGCAATAGAAAGCCCAAACCCTGCTTGTTGCCTTTTCTCATTTATCCTTCAAAGCCCTTCAAGATGACACTCCTCAAAAGAATTTTCTGTGGGCTTGTTTCATTATCTCTTGAAGTCACAACCTCAACCCTGTGGCCTAAATAGAACTTTACACTTTTTTGGACCAGTTCCCTTTGCTGTTCAACTAGCACAAGAATGCTTTAGCCACCAGTGAGTCATTGGAGGAGATCTTTGCTGTTCGCATGCAAACCCAATATGAAGAAGAAAATCTTCTTGATGAATATGAAGATTTCAACAGACCTGATTGAGAGTATGGGAAAGATGTTGATATGGATGATATGCGTGGGATAGATGAAGTGGAGAAAGCCTTTAAGAAAATAGAATTTGAGATAAGGGCCTAACAATTTTTCTACAAAATAAGGGCTCACAAATTAGACAAACCAAATTTAGATAGGATAGAGGAAAGGTTAGGAAAATAACATGTATTTATTGAATTTTGCTGGACAAAGTTTTATGACTTTGTAACCTTGTCCATTCCTTACTTTTACGAAATTGAGAATGTAACCAAATAGGCTTTCTCAATGTAAATGCGTTCATTAATAAAATTGGGTTTCTCTGTTCCAAGTGCATGGTTCATATTTGTTAATATATATATGACTTCTGTCATTCAATTTGTTCATATAATTAACAAATATTGGCTTTGAAGTAACCCATCTATTTCGAAGCCTACATGGTTTTCCTTACGAAGTGATAATATACTCCTTTGAAGGGCTCTACTCAGTTAGAAAGTCCAAGAATGTACTTTCGTATTCTTGAAATTTAAAGGCATGGGTTTGATTTTTGCCAATTTGCAAATCTTTTAATCTGCAAAACACTCGTATCATTTCAACAAATAATGGCCTTACATTAATCCCTTATTTTGAAGCCAAAAACAAAGCTCTCAAAAGTACACTTTCTTTCTTTAAAAGATCGTAGAGTATTCCTTCGAAGGAAATCTTCTTTGGTAGAATGCCTAGGATTGTACTTTCAAGACCTTTGAATTGTTAAACGAGTTCTAACCTTACTTGGGTTAAGACATAGCTTCATCATTCTAGTACAATACTGGCTTTGAAGCCAAGTTGAACTTTTTAAAGTATATTTCCCTCCCTTAGAAGGTAACAAGATGTTGCTTTGAAGGAAATTTTCTTTATAGGAAGGTAGAAATGTGTCCTCAGGACTTTAAAAATAAAGGTCTTCATTCTACATGGGTCAAAATAAACAAACTACTAACATGGGCCTATTTGACCCGTTAGGTTAAGTGGGTAATTTTGGACAGGAAGGTTTAAAGCCCCAATTTCTCGCGCTCTTTACCTATTTGCTTGTCTAGTTTTCTCTCACCCCCATTGCTATTAACTCCAACTCCTTACCCTTCTTATACTCACTCTTTTCACCCTCCTTTCAATCTCTTACTAATGGCTTCTTCTTCCTCGAAAGTACCAATTGTTGAGTACTTACGTCCCTCAGTGGCTTTGAGGAGATTTATTACTGATGAGATAGCCAAATGCCAGGCACCAGAGGGTGAAAGCGTGATTGATGGACCGATCTTCGTCCCTCATTACCACACTCGAAGGGAATATGTTCTTGGCCCCATTTTTAAGGAGGCTTCTACTACACTTCCTTCTTTATACCCATGTCTGGAGGAACACTGCCTTCTCTACGAGGGAAGCTATAACTAGGGAAGTTTGAGGGTTAATCGACCTCACCGTTGCTGGCCCATGTTGAAGAGTGAGTGAGAAGAGTGGTATGACATAGTAGTTGGAGCTCGGGAACTAGACTTGGAGGACCTTCACATTCTGGATGCTCTTCAACTTTCTAGGTTCGTAATCCTTGAGGGTCCTTTTCTTATCCCAGCTCCCCTCTGTTTCTAGAACCCTATCTTCAATTTTTTCCAATTTCAGTGTGGCATGATGGCTCCCACCATTCTTGACATGTGCCACCTTTTAGGGCTTTCACCTGTTGGTGGCACTTTTGGCCCTTCATTATCCATACCTTAATGTTTCATTCTCTATTTCGTCTTCTAATTCTTCTTATAGAGACTTCATAACCTCTAAGAATAAGAAGGAAGGCCTTATGACCGATTGTGAGCTCTTTTCTTTCATTCTTTACTGGCTCTGTAAATTCCTCTCCTGTACTTCTTCTCAAAGAATAATGCCTGAATTTATGCCTGAATTTGTCCCCCTTGCCAAGGCTCTCGCTTCAAGAAAAAGAATAGCCCTGGCTCCTTACGTTCTGGGCCATGTATATAAGGTCTGTTCCCAATTCCATGAAAGGCCCCTGGAGCCTAATCGAGGGGGTCCAATTTGGATCCTCCAACTCTGCCTTTTTGCATACTTCATTGAATTCCACTTCCGTAGTTTAAGATTTTTGGTACAGGATCCTACTACCCATGGAAAGAAATATGCCAGAGTGTCTTCATATCTATCTAGTTTTGTTTACTACTTCTCTTTCTTTCATCACCAGCCATTGGCTACTCAGCCTTCTATTTTCTGCCCTTTCAATGCTGTTATGGGACCAGCATGGTTAAAGGATTTTTTGACTGATTCCACCTACTCTAGGCCTATTCATAAGGAAATGTGGGCCTCCATTCTGCTACCCAGGAAACTTTTTATTGGCACTTTGAATCCCAGAGCTTACAAATGTATCTCTGAAGCCTACTGCCCCTCCTAGTTTGCAAGGCAATTCGGGCTAAGCCATGGGATTCCTGTTCCACTCTACAGCCATGCCAACTTTGACCTAGACACCAGAAATCTGAAGGTACCAAAATCCTTGCTGGATAAAGAAATAGTCAAGTTCAGAAGAGATCTTTCTAGCTTCAAATTTGTACATTTTACTGGTTACAGCAGGGCCATGGCTAGATTTAAGAACTGGTGGTCTGCTAACATGGAGGTGCAGCTTGCTATCCCCACCCTGGATTTATTAAAGAATTTGGATCTGCCATCCCAGGGTGGGCACACCAAATCCATAGAGACTAGCATCACTATTACTTTTGCCCCACTGCAACCCTCTCACCCAAAACTACTAGGGCTGCTGCAAAAAAGGGTACCTATTTTGTCATTTCTCTTGCTTTTCCCTTCCTTTCTGTACACTGCTCTTTTTACTTAAAGCCTTATTTGCTGGTGTAGGAACTTCGCAGGAGGCCTCACTTCAAAGAGCACAAACCTTGGCCACACTAAAGGGCAAGCAGTAGAAAAGAAAGGCCCAAATTAAGCTCGAGCCTGTGGAGGAGGCCCCTAAGGTCCATCAGAAACAAAAGAAGAAGAAGAAGCCCCTTTCAAGAGAAGATAGATGCCAACTTCCCCTACTGCCCAACTTCCTACAGATGTTGTTCATGAAGCAACTGCTAAGGCAGTAGAAAAGGAGCAGGCCAAAGAGGTCCTTGTATTTCACAAATCTGAGAAAAAGAGGCAACAGAAGATTTCAAAGAAAGAAGCTGCTGTTGTCAAAGCAACACAACAGGAGGCTGTTGTAGACACCCCATTTTCGACCTTCCTCAAGACTTGAACGTCATCGTTTGAACACTCGATGATTATCCATGCTCGTGTTCGTTTTGAGTTCCCGAAGGTCTCGGCTGCACGCCTTGCCTTAGGATCTCTCAACTTGTCTGTTTTGTGCTTGGTTATGAACCAAGGACTTGCGGTTTTGCTTCTGGGGGAAGAGGGTGGCTTTTTGGCCATTCCTACAACCCATCGGCCAAGGCCTTGTGCCATCGGCCTTGTTTTCTTGCCATCGGCCATAAGTGTTAGCCGATTGGTATTAATTTTGGTCGGTTGGCCATATCTTTTGGTCGAGACCTTTCTATCTGCTTTTTCAGATATTTTTATGCCAGCTGTGACAGCTGGTGAGCACAGATTTCATCCTCCATACACATGTATGGAAGGATTGAATCAAGACTCGAGCTTGCTCAACAAGCTTGAGATTTGATTTTCTATAAGAAGGGAGGCCCCTCTCCCTTTCCAGAGGTTCTGAAATCTTGATATAGAAGTTATATATCTCTCTATATATTTCCTCTCTCTCTCTCTCTCTCTTTCTCTCTCTCTCTCTCTCTATATTTGCACTTGTTTGTGCTTAAAAGTGCATTTTGATCATACTATTGCACACAAACACCATCCTTTAGTTGCTGAGGCTTCCTGAGGTTGTTTTTGGAGTTTTTGGGACTGGTTTGAGCTCAAAAAGCTGCTGGAGTTGTAGCTTTAAAGTGGTTCTACAAGGGTGAGCTTCTAACCCTTAAAACCCTTGTTTTGGTTTAAGTTTTTGGACCTATTTGCATGCTTATTTTGGCTTGACTTTAAACTACAAAAAGTTATGATTTTCAAGGCTTAACATGTTTGTTTAAGGTCTCTTTTGTGTTGGGGGTAGTCTCCCCCCCCTTTAGGCCTTGTTTGGCCTTGTTTTTGTGTCATCCTTTTAAGCTATTGGGACCACCTTGTTTTGGCCTTCTCACCACTAAAACACAGAGGAATTTCAGTGGTGGAAATGGTGTTTTGAGGTCCCAAATAGGAGAGGGTCATCCCCTCTCCTTGTGTTTTGTATGCTTGCTTTGTATGCCTCATGTTTGAGCTTGGTTTTCTAGCATGTGTTGGCTTGATCTCCACTTGTTTTTGGTGTTATTTTAGCATGCCTTGACTCTGTTTTGGGTTAGGTTGATAGCCTCTTGCATGCTTAATATACTTGTAGTGTAATCTTCTTCATTGCCTTAATATGCATCATGCTTTGGATCATCACTCTAGCATGATTTTGGCTTAACTCTAAGAAGCTTTTGTCCATGTTTTAACATGCTTAAGCTCTGATTTGTGTTGTTTTTGACATGCATGCCATGCTCTGTATAGCCATAGTGCATTCTAGCTTGTTAGCTTTGAGTTTCCAAGTCACTAGCATGCATTGCTTGGACCATTTTCATGATTTGGCATCATTTCATATGTGATTTCAGTCCACGTAGTGTGGTCATACACTTGCATTTGTCACTCTTTCAATGCTTTAAAGAGTTGGTGTTTCATGTCTTAAGAATGGGTCATTGTGCATGCCACCATACTTAGGCCTTTGGGCTATCATTTCAGTGTATTTTTTGTCTTGTTTTTCCATAATATAGCTCTAATTTTTGTTGGTGAAGCCATCTCATGATTGGTTTTGTTGGGTGTAGTGCAATCCCCTTTGTTGGTCTTGCATACTTCATGCCTTATGCCTTTCATGTTGGTTTGTTTTGGCTTTGCTCCATGCATGTTTTAGACTCATTTTGGCATGATCTAGGACTGTTTTGGGTTGCCTTGGTCTTATGCTTCATGTTTTGCATAGCCATGGTGTAAGTCCCTTTGTTAGCTTTAAGCTTTGAGCCCACTAGCATGCTTAACTTGTGACATGTATGTGATTTGGCATCATTTACCATGACATTTCAGAGTATATAGACTTGCCATGCTCTCACCTCTTTCACCCTTTGAGTGCCTCTAAGGGTTGTGTATTGTTGCCTAGCTTATGGACCAATATGTGTGCATGCATGTCTTGCCCTTTTGGTGCCTTAGTTTTGGTGTTATGGCCACTGATTTGGGCATGATTGAGATCTGTCCACTTTTGGTTTAAGTCCATTGAGTATGTGGTTTGCATGTTGTTGCATGCTTGGTACATTGCATGTTGTTGCATGCTTGAGTTGCATTGCATGGTGCTTGCATGCTCATATTACATTACATTGTTTGCATGCCATTAGCTTGGTTAAGTTGTGCATACATTGCATTGTGTTTGGTTTGGGTATTAAGCCAAACACGAGAAACGAGGGATGTTTCATACTTGAAGTGATAAAACGTGCCTCAATTCTCGGTCGCCGACCCTCTTGATTATGCATGATAGAGGTTAAGGCATGTATGTGTTTTTAGGCATTGATTTGTGCAACTCGGCCTCTTTGGCTATCATGCATCGAAATGCGTGATTGATGGCTTAAGAGCTGAGCACTACACACCTTTGAGCCTTAGACATGATAAGGGGTGGAGTTGCACACACATGTTCTTGCAAATACATTGCCATGCCTCTGTTTGTTCTCTATTGCAGCAAAAAGGAGAGTTTGCAGGAAGAGATGGCCGATCGGCTATCTAGTGTGCCGATCGGCTATAAATAATTGGTTGATAGCCTCAAAATTGGTCGATAGCCTCAAAATTGGTCGATGACCTTTATCCTTTGGCCGATGGCCATACCTCTTGGCCGATGACCTCTCAGCATGTCCATGAGGTGAATCAGAAGTGTTTTGGAGATTGGCACAATTTTCAGAAGTCTAAAACAGTGCAAACAGAGGCAACATGAGGCATGGTAACAGATTTTCGAGTGAGGCGATCGAGCATGCATCTTCAAACTCTTAGAATTGAGCTGAGGCTTCGTAATTTGTAATTAGCTTTACTTGATTAGTTAGCTTTTGAATTTGTAATTAAACTAGTTAATTTGTTAATTAGTTAACGTGTTGTAATAATTAGCTTAGTGTTAGCTAGTTATTCAATTTGATTATGTAATAATTAGTCTAATTAGATAATTAAATTAGTTGCTTAGCTTAGCGTAGCTAGCTTAGTGTACTCATTCGGACCCTTCGTGAAGAGGGCGAATTTTATAATAAGTGTGCGTGAGTGTGCGAATGTTTTCCAACCCCACGTCTTTCTCCCTTTTACTTATCAGCTTTTGATGGTTAGTTTTAGGGCATATTTCAATTAGCATCCTTATGCTTCGCATGCGTACATCATTCATCTATCTTGCATGCACCGGGCTCGGCGCATCATACAAACCGCATTGTATTTCAATACATTTACTTGAATACGTGTTTAACAGCATGTTATCAAGTGTTGCATTTATATGCCATCTTAGAATAGCCGAGCCTATTTCTAGTTACATTTTGCATGTGTTGCATTAGCCATCTTAACATGAACTAAGATCATGCATGATTTCTAACCAGTTCTCTGTTTTGACTCGGAGTACATTGTAAGTATTTATGCTTTAGCATCTTGTATATATGTGAGTATTGCCATGATAGCATATTTGCCATGAGGCTAACTGCTTAAGTGTTTAATTGCATGAATGCTTGTGGATGAATGTTGGATTGCTTGAATTGGAACAATTCATCAAACTGCGAGTTTTAAGCCCACTTGAGGTGGCAAAATCATGTTTTCTAAGCCCACTCGAGGGTGGCAAATCCACATCTTAGCCTACTTAGGAGTAGCACCTTCAAACCATTTTCAAACAAACGAACATGAGATATTTTGTTCCAACTTAGGCGATTTAGTCTATACTTGTATGTTGTGCGCATCACGTAGTAATGATAGATTAATAAACCGGAATAAGAACACATGTGCTTTCAAAAACAAAATATTATGTTAGTAAAGGCCGATCTTTAGATCGGGCGAGCAAGGGTGCTCATTGCATGACCTTCCCCTCTCGTACCCAAGTTCCCGAGCCGAGGCAACTTTGGTGATGACGGACATGTGGCCTTAATTTTCCAAAATAAAACATTTAGGTGGCGACTCTGTATCTGGCAAAGCAGTCCATGTTTGGCACTTCTTTATAAAAATCAGTTTTCCAAAACGATTTGCCAGATTTGGACTCTTTGGTGATTTTTCGGTCTTGCATTGCACTTTGCGAGATTAGATTCAGAACCGTGACATTGAGTCTGAACTGTAGTAGCTTAAGAACAACACAATTTCGCGCCTTCGCACACGGAGTCATGACGTTCGGGCACGTCTACAGCTGCAAAGAAGATTAAAGCTACTGAACATCATACCCTTCGCAGCTCTCCAACTATCATTACGACAACTGCTGGTAACTCTTATTATTTTTTTTTACAACACCTCTGTTTTTTATTTACTCTTTTAACTTTGTCTTTATACCTTTCTTCTTTTAATATGCAGTAGCTAGCCTACCTATATTTCCTTTGCTGCCTTCTGCTTCTCCTCTACCAAGAACTGAGGGACCATTCTTGAGCTTTGTGGATTTGAAGAAGGCCCTGAAATGAAAAGGAAAAGTAGATACCAATTTTTCAATGAGTGTAGAGCCCTTGCAAATGATTTTCCCAACCTTGGCCTCTACACTCCCTATGGCTTCTTCCTTAATCCTTTTCAAATTTGAATTGCCAATCATCATTTCCTCTCCTTCTCCTAACCTTGTTGAAATTTCTTAATTAGCCTCTGGTGACCGTTTTTTCACCTTTACATGTTTCCACACCTCTCGGAGTCCTAGCCACCCCTTTACCTTTTGAGAGTATGTCTGCTACTCCCCCTTCTTCATTAGCGGCTACTACCTCCAAGGATGGCATTGGTAGCTCACTAATTCTTCCTTCGATACCCTGCTCTAGTCTCCCTTCCTTGGACCTGTTGGTAGCTAGGACTATTGATGCTGCTGAGGCATCTTCCTTTCCTTCTTCTCCAACAATCACTTCAACATCCACCAGTGGCTCTTCCACACTACCCTTGTCAGAAGAAGAAATGGACATCCTCGAAGCCCGACTGGCAAGCTTATTTGGCATATCTACACCAGTGCTTACATCTAGCAGTGAAGCTGAGCCCTTGGATCTAGCTGACTTATTTCTAGAGATAATTGGAGGCTCTTCTGCTACTGAATCCACCATTCCTCTTCTTTATGTGGATTTGGAGGTCTGTTTGGAGTTGATTAGGACTTTCTCAAGGGTCCCATTCGAAGCTTTAGCAAAACGAACAATCAAGAATGGATTCCTCAAATGTTGCCAATTCTTTGAGTAGACCAATGCCTTCTTCAGAGGTCATTTGTCTCAGGCAGTAGCAACCATCGAATTCTATGCCAATATCCATCAGTTGGCCAAGGTTGCAGAGAAAGAATTCCTAAAAGACAAGGAGTTTGTCTCTTATGTCCATTCTAAAGTTTCAATGTTAAAGGGACAACACTCCTCTGCTACATAGATCCAAGCTCAATTACTACATAGGAAGGCAGAATTGGAGAAGGAACTAGTAGCAGTCAATCTAGCCTTGGAGCAAAATGCACAAAAACTACATTCTTCTCATCAGGGTCTATCCAATCGCAGACAGGAGATAAACACTGCTATCCAACTGTTCCCAGCCCTTAAAAGTAGAGAACTCATTGTAAGGGAACAGTTGAGACATTGTAATGAATTTTGGGCCAAATTGTGGCAGAATGTACTTGATTCATTATGAAATGAAATATTCTTATTTCTTATTGATGCTTCGTATGATGATCCTGTACTCCTTGCGTTTCCCACACAGTTGGATAATAATGCATCAAATATCTAACATTAATTTTTCTGGGATGCACATATCCATTTAAGTTCTTTAAATGGTAGGCTCCCTCAAATAGGACTCCATGGACTTGGTATGGCCCTTCCCAATTAGGTGACCACTTGCCAAACTTGTTACTTTTAATTCCTAATGGAAGTATTATTTTCCAAACCAAGTCCCCTTCATCAAAACTAAAGTGTTAGACCCTTTTATTATAGCTTTTGGCTGTTTTTCTCTTTTGTAGAAGGATTTATTTAGTACAAAAATTCTGGCCTAATCTACATTTTCCAATTCCAAGCACATGCTTTGATGATACTGACCAGGACTTAGGTGATCTTGGCATTTGACCCTTAAAGACTTTATATTAATCTCAATAGGTAATACTGCATCATGCCCATATACCAGGGCATAAAGGGTAATTCCTGTGCCTGATCTTTGGGAAGTCCTATAAGCCCATAACACATCTAATAGTAAGTTATGCCAATCTCTAGGATTGTCCACAACAACCCTCTGTATTCTTTTTTTAAGGATTTATTTGATGACTCTACTTGGCCATTTGCTTGTGCGTAATAGAGGGTGGAATTAATAAGACTAATTCCAAATTCTACTACGAAAGCTTTTACTAGCTTTCCATCGAACACAGTCCCATTATCCACAGCTATGGTCTGCAGAATACCAAACCTGTGGATCAATTCCTTGATGAAATCAATTACTTCTGTCTGATCCACAGTTTTATAGGGCTTAGCCTCAATCCACTTTGTAAAGTAGTCTGTAGCTACTACAATGAAACAGTGTTATTTTAAAGAAGGTGGGTAAATTTTCCCTATCATATCTATTGCCCATCCTCTAAATGGTCAAGGCCTCACCACTGCATGTAGATCAGTTATTGGAGCATGTCTTATCATACTATGCTTTTGACATGCTTGGCAACCTTTTGTATATTCTATGCAGTCCTTAAGGATGATTGGCCAATAATAAGAGTGCCTTTGAAGTAGCCATCTCATCTTAACTCTAGGCTGGTGAGCACCACAAATGGCCTTATACACCTCAGCCATGGCAGTCAATGCTTTCTTTGGTCCCAAATGCTCTAATAAAAGACCATCTATCCCTCTCTTGTAAAGAGCATTCCCGTACACTATGTATTGCATGGATTGTAGCTTAAGCTTTCTACTGGCCTTTGAAGATGGGCCAGTCAAATACTAAATGATTGGATGTCTCAAATCATGCTGTTCCAAGTTGTTCTAACTAGCTTCTACCAATAAACCTCGTTTGGCTAAAGGTGGTATCAACTTCTGATGTGTTGCTTGGCCCATATCTATTTGAATATTGCTATCCTTTCTTTTGAAATTTGAAGCTTTCTAGGCCACATTATTAGCCTTGTGATTTATGAATCTTGGGATATAAGTTATATTTGCCACTTGGAAATGGGAAAGTAAATGTACAGCAACAACATAGTATGGTAATATGCTTGCACTTTGACATTTAAATATCCCTTTTACTTGATTAATTACTAATTGAAAATCTCTAAATATATCAACTGTATGAGCCTGTAAACCAATGATTATCTCAAGTCCCATAATGAAGGATTTGTATTCAGCTTGATTATTGGAACAAGTAATTTTATCAACTCCGAAACCATGTGTGGTTTCTGCTCCTTGGGGTGATTTAATGACAGCACCAATTTCTACCAGGCCATTAGCCTTTGATCCATCGAATCACATTTGCCATGGCTCTAAATCCACTGTGTCAAGTTCCATTGTTTCTTGACACTCTGATTGGCATGGATGATCAGCTAAGAAATTGGCCAATACATGCCCTTTCACTGCCTTTTGGGAAACATATTCCAAATGGAACTCTGACAAGGCCAAAATCCATTTGCCTATTCTTCTTCTTAATATAGGTTTGGATAACATGTGTTTAACCAAATCTGTGGTTGCAATTACCAAGACAATGAAGGTAAAAGATAATATCTTAATTTTATTGCTACAAAGTACAAGACTAAACACAATTTTTCAACAGTTGAGTATTTACATTTACAAGAGTTTAAAAGCCTACTAAGGTAATATGCTACTTGCTCCTTGCCTTCTTCATTGTCTTGAGCTAGAAAGACTCCTAATGATTCTTTAGTTGCAGCAATGTATAACTTCAAAGGTCTATCCTTCCTTGGTGGCATCAGCATTGGAGGTTTGGCCAAATAGGATTTTATTCCTTCGAAAGCAGCTTGATGCTCTGATGTCCACCTGAAATCTTCTTCATTTTTTAACTTCAACAGAGAAGAAAAAACTTTAGTTTTCCCGATAGTGTTAGAAATAAACCTTCAAAGAAAATTAACCTGACTAAGGAATTTTTGCAAGTCTTTCTTACTTGATGGAGGTTTGGCCTCAATGACGGCTTTGGCTTTGTTTTGATCAATCTGTATTTCCTTTTTGTGTACGATATTCCCTAAGAAGTTTCCAGCTGACACACCAAAAACAAATTTGAGTGGATTGAGTTTTACCACAATATTATCAATGTAACATTGCAAATATCCCCCAATGAGATCATGGAAGATGGTGTTCATTGCTCTTTGATATGTTACTCCAGCATTCTTCAAACCAAATGACATTTTAACCCATTCGAAGGTCCCAATGTTCCTAGGACACCTGAAAGTTGTCTTGTGAACATCCTCTTTTGCAGTGCATATCTGGTTGTAGCCATAACGGCCATCCATCATTGCCAAGATCTCGTGTCCTGCTGAACTGTCTACCAGAAAATCCACTATAGGCATGGAGTACTCATCTTTTGGAGTTGCCAAGTTCAGATTTCTGAAATCAATACATACCCTCAATTTGCCATTTTTCTTAATCACATGCACTACGTTGGACAGTCATTCAATGTACCTGGCTGCTCTGATAAAGCATGCCTTGAGGAGCCTAGCAATCTCCTCATTCACCTTTTTGAATCACCTCAGGACTCATTCGTCTAGGCTTCTGCTTGTATAGTTTAAAATTTAGCTTAACTAGAGGTCTATGTCCCACTAATGACCTATCCAATTCAGGCAGATCATTGTAAAACCAACTAAAACAATCCTCATATTTTTTCAGCTGGGCCAATAACTGGTTCCTGGCTATAGGATCCAACCAGACACTAATGTAGGTAGGCTATTGTATTAATGTATCCCCTAGATTGATCTCCTCTAAAGGATCTTATATCTGAGTGCTTACCATTGTCTCTCCTTCAGCTTCTGTTGGCTTCGAAACAACCCTCTCATCTTGATCTGTCACAACCTTTCTTGGCTCAACCTCTTTGCTTTCTTCCTCATAGCCGAAGTCTGTTCATAGAGCCTCTTCTTCCTGTATCTCCTGGACTTTAGTCTCAATGTCCAATGCATAATATTTGCTTAGAGCCAATGGTTTGGCCTCTTGTTGCTCATGTTTGCAACAACCAATTATCATGGCTTCTATTTCTTCTTTCTGAACCTTGTGGACTGTTGCCTTGATGTCCAATGTGAAGAACTTCACCAAAGCCAAAGGTTTGGCTTTTTGATCCTCTTGTCTACAACCAGGCATTGTTGGTATCCTTGATAGTGTAGTTATATTCATCATCAGCACTCTCTTATACCAAGTGTTTCAGGTGTGCCAACTCATTGTCAACTGTCACTTTGGCTGTTCCATCAGCAGTATGCTTAGTGGAACCACCCCTTCGGTCTACAACTTTGCTTCTGCAAAATCTGCACAAGCAATGAAGGGTTGTGGGTTTGCATTTATCTCTTCTGTCTCTCCATTACTCAAAGCTATCATCACCTTCTGATGTAAAGAGGAGGATACATATTTATTGGTGTGGATCTAATCTCTACCAAATAAGGCATTATACTTGGCATTGCTATCTATGACAAAAAAGACAGTCATACAATCCATTATTCCCATACTCAAATTAATGGGTAATATGCCCTGGGCCATCTACTTGTCCCTAGCAAAACCAGCAATGGTTGTGCTTGTTGGGATCAACCTAGGATTTCTTTTGCCTAACTTTCTCAAAGATGAATGAGGAAGCAGATTTACTGCTGCCCCATTATCCACTAATACCCTATTCATTTCTACTCCATTGAAGTATGCCTTAATGTACAAAGGTTTAACATGCTGAGTCATTGATGATGTGGGATATTCAAAAGGGTATGATAGGTTGACTATGCTTACCTCTTCACTTTCTTCATCAGTCCCCATAGACTTGGTTACTACAGACTCTTCCTGAACTATGCTGGCTTTTGAGTCTTCACTGAAAACTTCTATAGGGTCATCCTCCTGTCCCTCTTGATTTTCTTCTTCTGCTTGAAATTCCTGAGGCAATACGTATACCATATTGATTGGTATTGGAAAGAATGAGCCAAATTGCACCACTGATTGTATTTGCTCCTCTTCTGTGTTAGCCTAACCAGATACCTAGGGTGAATCTTCCATACTACATTCTGGAACTTCTGAGTTAGCAGGCTCCTTAACAGCAGTCTATTGTTGATTTGTCTTGAACAAAAACACTAGCTATTCAGCAATGAAGGCTTCGAACATATCTTCTTCGGCCAATACCTGTTCTTGGCCTAGTTCCTCGTCTATCTCATTGTCCTTATCACTCTCCATTAAGGCCTTTTCGAGGCCTGCCAAACTTGACTTTTCTTTTGTTTTTAGTTCAATATGGACCTTAGCCAACTCCTTTCTGTTGGCATTAATGTTACTTCAGGGATTAGGCTTTGAACTCTCTCATTCTTCCACTTGACCTCTTGATTGCACCAAAGAGGTGTCCTCACCAGCCCTTTTAAGATCCCTCTATTATTGAGTGAACCTTCGCTGAATTTTTCTCCTCTGAGATCTAGAGATCATAGGAACCATATTTGGTTTTTTTGTCTTTGGGTTTTTAAGTAAGACCCAATTATTGGGGGCCACCAAAGGAGGTTTGACCATTCTGTCTCTACCTATAAAGGCCTTCCCCTGGGTTGGTATCATTTTAGGTATATTCTGCATGACAAACCAATCTAGTACACCTGGCACCCATGAACCTATTGTGCCGGCCGTAGGGCCTGCTGCTTTTGCCTTCAAAGGCAAATCACTGGCCTTAGTTCTTTGTTTTGAGTCAAGCTTAGGTTTATTCACAGGCTTATTGGCCATTCTGTAGTAGTTTGTTGGCTTGGTTTCATACAAAGGCCTCTTGCCTTTCAATAGATTCCTGGCATCTAGTGGCCCATCCAAGGATGGCTGCTGGTTAAGACCCCTTGGATATGCACTCTTGTTATGGGCATTGATTGGCCTACGATCCCTCTGTACATATTTGTAATATTGCTTCCCATTAACTTGAAGCCCCTACAGCCATTTGTAACTTAACCTGCACCAGGGGCACATCCGTTGCATGACAACTGTGTCGAATAAGTCATCATCTATCAGTTCTTCGCTGGAACCATCCTTTTGGCCTACGAAGCTCTGCCCACTTGCTGGTGAAAACTGTGCATTCTTTTCAAAGGCATTTGGACCAGCCACATGCACCTGTACGTTGACCTCATCCAATTCTTTCAAGGAAAGACGCTTTTCCACCTTTTGGGCAAGGAAGTTTGGTGTGCCAACATTGGCTGCAACTTCTTTAATTTCTAGAAAATGGTTATTGTCAATTCCCATTGCCTTCTTTACCTTAGCTAGGAATTTCAATCTTCCTTTCTGAATCTGCTCTTAATCCTGTCTCGAAAAACAATGCAATTTTTAGTTGAATGAGACCAAGAATTATGTCATTTACAGTACATTATGCCTTTTATTTCTTCAAAAGTTGGGTTCTTAACTCCCTTAGGCAATTTTAAAAAATGTGTTGCTAACAAATGATCAAATATGTCATATGCTTTTAATATATCGAAAGAATATTTCCTGTGAAGATCTTTCTTTTTAAACTGTTGATCGATAGTGGTATTTCTGAATTAATGCTTCATAGATCATAGGTTCTTGTCCTATAATCTTTACTACATCAATTTCAAAATTAGGGTCTTTATAATAGGTCCTATAAGATGCAATACTTCGATCATGTTATTCTTCAAGGAGAGTCTCATATCTAGAAACTTTATAAGTTAGTTCTATTAGGTCTCGAAACTCTGTTCAATCAAATTTCTTTCGAAGCCTAAACTCTAGCCTATTTTGGGCCAATCTTACAAATTCAGGTTCAGGTAGTACGACCCTATATTTGTTTCGTGCCCTTTTAAATCTGGCAATGAATTGAGCAACCTTTTCATCAGGCCTCTGGCTCAACCTTGCCAAGTCTGCTATAGATACTTCAGGTTCTGTTTGGAAAAACTGGACATGAAATACCTCTTCCATTTGTTGCCAAGTCTGGATAGAACCAGGTGTAAGGTTTGTATACCATACGAAAGTTGCCCCAGTTAGAGAGTTTGGAAAAAGTCTTAACTTTATGTAATCATTGTTGGTGAATTCATCACATTGGCCTGTAAACCTGGCAATGTGCTCAACAGTTGACTGGTTTCCAATTCTATAAAAGAGGGCAAAGTCTGGTATCCTAAATCCCCTTGGGTACTCATGTAACCTATCTATCCATTCTGGGTAAGGTTTTCTGTAAACAAGAGTTTGGACCCCCCAGGCCATGCGTCCACAAATCTCCCAAACAATGTCAGCAATTTGGTCTCTAGGTACCATATTTTGTACTAGTTGGGCCACTATAGAAGGAACAAACACAAGGTTTGGAGGAACTCCATGTGCTTGAGGCCCTCTTAGCCCATGTAAAGGCACATTGGGGACTAGTTGTCCCTGTTGTGCTAGTTAATGTTGAAGGTATGGTTGCCCTCTTGGGGCAGGCATTGCCCTATGAAAGGTACTGCGAAGGGAACTATAGGCGGAGGAACAAGTGTTGTTCCTTTTCCAATTGCAGAAATTCCTTCCAACCCCCCAGGTGAATTCGAACACAGAATTGGTGAACACCCGTGTGCCAGACATGGGTTCAAAGATAGGATTTGAAAACACTCACGTGCCATTCCCTTCTGTCAGTCCAGACCCACCAATATGTATGGTTTCGCTGGTAGGCATTGGTGTATTTTGACTTGCCAGTGGTCTAGGAGGAGCTTTATACCATGATTGATGCACAGGTGATGGTATCTCATGGTTCTGATTATTAGTTTGACCACTAGTCTGTTCATTATTTTGTATAGATTGTTTATCTCGAGCTAATCTATGCTGAAGAGGACTCATGTTCTCGTCAACTTGCCTTGTGACAGGTGGTTGATGAGAATTCATTCGATCCAAAAAGGATGTTGCCCATCTTTCCATTGTATATGTTATTGTTGTCCCATAACATTGACTAACCCTTTCCATGGATTCGTTGGTTTG